>CM057460.1:222439710-222919710 GCA_030035585.1 Dugong dugon
CTTCTCAAGCTGACTTCTCCCCTCAATTATCAGACAAAGCCCTGTGTTCATCAAAGGATTATAACCATGTGTTAGGGGTTGAATTGTGTCCGCAAAAAGATAGGCTGAAATCCTAACCCCAGTACCTGTGAATGCAACCTTGTTTGGAAACAGGGTGTTCGAAAATGTTGTCAGTTAAGTTAACATGAGGTCACACTGGAGTAGGATGGGTCCTAATCATGTATGACTGGTGTTCTTATAACAGAGGAAAAGAGACACAGAGAGAGACAGAGGGAAGACACCAAGTGCAAGCCAAGGAACGCCTGGGGAGAGACAGAAAGGATCTTCCCCTAGAGCCTCTGGAGAGAGCATGGCCCTGCTGACACTGATTTGGACTTCTAGCCGCTGGAATTATGAGACCGTAAATTTATATTCTTATAAGCATGCAGTCTGTTGTTCTTCATTACGGCAGCCCTAGGAAGCTCATCCACCACGCTACTTAAAACTCCAGCAATTCTCACGATGGGGCTGAGATCTAACAGCCTACAGACACGTCTCTAATACACACACACATACTCACAAAGACACACACACTCACTGTCTTAGTCATCTAGTGCTGCTCCAACAGAAATACCACAAGTGGATGGCTTTAAAAACAGAAATTTATTTTCTCACAGTTTAGGAGGCTAGAAGTCCAAATTCAGGGCGCTGGCTCTAGGGGAAGGCCTTCTCCCTCTGTTGACTCTGGAGGAAAGTCCTGGTCTCTTCAGCCTCTGTGTCCTGGTTCCTTGGAGATCTCCATGTGGCTTGGCATCTCTTTTCCCCCATGTCTCCTCTCTTGCTTGCTTGTGTAATCTCTTTTATATCTCAAAAGAGATGGACTTAAAACATACCCAACACTAATCTTGTCTTACTAACATAACAAAGAAAACCCATTCCCAGATGGGATTGTAACCACAGACGCACGGGTTGGGATTTACAACACACGTTTTTGGGGGACATAATTCAATCCATAACACTGTCACACACCCATGCACACACACTCACACACATGCGCCCACATACACTCACACACGCACTCACATGTTGCATGCCCGTGCAACAAGCACACTAAGTTCTTAACTTGTTCGCTTTAGGCTTTCACAAAATGGGGATTATTATTTAGGCTGTTGAAAATAAGACCGAAGGTAACTTACTGGTTTTTAAGTGTGTGCACACAGAAGGACGATTTTCGAGTACACGTGCGTGCACCTACGCTCAGAAACCCACGCAAGATGACGACTGGAAAGACCAACTATTTCCCCCTCTGGCTTTGAGGGCAAGAGAGAAGAATGATCTGATGATGCCGCAGAAGTGAAACCAAGAGGTTAGCTGTGAGCTATCATCTCAGTGCGCCTTGTCTAAGCCACAAGACTACATATACACAGGTGAGCCCTGCCCAGACAGCAGGCCAGGTGAGAAATCAGCATTAGGCCCTTCCCCAGCAGCAGGTTCCTGCCTCAATTTCTGTTCATCCCAGATGGAGCAAGTACCTGGGTGAAGGAAATCTCCTGAGGGCTTGGAACGTGTCCCTTGGCCTCTGGAGCCCAGGCTGACTGCAGATGTCTTCACTTTGAAGGTCCATGATGACGCCCACCTGGGTGTGTAAACTGGATGTCAAACAGCTGGGGAGATCCCGGGCATCATTCCTGGCCAGGCTCAGATGGGACAGAGTTCAAACGTCCTCCCACATCAGTTGCACTGGGTGGTCCAGCTACTCTGTGAAATCATTGTGAAGCTAGAAATCGTATTTGTAAAGCCCTGAACACATGGCGTGGTCTAAATGAAGTGTCTAATAAATAGTGGTGGTGCCAACAGTTATCGTACTTGACTGCTAACCAAAAGGTTGGAGGTTCAAGTCTACCCAGAGGTGCCTCAGAAGAAAGGCCTGGTGATCCACTTCCAAAAAATCAGCCATTGAAAACCCTACAGAACATAGTTCTACTCTGACACACAGGGTATGTCATATATTTCGCCATGAGTCAAAGTAGATTCAGTGGCAACTGGTTTTTGGTTTTTTTCATTGCGAGTCTGCAGCAAGGTGAAAACACACCGTGGAAACAGGGCTTGGGACGTTCTGCTTAGAAAAGGGGTCATGTTTGGGAAAGTACACTTTAGGAAGGGCCTCCTGAGGACATGTCTGGAAACAAGAAGGGTAAAAGGGGTCTTCACAAGACAAGAGGAGGATGCTGCTTCTTTGGCTCCTGCCAGATGGGCGGAGAGGACATAAGTGAAGGGGAGAGAGATGGGGTGAGGGAGAGAGGACCCAGAGAGATTGGCAGAGCCAGAGCAGGCCCATGAAATTCCTCAGCGGTGAGCAACCGAGGGCACCGCAAATAGGCCTTTTCTGAGGTGTTGCTTGTGAGATTTTTCTTCTTCGCCTAGAGGAATCCAAACAAGGAAGCACAAAGTGGTTTCTAATCTCCCCTCACAAAGAATCCCTAATGACATTTTAAAAAACACAAACACACACTGGTTAGAAAATCTAAACAGTTCAGGAAGGAACAAATGAGAAGAGAATACCTCTCCCTGCCCCACCCCCGGGGGGGGCTTCCCAAGTATTTTCTGTTCCCGGAATAACCCTTTGCTACTGCAAATGGCTTCGTGCTCCGTGGCTCCCCACGCCGCATGCTACGTGCAGACATGGAGGGTGGGAGGGATCAGCTTAGCTCCCTGCCCTAGGGCCCTCCAACATCACCTGGGGCCCCTTCAGGAGTTCAGCCCACCTCTCACCCTGGGACTGCCGTGTGTTTCCTGGGGCTGCAGTAACAAAGCATTGCAAGCTGGGTGGCTTAAAACAACATGAATTTATTCTCTCACAGTTCAGGAGGCCAGGAGTCTGAAATCCAGGCCTTGTCAGGGTCACATTTCCTCAGAGGCTCTCAGGAAGGAGGCTTCCTTGCCTCTTCCAGCTTCTGGTGGCTTTTGGTGTCCCCTTGATTTGTAGACGCGTCAGTCCAATCTCCGCTCCGTGGTCAGATTGCCCGGTTTTCTACGATCACATCTCCCTCTTCCTCCCTCTTGTAAGGACCCTGAGGTAACAATTACGACCCACCCAGACAATCTAGGGCCATCTCCCTATCTCAAGGTCCTTAACTTAATCACATCTGCAAAGTCCCTTTGGCCACCTAAGGTACCATATTCACAGGCTGGAAGTGGTTTACAGCCATGGATGCTAACCTAAGGGTCAGCAGTTCAAATCCGCCAGGCGCTCCTTGGAAACCCTATGGGGCAGCTCTACTCTGTCTATAGGGTCACTGTGAGTCAGAATCGACCCCATGGCAACAGGTTTGGTTTTGTTTTTATTTCCTTGGGGCTCTTATTCAGGTTAGGGAGGGGCTGGTCAGGGGGCCCCAAGGCAAACCCAGGGGTGCCACATGAAGCTTTGCATTCCCGTCTGGCCTCCTTTCTCCATAATAAGCCCTTGTCCTGAACATGACCTAGTACCTGTCCCACCTGATTTCCTAGTGTCTGAAACCTGCTGGAAAGTGTGCTCTTCCAGAGCTAGAATCTTTCGTTCCCCAGTACTCGCCCTTACTAGGAATTGGAACCTGGCCCTCAGCCCCATTCCCCTGATGACCCCCACTGCCTATCACACGTCCCAAATGACAGCTCCCTCCTGCGTGTGCTACACACACACAAACACACACCCGTCTTATTGCCCTCTGACAGCTGGCCCTATCTCCTGCTTTTCCAGCAGGTCCCCCTGACACCTGCTAGGGGACCCTAAGATGTCTCCTGCGGGTCTGCTCCAGCATCTTCTCTCTCTTCACCAGGACACCCTCCCCCTACCTGGAGTTCTGGTAGGCCTTGGGATCCCAGCCGCCCACTGCCTAGTGCATATGGTCCTGGCTGAGCGAGAACAAGGACGGGAGGCCGCAAGGGAGGCAAAGGCAAATGCGGGGGTGATACCACCAGGAAATTTGCTAGGGGGCCTGCAGGGTGACCCAGCCCTCCCACCCCCCACACACAGGTCAGCACGGAGACTAGCGTTTATCCTCTGTCAGGTGACCATGTAGATCTTCACAGCACGGTGCTGGTCCCTGTGGTTGTGTCTCTCACAGTCCAGGGTATGGGTGGTCGTGTTACTAGGACCAGGTCTAACTGCCTGGTTCCACCTTCCCCTGGTCTACAATTAGCTGCTGGTGCCAGAGCCTTGGGGAATGGATTCGTGAACTGACTTCTCAGCACAAAGCTCCTTTCTCCTGAACCAGACACCCTGCTTGGCTTCTCCAAAGGGGGAGGAAAGAATACCATGTTTGATGCCATAAATAGTTGAGTGGGTTATGGGTCAGTGGGCCCTTCTACGTCCTTCCTAGGGCAAAATCACATGCCCGTTCTTGTGACGACATGGGGGTTGTTCTGTTCCAAAGGGGTGTTGTTGTCAGCTGCTGCCAAGTGGGCCCTTAACTCATAGCAACCCCACACACAACAGAACAAAACGTTGCCCAGTCCTGTGCCATCCCATAAACGGTTGCAGATCAAACTGTTGTGATCTATTGAATTTTCACTGGCTGATTTTCAGAAATAGATTGCTAGACCTTTCTTCCTAGTCCCTCTTAGTCTGAAAGCTCTATGGAAACCTGTTCAGCATCATAGCAACATGTAAGTCAGTACACGTGGCTACACATGAAGTGCATTGGCTGGGAATTAAACCTGGATTTCCCTCATGGAAGGTGAGAATTCTACCACTGAACCACCAACGCCTCTCCAAAGGGGTAAATCAATTTATTAAACTTTCTAGTTATAGTTTACTGAATACCTACTACAGGCAAGGCATGGTGTAGTGTGGGTGGGGACTGTGAACTCCTTGAGGGCAGGGACCATGACTTTTTGACCCTGATTCCCTAGTATATAACACAGTGACTAATTCTCAGTGAAAGGAAGAAGAGAGGGAGGGAAGGAGGGAGGGAAGGAGGACAGGAAACATCATTCTAAGTTTCAAGGAGCTTTAAACCCTTTGCTTTCTGAAAGTGAAGAGGACTTGAAACACTTATTGATGAAGATCAAAGACCACAGCCTTCAGTATGGATTACACCTCAACATAAAGAAAACAAAAATCCTCACAACTGGTCAGATAAGCAACATCAAGATAAATGGAGACAAGATTGAAATTGTCAAGGATTTCACTTTGCTTGGATCCACAATCAGCACCCATGGAAGCAGCAGTCAAGAATCAGACAACTCATTTCATCGAGCAAATCTGCTGCAAGAGATCTCTTTAAAGTGTTAAAAAGCAAAGATGTCACTCTAAGGACTAAGGTGCACCTGACCCAAGCCATGGTGTTTTCAATTGCCTCACATGCATGTGAAAGCCAGAAAATGAATAAGGAAGCCCAAAGAAGAATTGATGCCTTTGAATTATGGTGTTGGTGAGGAATATTGACTATACCATGGACTGCCAGAAGAATGAACAAATCTGTCTTGGAAGAAGTACAGCCAGAACACTCATTAGAAGCAAGGATGGCAAGACTTCGTCTCACATACTTTGGACATGTTATCAGGAGGGACCAGTCCCTGGAGAAGGACATCATGCTTGGTAAAATAGATGGTCAGTGAAAAGGAGGAAGACCCTTAACACAGCAGCTGCAACAATGGGCTGAAACACAGCAACAATTGTGAAGTTGGTGCAGGACAGGGCAGTGTTTCATTCTGTTGTACATAGGATCTCTATGAGTTGGAATAGACTTGAAGGCACATAACAACAACAACAACAAAACACATCAAGGACATTTCACATTTAAAACTTAAATAAGAATTAAAAATAGTATGTGATTTAATACCAACATTTCTGACTAGTCTTCATATGTAGAACCAGAGCAATAACTGGACCTATCACTAGTTCAAGGAGCCCTGGTAGCGCAACAGTTAAGCGTTCAGCTGAGTACCAAAAGGTTGGCAGTTAGAATCCATCAGCAGCTCCATGAGAGAAAGACCTAGTGATCTGCTTCCATAAAGGTTACAGCCTAGGAAACCCTATGGGACAGTTCTACTCTGTCAAATACGGTCATTATGAGTTGGAATCGACTCAATGGCACACAATATAGTTGCTAGTTCAGCTGTTTGCAGTCAAATCTCAAAGGCACCAGGCAGACAAGGTTGACTGACTATGATGGTCCAGTCCAGCCCCATGTGCTGATCATCATGGATCCTCCAGAAACTTCATGTACCGAGAGGGCTCACCCTGTGAGGCGGAGCCTGCATCAGATGCCTTTGAGTCTTTCCAGAAACCAAGCTTGGCCTTGAGAAGTGAATTTGACTTTTGGAAACAGCCAAATTTTTTTCAGAGACAATTAGGATGCGTTAAGCAGATTGGTGATCAAGTTGAGTGTCACACAAATAATGACACCAGCTTCTTGTATGTGTGTCTAGTAAAATGACTCTGCCATCACTTAACAAGGAGAACTCAGGATCTGTTTAGGACATGGCAACTTGAGATTCAGTAGGTGGAGTTCAAAATTCAAAACTCAGACCCACCTGCAGCCACTCCATTCCCCTCCCACCAATGATAAAGGTGTTTGTCTCTTTCCTAAATTCATGCTCAGTGAGAGGGCTTATGAAGGAAAGGGAAGTGAAAGGAGGAAGTGGGAAGGGCAGAGACGTTTTTATTGTTTCCATTTTCCAGGTTAGGAAAGGCATGAGAATGAAGGGAAACAATTACATTATCGCGATTGCTTATAGCAGGAAGATTTTGGTTATGAGCCAGCCAGTCTCCTCTTGGGACTTCAAGTACTGTAATAGTAATATCCAAAGTGTGTTTCCCTGGAGAGCCCAAGAGGAAAAGAGTAAAGCTGCCCTCTGTGAGCTGCTCTCCTTGAACCTGTTTGCTTATTCAGTCCTCAGAAGCACGAGTGAGGGGACATTATCATCCCTATTGTTTGTTGAGGCCACCACGTCTCAGAGAGCTGGTGTAAAATTGCCCAGGGTCTCCTGGCTTGAAGTTATTTCTCTGGGATTCACATCTCCTCTGGCTGGATCCAAAGTCATCCAAAACCTTCCATCTTACCTTTCTGCTCTGCAAAGCGTATTCTGTTGGACCCCATGTATTCCCATCGCTCCTTTGTCTCTAAGTTAATTCACTTGAGTTGGAGGATCTCTCCCAATTTTTGTGCACTCCTTGAGTCCCCAGAGGGTTCATCTCACCAGTGATTTAGTCCAAACCTCTCTGCTTCTTCAGGAATCAGATGGGTAGACCATTTAAGCACTGCTTCTTTCCTACTGTCTTAGGCTGGTTCTCTAGACAATTAAAATCAGTGAAGCCCTCCCACCTGCCACACAGGGGTCAGCAGAGGGACCAGACTCTCTCCTCAGCCAGACAACCATGCAGATCTTCACAACGGGGTGCTGGTCCCTGTGGTTGTGTCTCTCAGAGTCCAGAGCAATAGATGTAGACTGGCAGAGGTCAGGTAATGTGACAGGAATGGAGACCATAGGCATTTGAGCCACTTCCTCATGCAATTCACTTGTGCCTTCAGGTCCTGCTCGCACCCTATCTCGTATATACCACTTTCATTTAATGATGGAGTGCTGTTGTGAACATTCAATTTATGGCTCTGTGGATCAGACAACACCGAGTTCATGATGAGCAGCTCAGGCCACTTGGTCACTTGGTAGCCTGTGGTTAAGCATTCAGTCTCTACTAAGGAACAGTAACGAGCCAAAAGCTGTTTCTCAAAAGGAGAGTAGTTATCTGCAGAGGATGGCAGGGCTTTACTCCAAAATCCTAAGGGTCTGGACTGTGATTCACCAATACGGGCCTGCCAAAGACTCCAAACAGCATCTCCATCAGCCACTGACACTTTAAGCACCATTAGATCAGCTGGATCTTTATGGTCAAAGTGGCAGAGCTGCTTGCACAGCAGCCTGAGCCTGCTGCAGAGCCTTCTCTTGATCTAGGCCCCAGTCAAAAGTAGCACCTTTTTTAGTCACTTGATAAATAGGCCAGAGTATCACACCCAAATGACGGACATGTCGCCTCGAAAATCCCAAAGGACCACCAGGCATTGTGCCTCCTTTTTAGTTGTGAGAGGGACCAGATACAATAGCTTATCCTTCACTTTAGAAGGAATATCTCAACGTGCCCCACACCACTGGACCCCTAGAAATTTCACTGAGGAGGAAGGTGCCTGAATTTTTGTGGGATTAATTTCCCACCCTCTAGCAAGTAAATGTTTTACAGATAAGTCCAGAGTCATTGACACTTCTTCCATACTAGGTCCAGTCAGCATAATGTCATCAATGTAATGTACCAGTGTGATGTCTTGTGGAACGGAAAAGCAATCAAGTTCCCTGTGGGCTAAATTATGATATAGGTGTGTAGAGTTGATATACTTATGAGGTAGGTGTATTGCTGGCCTTGCCAGCTGAAGGCAAGCTGCTTCTGGTGTTCTTTCAAATTTGGAATCGAGAAAAAGGCATTTGCGAGATCAACAGCCACATATCAGGTATTAGGAGATGTATTAATTTGCTCAAGCAATGAAACCACACCTGGAACAACAGCTACAACTGGAGTCACGACCTGGTTAAGTTTACAATAATCCAATTATCATTCTCCAAGATCCATTTGTTTTTTCCACAAGTCAAACAGGTGAGTTGGGTGAGGTTGTGGTAGGAATCACTACCCCTGCATCCTTCAAGTCCTTGATGGTGGCAGTAATCTTTGCAATCCCTTCAGGAATGCAGTATTGCTTTTTGTTTACTATTTTCCTGGGTAGGGGCAGTTCTAATGGCTTCCACTTTGCTTTTCTTACCATAATAGCTCTTACTCCATTTGTCAGGGATCCAGTGTGGGGATTCTTCCACTTGCTGACTGTATCTATTCCAATTATGCATTCTGAAACTGGGGAAATCACTACAGGATGGGTTCGGGGACACTCTGGATCCACTGTGAGATGAACCTGAGCTAAGATTCCATTAATAACCTGACAGCTGTAAGCCCCTACTCTAACTGGTAGCCACAGTAACATTTCAGGTCTCCTGGAATTAGTATCAGTTTAGAGTCAGTATCCAGTAATCCCCAAAAAGTCTGATTATTTCCTTTTTCCCAATGAATAGTCGCTCTCATAAAAGGTCACAGATCTTTCTAAGGAAGGCTGGGAGAAAGATTAACAGTATAAATGTTTGGCAGTCTTCATGGACTGAATTGTGTCCCCCAAAAATATGTGTATCAATTTTGCTATGATTCCCAGTATTGTGTGATTGTCCACCATTTTGTCATCTGACGTGATTTTCCTATGTGTTGAAAATCCTATCTGTATAATGTTAATGAGATGAGATTAGTGGCAGTTGTGTTAATGAAGGAAGAGTCAATTTACAAGAATAGATTGTGTCTTAAGCCAATCTCTTTCGAGATACAAAAGAGAGTAGTGAGTAGACAGACATGGGGACCTCGTATCACTGGAAAAGAAGCACCAGGAGCAAAGCAAATCCTTTGGACCTGGGGTCCCTGTGCCTGAGAAGCTCCTAGACCAGGGGAAGATTGATGACAAGGCCCTTCCCCCAGACGTGACAGAGAAAGAAAGCCTTCCCCTGGAGCTGGTGCCCTGAATGTGGGCTTCTAGCCCACTAGACTGTGAGAGAATACATTTCTGTTTGTTGAAGTCATCCACTTGTGGTATTTCTGTTGTAGCAGCACTGGATAACTAAGACAGAATTTGGTACTGAAGGTCGGGCGCTGCTCTAGCAGATACCTAAAATGTGGAAGCAGTTTTGAAATTGTAAATGGATAGAGGCTGGAAAAGTTTTAAGATTACCTTGAACAGACTGTTGGTGGAATTACAGACATCAAAGACAATTCTGGTGAGGACTCAGAAGGAAGTGAGGAGAGTTGTTACACTGAAGATGGTGCAGACAACAAGAAGCAACAGCAGAGAACTGGCAGCAGCAGAACCAGCAGCAACAGACGACCAGCAGCAGCAGAGAAACAGCAGTAGCAGAGAAACAGCAGCAGCAGAACCAGGAGACCAGCACAAGATGGGGTTGGAGCCGACCCACAGAGTGAGAAGGCTGAGTGGCTTTGCACAGGAGGCTTCCTGGTGGAGTGTGCACTTATTGGTGAAGCTAGGCTTGACGACTCATGGAGAAAGAGAGCTGAGTGTGTTCCCAAGTTTACTGGCAGAGTAGGGTGTGCCTCCAGGCACTTATGGGTGGAGCTACAGAGCTTTGGAACACTTGCCCCAGCAGGGCAGACTTGGGCAGTGAGACCTGAGGGACTGAGAGGCCAAGGAACCAGGAAGCAGAAGCTGAAAAGACAAGGAACACAGGAAACAGAGCTGCCTCAGTCTCAAAGGGTATGGCCACAATTTCTGAGGTCTTGAAGGGTGGAGTTACCACTCAGATGGACTAGGAGAATGAAGCCACCCCAATTCAAGGGAGCAGAGTTGCCGTTCCAGTGGACCTGGAAGGTGGAGCTGAAGCCCAGAGCTGAGGGGCCTCCACTCAGAATCTGGAAAGTGGGGCCAATACCTAGAGTTTGTAGAGCAGGACCATTATGTAAATGGTCTGAGAGAACAGAGGATTGTTTTCAAGCCTTGAGAACTAATGCAATGTGTTCTGCTGACTTGCTTGGTGCCTGTTATCCCTTCTTTCCCTCAAATTTCTTACATTTGTAATGGAAATGTCTAGCTTGTACCTGCCTGTTGCACCATGGTACTTCGGAAGCGGATAACTTGTACTCTAGATTTCACAGATGAAGAGGAATTTTTGGATTTTGGACATGGAGTTGAATTAAGACTTTTGCTATGATATATGATGGGGTGGATGTATTTTTACATGTGGCAAGGACATGAATTTTGGGGTGCCAAAGTGTGGAATGTCATGGATTGAATTATGTCCCCCAAAAATATGTGTATCAGTTTGGCTAGGCCATGATTCCGGTATTGTGTGATTGTCCACCATTTTGTCATCTGATGTGATTTTCCTATGTGTTGTAAATCCTATCTGTATGATGTTAATGAGATGGGATTAGTGAAAGTTATGTTAATGAGGCAAGACTGAATCTACAAGATTAGATTGTGTCTTAAACGAATCTCTTTTGAGATATGAGAGAGAAGCAAACAGAAGAAACCATACCACTGAGAAAGCAGTACTGGGAACAGAATGTGTCCTTTGGACCTGGGGTCCCTGAGCCTGAGAAGCTCCTATACCAGGGGAAAATCGATGGCAAGGACCTTCTCCCAGAGCCTACAGAGACAGAACGCCTTCCCTGGAGCTAGCAACCTGAATGTGGACTTTGGGCCTACTAGACTGTGAGAGAATAAATTTCTCTTTGTTAAAGCCATCCACTTGTGGTACTTCTGTTATAGCAGCACTAGATGACTAATACAGCAGTGTAGTGGGGTCCTTCCTCAAGGGACTCAGACTCTCCTTCATTCAAGGGGTTGTGGGTCTATAAACTGGCTCAAGTCTGGGAATTGACTGAGGGGCCATGACTCTCTATTCTGGTGATTTGAGTTAGACTGCCATTCACTTCACCTAGAATTCTTCTGCTTGTACAGATCAAGTAAATATCTATTTCACTCCTAGGGACACCATGATTAAGTAGCCAATACCACAAGTCCATATGAGTCAGACTATTCTGATTACTGCTTTGGCTCTGAGAATCATGGCCCAGGGAAGCTGACACACAGTCTTAACCATCACACCCACCCTGGCTAGAGTCCTCAGGAAAACTTATTGAATGTGTGGGATTAGGAACAGCTGCCCCAACACAAACTCAGGAACTGTCTGTTTTGCTGTTTTCGACCAGGCATTAAAAGGCATCACAGCATATTTGTTAAGAACATGGATCTGGAGTCAGACTGCTTGGGTTCAAGGACTGGCTGTGCCATGCCGTAGCCAGATGTCCTTGGGTAACTTACTTAGCACTGCATAATCTATACCCCAAAGGGCTGTCATGAGGGTAGACTGGGCTACTGTATGAAAATCAGGTGAGCAACGCACATTTAGTTGGGTTTTATAAGTCTTATCTGACTTATAAGTCTTATCAGAAGAAGCCCTGGTGGTGTTAAATGAAGTTGAGCAAAAGCTTTCCCGATTATTTGGGATTTCAGAACTGAGGACAAGAAGTTTTCAACTTGTCTTGAAAAATCAAATGTGTTCACTGTCAAAGCAATAGGGTCAATGAGTGAGGTGGGCCCAGTGGGGACTATCGGAAGTTGGTAAGCCATATGGAAAGTACCAGTACCAATTGCCATGGAGCTGACTCTGATTCATGGTGACCCCATGTGTATCAGAGTACAACTGTGCTCCATAGAATTTTCAGTGGCTATTTTTTCGGAAGTAGATTGACAGACCTTTCTTCCAAGGCATCTCTGGGTGGACTTGAAACTCCAACCTTAGCTGAATGCTAACCATTTGTACCACCCAGGGACTCCACATGGAAAGGAGATAGTGCTATTCAGCTGTAGTGAGGTGGAGCCAGGTGAGCAAGAGCGTAAGAGCTGCAGGACATCAAATTTTATGTAAAATCTACCAGGTTTAAATGTTGACAAATGATTGAACGAAAAAAAAAAAGAAGGGCAGGCCAAGCAAAGCAGACCAGAAGGCATCATCTGACCCACCAGCTGCCTGTCTGGGAACTCCATGTGGGCAAAGCAAACGTGGCGCCTGTCTTAGTTATCTAGCGCTGTTATAACAGAAATACCACAAGTGGATGACTTTAACAAGCAGAAATTTATTCTCTCACAGTTTAGGAGGCTAGAAGTCCTAATTCAGGGTGCCAGCTCCAGGGAAGGCTTTCTCCGTCAGCACTAGGGGAAGGTCCTTGTCATCAATCTTCCCCTGTTGTAGGAGCTTCTCAGTGCAGGGACCTTGGGTCCAAAGGACGTGTGCTCCTGGCTATGAGGTCCCCATGCCTCTCTACTTGCATCTCTCTTTTATATCACAAAAGAGATTGACTTAAAACACAATCTAATCTTATAGATTGAGTCCTGCCTCGTTAACATAACTGCTGCTAGTCCCAATTCATTGACATCATAGAGGTAGGATTTACAACACGTAGGATAATCACATCAGATGACAAAATGGTGGACAATCACTGGAAATCATGGACTAGCCAAGCTGACACACATTTTTTACAGGGGACACAATTCAATCCATAACAGCACCCATGACGCAAACACTGACTCCTGCCAATGCCCACCTGACAGTCCTAGAACACCCCTGCCCTTTTGCCTGGTTCCACCATGCTCACTCTCCCTTCTAGGAGGTTCTGATCAAGAATCTGTTGAGTCGGGAGATGGGAGGGAGGGGTAAAAGAAGACTCAATGCTTAGTGGACTCTTGGAATCAGATAGTGGTGATGGCTGAACAACATGATGAACATAAGTTAATGCCACTGAACTGTACACGTGAAGAAGGTTGAAATGGCAAATGTTTGGTTACATATATATTTCTTCTTCCACCAGTTGCCACTGAGTCAATTCCAACTCATGGCAACCTCGTGTGTTGCAGAATAGAACTATGCTCCATGGGATTTTCAATGGCTGTGACTTTTTGGAAGCAGAACATCAGGCCTTTCTTCCAAGGTGCCTCTGAGTGAGTTCAAACTGCCAACCTTTCGGCTCGTAGTTGAGCACTTAACCATTTGTGCCACCAAGGGACTCCACATATATATTTACCAAAAAATGAATCTGAATCTGAGCAGGCAGCCATGCCCAGGCCACAGAGGAGCCAAGAAGAGAAGGCTAGTGTCTGAGTCAAGCTCCTGGGCTGGTCAGACTTCCCTCCTACAGCAGACGTGACACAGACTTTTACAGCAAAGCTCAAGATGGGGATCATG
Organism: Dugong dugon; assembly: GCA_030035585.1. Classification (NCBI taxonomy): domain Eukaryota; kingdom Metazoa; phylum Chordata; class Mammalia; order Sirenia; family Dugongidae; genus Dugong; species Dugong dugon. The sequence continues at coordinate 222,453,508 of CM057460.1, forward strand.
CCTGGAATTATCCACTTGACCTGCTTGACTATAAAATAGAGTCTTAAAAAAAAAAAAAAACTCAAAAACTCTTCTATTATCCACTTTCATTGCTATTAAACTCAGTCATGACTAAATTTTAACAAACTCTTTGAGGAGCTGGTATAACAGGTATACCAGAAGAAGGTAGCTCTTCTCAATGCACTAAAATGTCTGCTTTCCTCCTTTTCTCTTTACTATTTAAAATGAATTAGATCTGGTGTTCTAATAACAGGGCCGTCTCCTCACTGTCAGGTTGGCATCTAGCACCACACCACAGGTATTTCAAGTGCAGGACAGCCATCAGGATTATTCTGGAGTGTAGATCCTCAAGCCCAACTCCTAATTACCTGCTTCCTTTTCTTCTCCCTGTGCATTCTTGGGTGCTGCCTCACACTGTCCCTGAGAGGAGCTCTCACCGAGGACAGGGAGGGTCAGGTCTCCACTCTGTTTCCAGGCCTGAGATTTACACCAACCCCACTGGAAGGGGTCATCCCCTTACTTCTAAGTAGAGAATGTGGGTGGATCAGGACAAAAGAATCTTCAGTGTTGGATAAATGCCCTCAAAGCATATCATGCCCCGGTTGTGAGTGTCTTAGTTAACCTCGTGCTGCTGGACAGAAATACCAAGGGCAGTTTTAAAGAGGAGAAATTTATTTCTCACAGTTCTGGAGGCTAAAACTCCAAATCAGCGTCTCGGCCATGTTGATTCCTTCCACAGGCCTCTCTCCTAGTCTGTGGAGACTGCTATCAGTCATTGGTGTTCCTTGGTGTCTATCTTCCCCCGTGTGTGTCTCTATGTCTAATCTGCTCCCTTTAGACCCAGAAGTGATTCGGTTTAGGACCCACCCTACTCAGACATGATCTCGTTAACATAACAAAGAAACCTCTCTTTCCAACAGGATCTCATCCACAGCTACAGGGGCCGGGACTTCAATACATATCTTTGGGGGACCCAATTCCATCCATAACAATGAGTGAATCACAGCATCACATTTGTCCACAAAGAACAGCATATTCTTTATCAAGCCTGAAACAACTGCTCCCATAGCCCACCACCTTCTGGAGAGACAGCCCAATCACAACCCAGCCCCGACACAGGTGGACCTAAGGCAGCAGGTATCTGGGAGAAACCACCAACGGACACACCAAGCAACCATTCTCCACATTCTGTGCTTAAACCAGGTTGGGTCTTTAGAAAGCCAAACGCCTGGGGGATACCATATCAAACTCTGCCAAGAAACCCACCCACCCTGTGTCCTCCTCCATTCTTGTCCCCAAGCCTTTGCAGGTGGAACATGTAAAGAGAGACAGAGTTCTTTCCATCACTCTGGGATGATACATTTGCATTTGGATTTGGTTCTAGGAAAAACCTTGTTTCTGCAGTCAGGTTTCATGCTATCTTTCATCAGACAGAACTCTGCTGGCCTAACTTCCCACTTCTTCAGAGCTTTCCTGAAACCCATAGAAGCAGTCAAATGCTGTGCTCCATCGATGTGTCTCTGTTCCATTAGTTTCACCCCGTCTTAGTCATCTAGTGCTGCTCTAACAGAAATATCACAAGTGGATGGCTTTAAAAAAGAGAAGTTTATTCTCTCACAGTCTAGTAAGCTGTAAATCCAAATTCAGGGCAACAGCTCCAGGAGAAAGCTTTCTCTCTCTGTCAGCTCTGGAGAAAGGTCCTTGTGAAGCATCAGTCTTCCTTTGGTCTGGGAGCATCTCAGCACAGGAACCTCAGGTCCCAAGGATGCACTCTGCTCCCGGCACTGCTTTCTTAGTGGTGTGAGGTTCCCATGTGTATCTGCCCTCTTCTCTCTTTTATATCTCAGAAGAGATTGGCTTAAGACACTATCCAATCTTGTAGACCTCATCAGTGTAACTGCCGCTAATCCGTCTTATTACATCATAGTGATTGAATTTATAACACATAAGGAAATCACATCAGATTACACAATCATACAATACCGGGAATCATGACCCAGCTAAGTTGACAGATATTTTTGGGAGACACAGTTCAATCCATGACAACCCCCAAATCAATCCTGTCACTTTTCTCCTTAGTTTGTGGTTGTGGGAAGCAGAGAAATGGCCCCCCAAAAATGTCCATTACCTAATCTCCAGCACCTGTGAATATGTTACCTTAGATGGTATCATGAATTGAGTTGTGTCCCCCAAAAATATGTGTATCAATTTGGCTGGGCCATGATTCCCAGTATTGTGTGATTGTCCACCATTTTGTTATCTGATATGACTTTCCTATGTGTTATAAATCCTCTCTGTATGATGTTAATGAGATGGGATTAGTGGCAGTTATGTTAATGAGGCAAGACTCAATCTACAAGATTAGGTTGCGCCTTAAACCAATCTCTTTTGAGATATAAAAGACAGAAGTAAGCAGAGAAACATGGGGGACCTCATACCACCAAGAAAGCAACATCGGAAGCAGAGTATGTCCTTTGGACCCAAAGTTTCTGCACAGAGAAGCTCCTCGACCAGGGGAAGACTGATGACAAGGACCTTCCTCCAGAGCCAACAGAGAGAAAGCCTTCCCCTGGAGCAGATACCCTGAATTTGGACTTCTAGCCTACTACACTGTGAGAGAACAAACTTCTGTTTGTTGAAGCCATCCACTTGTGGTATTTCTGTTATAGCAGCACTAGATGATTAAGACCACATGGCCAAAGGGACTTTGCAAAGTGATTAAATTAAGCATCTTTAGATGGGGAGATTGTCCTAGATTATCCAAGTGGGTCCAATGTAATCACACGGGTTATTATAAAAGAAGGCCAAAATAATAAAACACCAGTTGCCTTCCAGTCAACTCTGATTCATGGTGACCCCATGTGTGTTAGAGTAGAACTGTGCTCCATAGGGCTTTCAGTGGTTGATCTTTTGGAAGTAGATCTCCAGGCCTTTCTTATCAGGCATCTCTGAGTGGACTCAAACCTCCAACCTTTTGATTAGCAGCTGAGCACATTAACCATTTGCACCACCGATAAAAGGGAGGAAGGAGAGTCAAAGTTAGGCAATGTGATGATAGAAACAGAGGTTGAGACTAATGGGCCACAACTACCACAGCCGCCACCATACTGAGTCCATTACAACTAGATGGTGCCCAGCTACCACCACTGACTGCTGTGGAAAGGATCACAATAGAGGGTCCTGGACAGCGCTGGAGAAAAATGGAGAACAAAATTCTAACTCACAAAAAAAGACAAGACTTACTGGCCTGACAGAGACTAGAGAAAGCCCGAGAAAGCCCTGGACACCCTTTTAGCTCAGTATTGAAGTTACTCCCGAGGTTCATCCTTCAGCCAAAGATTAGAGAGGCCCATAAAACAAAACAAGACTAAAGGGGCACACCAACCAGGGGCAAGGACTAGAAGGCAGGAGGGGACAGGAAAGCCGGTAACTGGGAACCCAAGTATGAGAAGGGAGAGTGTAAACCTGTCGTAGGGTTGTTAACCAATGTCATAAAACAGTATGTGTACTAACTGTTTAATGAGAAGCTAGTTTGTTCTGTAAGCCTTCATCTGAAGTATAATGAAAAAATATACAAAAGAAGAAGCAGAGGTTGGAGTGATGCAGCCGTGAGCTGAGGAATGTGGGCAGCCTCTAGAAATTGGGAGATGCCAATAGATTCTCCCCCAGAGCCTCCAGAAGGAATCAGCACTGCTGACACCTTGATCTTAGCACTGGATTTGCACTTCTGACCTCCAGAGCTGTAAGATAATAAACATGTGTTGTTTGAAGCCACTAAGTCTGTGGTCATTTGTTACAGCAGCAAGAGGAAATTAACAGAGTGGTCATACTCTGCTAGACCTGCTAGAGATAAAAGTGTTTTCCATGGGCATGCATGGGCTGATGGAGGGAACATGAATCCTCGCAATAGAAATTAGAAGCCCATCCTTCCCTCTTGCAGAGGCCAGGCTGTGGACAGATAAATGAACTTCTCCCACCTCCAGGGCCTCACCTGTGATGTAGTGTTAGCAGTACCTGCCTTGGTGGTTTCATGGGAGTATTAAAATTCAGATAAGATGTGGAGGATGCCTAGGTAGATAGAGATAGACATAGATAGACAGACAGACAGTAGGTAGATAGATAGGTTGATAAATGATAGATAGAGCTGACATCAAGTTGACTCCAACTCATGATGACCTCACGTGCAGCATAATGAAATGTTGGCTGGTCCTGTGTCATTCTCACAATTGCCTGCATGTTCGAGTCCATTGTTGTGGCCACTGTGCCAGTCCATCTCACTGAGGGTCTCCCTCACCTTTGCTGACCCTCTACTTTACCAGAGATGACATCCTGTTCCAGTGATTGATCCCTCTTGATGATGTGTCCAAAGCAAGTGACTTGGACAATTTTCTGTTTTAATCCACAAGGTTTTCGCTAGCTAATTTTCAGCAGTAGATCACCAGTTCTTTCTTCCCAGTCTGTCTTAGTCTGGAAGCGTCACTGAAACCTGTCCACCATGGGTAACCCTGCAGGTATCTGAAGTATCAGTGGCATAGCATCCAGTTTCCTAGCAAACTGCAAGCCACCACAGTACAACACACTGACAGATGAATTGTGGCGAGGGTGCTCAATTGGTGTTAAACAGATGCCTCTCCAAAAACGAATGTTGCTAAAAACAAAGAGGACTACTAAGGTGAGAAAGGGTTTATGGGAGCCACTTAAAGTTTGCCTGTGGATGTCTGGGGTCGTAAAAGCTAGTAAGCAGCCATCTAAGATGCATCAATTGGTCCCAACCACCTGGAAGGAACACCAAAGACACAAGGAAAGTATTAGCCCAAGAGACAGAAAGGGCCACACAAACCAAAGACTTCATCAGCCTGAGACCAGAAGAACTAGAAGACGGCTGGCTACCACCAATGACAGCCCTGACAGGGAACACAGCAGAGAGTCCCTGACAGAGCAGGAGAAAAGTTGGGTGCAGAACTCAAATTCTAGTAAGAAGACCAGACTTAATGGTCTGACTGAGACTGAAGGAACCCCAGAAAGCATGGTCCCCAGACTGTCAACCCAGAACTAAAACAATTCCCAAGGCCAACTCTTCAGATAAAGATTAGACTGGACTGTGAGACATAAAATGACACTCTTCTGAAGAGTGTGCTTCTTAGCTCAGGTAGATACATGAGACTAAATGGGCAGCTCCTGTCTGGAGGTGAGATGAGAAGGCATAGATGGTTAGGAACTGGTTGAATGGACATGGGAAATCAGGGATGGAAAGGAGGAGTGTGCTGTCACAGTGTAGGGAGAGCAATTAGGGTCACATAACAATGCATGTATAAATGTTTGTATGAGAAGCCTACTTGAAATGTCAACTTCCACTTAAACTACAGCAATAAACAAAAAAAAAAAAGAAAGAAAACCTTATGAATCACCACACACACAAAACAAAAAATGCCTGTGGAAAGCCTTCTGTTTCCCTCACACTCTGGGACAGCCTTGTCACATCTCGGGAAACAAAGGGAATCTGACCTGGTCTCCAGCAAGAATCTTGCATCTTTGTGCCATTTTCACACCACCATTTCCCGTCACTCCCCCAGCCCCATTGCACTGGAGAAGGCAGAGCAAGAAGACGATGTTGGGGGCAGGAAGTTCTGTACTGACTTACACTCATAAGCACAATGTGTCCAGACCTGAGCTTCCTGGTTGGGGCTGGGAAATCAACACAAGAGTCACCTACCCTCAGGGACCTTCATTCCAGGCTTTCCACTGAGTCGGGCAGAGGCGTGGTACCACTTCCTGTGTCTTGGAGCTCTCCGAGGACCCTTCTCTCCTCCTTCCTTTATCTTCGTCCCTCGGGCAAGAGCGTGTCAGCTTCCTTTCTTCCAGCTGAGGTGGGCAGATACAAGCTCTTGATGCTCACTCCTCCTTGGCAGTTCCCACTCAGCCTTGGATGCCACTTTCAAAATGCCTTTCCCAGGCTCGGCCCTAGCCTGTGGCCACCACCTTGCCCAGGGAAGTTGATGGATGAAGGACTGTCTCCCAGGGCCCAGGAACAGGTGAGTAATCACTGGGAGCATTTACTCACCCCTCCTCCTTCCTTACGCATGAACCCCTCAAGGCTCAATGAGGCACTCTACAGACCAGGGGAAGTACCCCAGGTTACAGGTCAGCGTGCCTGGGATTTGAAACCAGCTTCAGATCCAAACCTAAGCTTATGACAGCTACCTGTACCTTACTGTTAAGAGGGCATTGGTGGTTCAGAGGTAGAATTCTCGCCTTCCATGCAAGAGACCCAGGTTCTATTCCCGGCTAACATACGTCATGTGCAGCCACCATCCGTCAGTGGAGATTTCGTGTTGCTGTGATGCTAATCAGGTGTCAGCAGAGCTTCCAGACAAAGACAGACTAAGAAGAAAAGCCTGGTGATGTGCTTCTGAAAATCAGCCAGTGAATACCCCATGGTTCACACCTGTCTGATCTGCAACCAGTCAAGAGGATGGCACAGAACCCAGCAGTGTTTCATTCCATTGTGCGTGGGTCACCCATGGCAACTAAGAACAACACCTTCCTGCCAACTATCTACCTTCTGCAATGTTCTCTTTTCCTTTCTCCTCACTGTTACTCTGTTGAGCCACCACAGACGGAACTATCATCTACAAGAATATTTACATCGTCCCCATTTGTGAGAACCATTCATGGGGGTAGAGGGGGTTTCTTCGTTAAGTCCCCTTGCACTGAAGCAAGACAGCAGATCCTGTCAAGTGTCTGACATTTGGGAAGTAACTGCTGTCCCCATTTTAAGGATGGTGTCTTAGTCATCTAATGCTGCTATAACAGAAATACCACAAGTGGATGGCTTTAATGAAGAGAAATTTATTTTCTCACAGTCAAGTAGGCTGCAAGTCCAAATTCAGGGCATCAGCTCCAGGAGAAGGCTTTCTCTCTCTGTTGGCTCTGGAGGAAAGTCCTTGTGATGCATCAGTCTTCCCTTGGTCTGGGCGTATCTCAGCACAGGAACCTCAGGTCCAAAGGATGCGCTCTGCTCCCGGCACTGCCTTCTTGATGGTATGAGGTTCCCAGATCTCTGCTTGCTTCCTTTTCTTTTTATCTCTTGAGACATAAAAGGTGGTGCAGGCCACATCCCAGGGAAACTCCCTTTATATTGGATCAGGGATGTGACCTGGGTAAGGGTGGAGTTACAATCCCACCCTAATCCTCTTTAACATAAAATTACAATCACAAAATGGAGGACAACCACACAATACTGGGAATCATGGCCCAGCCAAATTAACTGATACACACATTTTTGGAGGGACATAATTCAATCCATGACAGATGAGTAAACTGAGGCTTGGAGAGATGAAACGACTTGCCCAAAGTGCACATCAGTAGGTGGCAGAGCCAGGCATCCTTCTCTGGTCCTTTCCACCAGGTCGCCCCACTCATGCTGGGGGCACCTGAGACTATGTGAAAATGACCTCACAGAGGACAATCCTGCCTGTTTTTTCAGGAATTCATTCATCCACGCATCCACCTGTGTCACATTAATTTAGCAAGGAATCATGCCGTATGCTTGGATCCAGAAATTCGATATGACATGGTCCCTAACTTTGAGGTGTCTACACTCTAGTCTACGGAGAGATGGATTCATAAAGAGTTATTAATGTTACACTATACTAAAACCAGGAGTCCTAGGGGCACAGTGATTAAGAGCTCAGCTGCTAACCAAAAGGTCAACAGTCAAATCCACCAGCCACTCCTTGGAAACCCTGTGGGGCAGTTCTACTCTGTCCTATAAGGGTCGCTATGAGTTGGAATCTATTCAGCAGCTACGGTTTTGGTTGTCTGTTTTTTTTTGTATTAAAATCTATGATAACTTCTTTTGATAATAGCTAACCACCTACCTGTAGCCTAGAACAGAATGTTGTCAGCAAATTTATCCAACAGTGATAAACGCTGTCACCAAGCTAGTGAGATTAGCGCAATCTGTATCTTTCCCTTTATTTCTGTATCTTCCAAATGTTCTACCTTCAACATTTATAACTTTTATAAAAGAGCAGATTTTTTAAAAAATCATTCAATATTGCCTTGTTACCTAAAAGTTGGGCCGGTTCATGAGACCACTTAGCACCAGACCTAATCAACCATCCCAAGTTCGCCTTCTTTGGCTGCCACCACAAAGACTCTTCCACCCCACCCTCGGAAAGCCATATTTCCTCATGCCTCTGGGCTTTTGCCCACCTTGAATTCTATCTGGAGTGTTCTTACTCTACCTTTGCCTGGAAAATTCCTCAAAACCCAGTTCTTATCTGCATCTCTGAGCACCACCTGCGTGCTTCCAGGATTTTGTCGGCACTTCCAACATCTTTAGTTCCCTGGGTGGCACAGGTGGTTTGCACTCAACTACTAAGCTCAAGGTTGGCAGTTCAAACCCACCCAGTGGTGCCTGGCAATCTGCTTCCATTAAGATTACAGCCAAATAATCTATATGAACCACGGCCTCATTTACCCTGAGACCAGAAGAACTAAATGGTGCCCAGCTACCACTACCAATTGTTCTGATCAAAGCCACAATAGGCAGATAGATGAACCCTGATAGAATGGGAGGAAAATGGGAAACAGAACCTCAAGTTTCTACCAAAAAAAAAAAAAAAAAACCAGACTTACTATACTGGTTGATACTGGAGGACTCCCCAAGACTATTGCCTTGAAATACTCTTTAAACCTTGAACCAAAACTAGCCCCTGAGGTCATCTTTTGGCTAAATAAAAAATTGGCTTACAAAATAAAGGATATCACCCATGAATACTGTGCTCCTTTAAAATATCATCTATATGAGACCAAACGGTCAACAATTACTTGAAAACAAAGATGAGAATGTAAGGGGGCAGGGAAACTAGATTAATGGAAAAGGAACAATCGGAATGGAAATATTGAAAGTATTCACACATTGTGAGGGATGTAACCAATGTCACTGAACAATTTGTGTAGAAATTGTTGAATGGGAACCTAAACTGCCGTATAAATCTCCACTAAAAACACAATAAAATATTTTTTTTTTAAAAAGATAATGGAACAATTATTTGCAAATTATGGTGGGGAAAAAGCTTTTAGCCAGGAACTCACAAATGCTCCTTAAAATATGTACTTTAGTTGATGGAATATATATTAAAAGAAGAATCAAAATAAAGAACTTATCAATATGGGGGGGAAGATTACTGCCAAGAAAACCCTGCAGAACAGGTCTGCTCCATCACACATGGGGTTGCCATGAGTCGGAATCAATTCAACAGCAATGGCTTTTTGTTTTCACCCTTCCTTAGAACATGTGCTTTTTAACGTCTGCATAATATTCTCCTGCTGATGCACCATAATTTATTTTCTCGATCCTTGGTTTGGGAGGATTCAGATTGTTTCCACCACTGGCTATAATAAAGAATGCTGTAAAACCTTCTTGTTCACAATCTTTGATCCTATCTCTGCTTCCTTAGGATAGATTTCTAGAAGTGGAATCTCTAGGTCAAAGGGTAAGAACATTCTTATGGCTCTTGATACATATTTCAAAGTTGGTTGCCCTACACTTTGTACAACTGGTGTTCTACCCCTTGCCTTTACCAGATTAGAGAAATGTATGCCGAAGTGGCATCTCTTCACTGTTTTAATTTGCATTTCTCTGACTGTTAGTAAGATTGAAATTTTATAAATAAGTTTATTCATAGACACTACTGGAGTTCCTGGGAGGTGCAAATGGTTAATAGACTCAGTGGCTAACTGAAAGGTAGGAGGTTTGAGTCAACCCAGAGGCACCTCGGAAGAAAGGGCTGAAGATCTACTTCTGAAATATCAACCATTGAAAACTTTATGAAGCATAGTTCTACTCTAACACACATGGGGTTGCCATGAGTCGGAGTTGACTGGATGGCAACTGGTTTGGTAGGCACTACTGTACAGCGATTGAGGGGACAAGATTGAGTCCAAGGTGGGTTCAGATCTTGGCCCCGCCAACTATAACTTGTTGACATGGAGAAAATTCTGCAACCTTTCTGACCCTCTGTCTCCCATCTACAAAGTAGGAGGCAGGCAGGGGCCCACCTCATGGAGCCCTTGCAAGGAATAAATAAGAAAATAGATGCAAACCACTCATCTCGGTCTCTGGAATCAAGAGCACAGTCAATGTCAGCTTCATTGTTGTCAAAGTTATCAGACTTTCATGGTTTTGGGCAAATTGTTCATACTTTTATCCATTTTTCTAGTGGAGCATTAATACTTTTTCTTATAGATCTATAAGAATTTTTCGGTATAGTAAAGTTCCCTGGGTAGTGCAAATGGTTAGCGCTCAGCTGCTAACCGAAAGGTTGGAGGTTTAAGCCCACCCAGAGGCACCTCGGAAGAAAGGCCTGGCAATCTACTTCTGAAAAATCAGCCATTGAAAACCCTATGGAGCACAATTCTACTTGACACACATGGGGTCGCCATGAGTCTGAGTCGACTCAAGGGCAACTGGTTAATATGGCAAAGAGTTTAACGCTTTGCTTGCCATATTTATGCTAATCATTTTCCATTGGCTTCTTATTTTTGTTTTATGTTATTTTTACTCCAGGAGATTTTTATGTTGATTCCTTCATGCCAACAATTCCTTCCCAGTACTGAGAGCAATTAAATATTTTTCTCCCAATTATTTTTTAAATCATTTTTAACTTTTATACTTTAACTCTTAAATCCACATTCACACCACTTTGGAGTTAAGTGATCAGGGAAGGATCTAACATGATCCTTTGCAACACTGTTTGGAGAATAACTCCTCTTTATAGATTTAAAGTAGAGGGTCATCAAAAAAGAGGAAGACCCTCAACGAGATGGATTGACACAGCTGCTGTAACAATGGGCTCAAGCATAACTATGATTGTGAGGATGACGAGGACCAGGAAGTGTTTGGCTCTGTTGTATATAGGGTCGCTATGAGTCGGAACCGACTCCACGGCACCTAACAACAACAGTAACAATAGATTTAAAAGCAGAATATGATATGAGCAGATGTTTTGTTTCGTTGGCTCTTGTATGGTAGGAAAAACAACAGCAATCACAAAAATGGCAGAGATTAATTAGTGCTTACTTTGCACCAGGCTCTACGCTAAGCCCTTGACAGATGTTAACTCATTTAAGCCTCAGCCATTCTATGGAAGAATGCAGATATAAGAAGAAGTTTAAATAACTCCAATGTCTGTCCGAGGTCAGAACTAGAAGTGGCTGAACCAGGAATGGAGACAGGAGGAAGGAGTGATCCAAGCCAAGGAGATGAGTTTGTCCAAAGTAACGGTCTGGGTGGGGTAGGGGCTGTGGTGGTTCAGTGGTAAAATTCTCATCTTCCATGCAGGAGACCTGAGTTCGATTCCTGGCCAATGCATCTCATGCACAGCCGCCACCCATCTGTCAGTGGAGGTTTGCATGTTGCTATGATGCTGAACTGGTTTCAGTGGAGCTTCTAGACTAAGCCACACTAGGAAGAAAGGCCTGGCAATCCACTTCCAAAAATCAGTCAATGAAAACCCAGTGGATCACAACGGTCCAATCCACAACTGATCATGGGGATGGTGCAGGACTGGGCAGTGTTTTGATACATTATGCATGGGGTCACCATGGGTCAGGGGCCAACCTGATGACCACAAGCAACAACAAATGGTCTAGACCAGAGATAGTGTGGCTGACCAAGACAGTAGCAGAGATAGGAGGAGAGAGAGCAGATTTGGGATATATTTAAAAGATAATTCTGGGATGTGTCAACTACCTGTTGGATCCTCCTAGGAGAAGAGGGAGTTGAAGAGTCCCAGTGTGCAGCATGTAAGTCCCTCAAAGAAGACTTCACACAGCAATAGAACATCACCTTCTTCTCTCCTTCTCTGCTCCCAACACCCTGGTGGCTCCACAGGATACACGCAATGCACAATCCCCGCTCTTTCCAAATGGCCCCAGACATTGGAGGCATTGATGTTGGTCAGGCTCTTCTTTCTTTCTCCCCAAATCCAACTGGCACTCCTCCCCTTCCCCTTCTCTTCCCAGTCACCATCTTCCTAGTAAGAAGCTTTCTTCTGGCCTGAGTCACAGCTGGACCTTCTGGTCACTTCAAGACTAGCTTATGTTCTCCAAGCCATAGAGGCCATTGGCTGGGCTTCCTCTGAGATGGTGTCAGGGGACCTTGGGTTCCTGCATGTGACCAGCTACTCCTGCCAGGGTCAGCCACAACAGGTCCATCCTTAATGGGCATGACAAGCCACCATCATCCCAGCTCTGAGCCATCAGCCCCAGCTCATCAGAATGGAGACACAGTTCTGAGGCTTAGACAGAGACTGTGACAACTCGGGCTGATGGCTGATCTTCACCGTCTTCATCATCTGCCACAGCAGTGACTCTGTCATAGCACTTTTCGGCACTGCCTCAGCCAGGTCTCACAGTGCCAACTCCTGAGGTTTGCCCTTCAACCAAAGATTAGACAGGCCCCTAAAACAAAATGACACTAAATGGGCACACCAGCCCAGGGGCAAGGACAAGAAGGCAGTAGGGGATGGGAAAGCTGGTAATGGGGAACCCAAGGTCGAGAAGGGGAGGGTATTGACATGTTGTGGGGTTGGCAACCAACGTTACAAAACAATATGTGTACTAATTGTTTCATGAGAAACTAATTTTGCTATGTAAACCTTCATCTAAAGCACAATTTTAAAAAATGGCAAATTCTGGTACACATATTTTACCACAATAAAAAATATATAAATAGGAAAAAAAAAAAGGAGAAGAAACAGCCCTTATTTTGACTTCTCTGAACAATATGCATAGCAACTTTGGAGTCAGATAGAGCTAAGCTGGAGCCCCCTCTTTACCTCTAACTGCCTATATGCTTTTGAATCATTTTCTTCTCTGTCCTCCGTGTCTACTTCTCTAGAATTGGGCCACTGGGGCTCCCAGCTGCTGGGATTTTGCAAAGATTGCCTGAGGCGATGTACGCGCAGTGCCTCATCTGTAGCACATGCTCCCTAAACACTAACCAGCTGCTGTCTCATCAGCTCTGACTCACGGTGACCCCATGTGTGTCAGAGTAGAACTGCGCTCCATAGGGTTTTCAATAGCTAATTTTTTTCAGAAGTAGGTCGCCAGGCCTTTATTCTGAGGCACATCTGGGTGGACTCAAACCTTCAACCTTTCAGTTAGCAGCTGAGCACATTAACCACTGCACCACCCAGGGACTCCCAATGAACACTAGCTTTTTAAAAAAACTCCCGTTTCTTCCCTTTCATTCCAGGTTCCCAATTTGTAAGGGTTTCCTCATATCCTCTGTAGACCATTTAACCAGAAATGCACTGGAAGGTGAGGCTGTGTGGTCTGGCAAACGGAGCCCCCACCAATCCCACTACTCTAACACCCCAGCTGTATGAACTTCCACTGGCCACATATTCTTGTGTGTTGGGAATTCATCACCTGCAAAAAAGATAATTTCCATTTTATTTGCCGTATCAGGTGGCTGAGGGAAAACATGAGATCATTATGTATTTGCCCTTAGAGTTGGGCTTACATGAGTCTCTCTATTCATCCTTTTCCTGCTCTGCCCATTCCCAGAAGCCTTCCGCCTCCCAGCCTGAACTAGGTGGGGCAGGTACACACCTGGGGTTAAGGTTCCTATCTGAAGGGTTTTCCCTGATCACTCAAAGAAAATTTCATTTTATTTTTCTATACCTCCAACGGAAGGGGGCAAAGGAGGGTTCCTCCCACCCAGGTGGACATGCCTTCAGATCCACCTTCCTGCCTGCCTTGGAGCCCAGGACTGTTCTGTTACCGTTTTTAGCAGACTGCTTGCTATTCTTGATTGTCAGGTGTGTTGCTCATCTCACATTTCCGGTTGAAGGAGACACTTGCTCCATGACATCAGTTTACTTATCTGACAACAAAGCCACATAGCTTACCACCTTACCACCTCCTGGGCTAGTGAATAGATTAATTACCAAGCTTGCCTTTGTCCTGGGAGTATGGCCCTCCTTGGAGAGAACCACAAGGAATGAACTGAAATGTTTGAAAACAAACCACACCAGCACGTTTGCGGGGTTAAGTCAGCCCTCAAGAGGCTGAGATGAAATACCAGGGAGATTCAGAGAGATTCACTGTCTTTCAAGTCTAAAGTTCTCTGTACCCAGGTGGAATCATTTCTAGAGGCAGGTGGAGGAGCTTCCACAAGTCAGAGGACATTGTCCTCCAAGTTTTCAGCTGCAGAAAAGCAGAGTGGAGTCTGTGTCTTTTTGTAGCACAATATCAAGTTTGCCCCGCCCCACCCGCAGACCCAGCACTACCACAGATGCAAGAGAGCGATGTCTGTCTTCCCTACCTCTTCTCCAGGATCTCTGTGAGTCTGATGGCTCCTTCTCATGCTCATCTTCAACCATCCGTTCCGTACGAAGGTCCGTAGAAGGTCCAAATGGAGAAAAAATTGAAGCTGTCAATGATTTCATTCTACTAGGATCAACAGTCAATGTCCATGGAATAAGCACTCAAGAAAACAAATGATGTATTGCATTGGGCAAATATGATGCAAAAGATATCTTCAAAGTTTTAAAAAGATATCACTTTCACTGTTTAGCCGGGGATTAGACAGCCCCATAAAGCAAAATGGGACTGATGAGGCACAGCAGTCCAGGGACAAGGACTAGAAGGCAGAAGGGGACAGGAAAGCTGGTGATAGGGAACCCAAGGTTGAGTAAGGACAGTGTCGACATGTAGTGGGGTAGTTAACCATTGTCATAGGGCAACATGTGTACTAACTGTTTAATGAGAAACTATTTTGTTCTGTAAACCTTCATCTAAAGTGAGAATAGCAGCACAATTGGAAGAATGCAATCGATGTCACTGAATTGTGCATGTAGAAATTTTTGAAATGGTGTATCTTTGGCTATGTATATTCTCACCAAAAAAAAAAAAAAAGGTTGAGAAGGGAGAGGGTTGACATGTCATGGGGTTGTTAACCAATGTCATAAAACAATATGTGTACTGACTGTTCAAAGAGGAACTATTTGTTCTGTAAACCTCCACCTAAAATACAATTAAAAAAAAAAAAAGATATCACTCGGATGACTAAGGTGTGCCTGACCCACGCCATGATCTTTTAAATCTCTTCATATACATGAGAAAGCTGGACAATGAAAAAAGAAGAAAGAAGAAGAATTGATGCATTCAAATTGTGGCATTGGGAAAGAATACTGAACATACCATGGACTGCCAGAAGAATGAACAAATCAATCTTAGAAGAAACACAGCAAGAATGCTTCTTAGAAGTAAGGATGGCAAGACTTGATTTCGCTTACTTTGGACACATCATCAGGGAAGACCAAGAACTAGAAAAGGACATCGTAGTTGGTAAAGTAGAGGGTCAACTAAAAGGAGGGAAACCTTCAAGGAGAAGGATTGACACAATAGCCACAACAATTGACTCAAACATACCAATGACCATGAAGATGGCACAGGACTGGGCAACATTTCTTTCTGTTATACAGAAGGTCACCATGAGTTGGAGTTGACTCAATGGCAACTAACAAAAACAAAACCAAGACCCAATGGCATGGGAACCATGGTCTTGAGGGACATCCAGTTCAATCGGCATAACATAGTTCATAAAGAAAATGTTCTACATCCTATTTGGTGAGTAGTGTCTGGAGTCCTAAAAGCTTGTGAGAGGCCATCTAAGATATATCTATTGGTCCCAGCACATTCAGAGCAAAGGAGAAGAAAGAAAACTAAAGACACCAGGAAAATATTAGTCCAAAGAACTAACGGATCACATAAACCACAGCCCACACCAGTCTAAGTCGAGAAGAACTAGCTGGTGTCTGGCTACCACCACCGACTGCTCTGACAGGGATCACAATAGAGGGTCCCTGGCAGAGTGGGAGAAGAATGTAGAACAAAATTCAAATTCACAAAAAAAGAGCAGACTTGCTGGTCTGACGAGACTGGAGGGACCCTTGCAACTATGATCCCCAGACACCCTGCTAACTCAGATCTGAAGCCACTCCCAAAGTCCACCTTTCAGCCAAAGATTAGACAGGCCTATAAAACATAGTTCAATCAAGTATTACGAGACCAAAAAGACAACACCTCTCCAAAAGCAAAGATGAGAAGGCATGAAGGGATAGGAAAACTGAACGAATGGACATGGAGAACCCAGGGTCGAAAGGGAACAGGGGAGATTGCTGACACATGGTGGAAGTTGCGACCAATGTCACAAAACAATTTGTGTGTAAAATTTTTGAACAAAAAACTACACTGTAAACTTTCACCTAGAACTCATTATGATTAAAAAAAAAAAAAAAAAAGCTAAATCAAAATCGATAGTCATGATCGTTGCCCAACATGATGAGTACCATCAATGCTACTGAGTTGTACACATAAAACCTGTTGAATTGGCAAATGTTTTCTAATACACATATATTTTACCACAGTTTTGAAAAAACAGCCAAATCATTTAGAATCAAGATATGAAACCAAGGTTTAATAAAAAGTTTCAGTTTATACCAGGAGGTAAATTCCAACTCACAGTCAACTCATTTAAAGTGACTAGAATACCTCTCTTGAGTTACTGTTCAAATCCTATCAAGTTGATACACCTTTCTGTTAAAAAAGAAAAGAAAAAAGCTATCGAGACAAGACTTGGAATTGCTGGAAGAACATTTGATATCCTGTTACCTTTCTTTGAAGACATTGACTTGTCTCAGGCACATGGACAAGTACACAGTAAGCACTCAATAAGTGCCAGCTTTTACTCTGGTTATTATTATTATCATTTGTCAGACCAGGAGTTATCTCTTTTATTTAAGAGACGACATCTCAGTTGATACACACAGGTCTTAGTCATACTCTGAAACTCCTGCTTACTTTAAGTATAAATAAAACCCTTTGCCGTTGAGTCGATTCCAACTCATAGCGACTTTATACGACAGAGTAGAACTGCCCTATAGGGTTTCCAAGGAGTGACTGGTAGATTCTAACTGCCAGCCTTGTTCAATGTAGCTTTTAACCACTACACCACCAGGGCTCCTTAAGTATAAATCCAAAAAAACCAAACCAAACCCGTTGTGGTCCAGTCAATTCCGACTCATAGTGACCCTACAGGACAGAGTAGAACTGCCCCATAGAGTTTCCAAGGAGCGCCTGGTGGATTCGAACTGCTGACCTTTGGTTAGCAGCCGTAGCACTTAACCACTACCCCACCAAGTATAAATAGTACATTTTAATTAATGTTACTAATTTAATCCTTCGATCTAGCCGAACCATTTTAAACATTTATACTCCACATATTACACATTTACCATCGCTGGTAATAAAATTTATCTCTATTCTGAAAAAAAAAAACAAAAAAAAACACCATGGTACACCATCCTGGGATCAAATCAGGCTGTATTCCTTAGTAACAGGGAGAACGCGGGGAGTCAGCCTCTGCGCCTCAGTGCCTTGCTTTGTAAAATGGGCATAATACCTTCCCCAGGTGGTTATCACCAGGTCAAATGCGAGAGCGGGGTGTATGTAGTTGTCAACTTTTTCAACTCAGCAGAGATAGGCTGTGACAGAGGGTGGGTCCTGTTCCCTGAGCACATCACAGTAAACAGGACTCATCACTTTGTGGTCTCCAGGTGACGCTCAAGGTGGTGTGGACGACCAGTCTGGCGGGTCCCTGAGAAGCTGACCACATTTGCCACCATCCATGGGCAGGTCTGCAGCCCCGCCAGCACCACACCCCATGTATCAGCTTGGCCTTCGCTATGGGGTTTCCTTCTTTTTTATCTACCTGAGAACCTGCCCCTGAGGGCGTCATCCCCGATATGCCCAGGGCTCTCAAGCTCCTCAGTCGGGACTCTGCATAGAGGTGCTGCCTTATTTCACCTGTCTGCATAAGGGGCCAGACCAGGGACAAAGCCAGGGACCCACGCTATGCCCAGGGCACTGCTGAGAAGATGGCTCACTGTTGGGGAAATCAAATTCCACTTCTCAAATCAGTGCAATCTAGTCCACTTCTCTGACACCAACTGAGTAAATCAATACAATCCACAGTAAGTCCCCCGGTTACAAACGTCTGATTTACAGACAAACCTGCTCTCTAATGTTATGTAATTTTGCCCTCACTTTGAAACTACCCCTACTTGAAACAAATTCTTCATCACGATCACCTTCGTTTGCTACACATGCAGCTTTTAAATCATTGAAAAGTCTTCCGAGCCTTTTCTTGCATTAAAGTAAGGCTAAATAAGAACTGTAAGCGCCTGTTCTGACTTACCTACAAATTCAACTTGAAGACTTGACACAGGAACAGATCTCGTTTGTAACCCAGGACTGCCTGTATTATATTCTAATTCAAATCTATTCTATTCCTAACTGCACATGTAGCAGTTCTTCCTCTGACCCTAACTACCCAGATGTCAGCCACAAGCTTGGGGGTACCCATGGCCCCCTAACTTTTGACTTATTGGCTCCCGCTACTTCCTCAGGTTGGATAATTCACTGGAACGACTCAAAGAGCTCAGGAAAGTGCTATACAGTTTTATTATAGCAAAAAGGATACAAATGAAGAGATATGTAGGTGAGGTCTAAGAAGGTTCCCAACTGAGATGGTTAAGGTTGTGTGTCAACATGGCTGGGTCATGGTCCTCAGTGGTTTGGCAGTTATGATGTAGTTTGGAAGTTGTATAATGACAGTGATCACCTCCATGATGAGACCTGATATAATGTGATCACCTCTATGATGGGATCTGCTGTGAGGAACCAATCAGTTGAAAATGGGTTTCCTTGGGGCTATGGTCTGCATCCAATACAGATGGACTTTCTGTCAAGGCTCATGGGCTTTTGCTCACTCTGGGTCCTGCAACTGGCTCCTGTTCATCGGACCTCTGGATCTTGGGACTTGAGCCAGCAGTTTGCTTGCCGATCTTGGGATTTGTCAGCCTCTGGGGTCTGGATCTTAGGTTCACCAGTCCCTGCAACTACGAGCTGGTAGAAGCCTCCAGCCTGACCCACAGACTTGGAACTTCCAGCCTCTGCTACCATGTGAGCCATTTCCTTGATATAAATCAATCTTTCTCTCTCTCTCTACATATATATATAGATATAGACACTTCAGTGGTTTTGCTTCTCTAGATAACCCAGCCCAAGGCACCAACTTAGAACTTCAATGTCTTTCACCAACCAGGAAGCCCATGGAGCTTCTGTGTCCAAGCATCTTTGGGTAGACACAAACCTCCAACCTTTTGGTTAGCAGCTGAGTGTTTAATCATTTTCACAACCCAGGGACTCTATCCTGTAAAGGACCAGTCGTAAATATCTTAGGCTTTGAGGCCACATGGTCTCTGTTGCATATTCTTCTTTATTTTCCTTATTTTGTTGTTGTTGTTGTTGTTGTTAGGTGCCATTGAGTTGGTTCCAACTCATAGCGACCCCATGTACAACAGAACAAAACACTGCCCGGTCCTGTGTCATCCTCACAATCGTTGTTATGCCTGAGCCCATTGTTGCAGCCACTGTGTCAATCCATCTCATTGAGGATCTTCTTTTTCACTGACCCTCTATTTTACAACCTTATTTTATAACCCATTAAAAAATGTTAAAGTCATTCCTGGATCTTTGGCAATACAAGGTTAGTCCTCAGGGTAGTAGCATGCCAACTCCTGCTCTAAACCACTAGGCCATGACACTTTCCTGATTAAGTAAAGTCTTCTCAAAAGCCGGTATGACATGAAGTGGGTAGTATTGTTCCCATTTTACAGATGAGGAAACTGAGGCTCAGAACAGTGAAGTACCTTGCTCAAGATTAGGGAGAGCCAGAATCTCAACACAAGTCTGTCGTGTTGGAAAGATCTGGGCCACTTTTCCCAGTGTTTCCCAGCATTTGAAATCTTTGGACAGTGCGTTCTTAAATCCCTGCTTTAAAATACAGCGTTCGTGCGGGAAAATGATGCATCAAACCTGAACACCCAGGTGAATGTCTACTCAAGTGTTATCAACTTGGCTTTCAGAGAAGAAAGAACCAGAAGGCAGAGACACGCCCACATGAGAGGGGGAAGCCACGGGAAATCATTAGGGTCCCAGTGTACAAAACCCTCTCGCTTTGCACATGTCAACTAGCCACCACTGCCACTCAGGAGGTGGCAGGTGAGAAGGAGGACATATAATCCCTGCTCTGAAGATGAAGAAGGAGGCCCAGAATGTGTCCTGCCTGCCTCAGGCTGCCCAGCCTGGTCTTCTGATTCTGAATCTTATACTGTCTTCACTCCACCTCTTGGCAGGTTGGCAGTCTTGCGTGAGGAAGCCACATGCATTGGAAAGTTGTGCAGTCAGGGCCTGAGGCTCACACACAGCCCAGGTCCTTGAAGGCCGCATCAGCATTGTCCAGGCCCAGGGAGGAGCTGCCTGGCCCAGAACTTTTCCTATAGGAGATGAGTAATCACCTGAGGAAGCAAGGAGAGTGCAGGTGTGCCGGCAACTCATGCACCTGACTGAACAGACATCACAGAGCCCACAGAGTCCGAAAGTGGGGTACAGCCCCCCAGGAGGCCAGCGCTTACTCGAAAGTTAAATCCAATCAATAATAATAGTCGTTGATTGTGCTCTGATTATGTGCCACACATTCTGCCTCAGTTTTTTCTTTGTATTATTTCATTTAATTCCCAATGAGGACAACACTATCACCCTACTTTTCAGATGAGGAAGCTGAGGTTTCAAAAGGTCAAGTGACTTGCCCATGGCCACCCATCAAGTTGGGAATTCCACTGTGTAGACTGATTCTTGATCTCCAGCACAGGGGTTTGACCTACGCTTTGAGGGAGAGCTGGATTTTGGAAGTAGACAAAAGCTGTTCAGAGCCAAGCAAAGTGGATGATCCAGTTAGGCAGCATTGTTCTGAGCTAAAAAGCAAGCGGACCACTTCTACAAAATAAGCAAATGTACAGAGACCAAAGTTTATTAGTGTTAGCAGGGGTGGGAGGGAAGGGAAAAGGGGGAGTCACTGCTTAGGGAGTGTCTGTCTTAGTTACCTAGCGTGCTATAACAGAAATACCACAAGTGGATGATGTTAACAAACAGAAGTTTATTCTCTCACAGTTTAGGAGACTGGAAGTCCAGATTCAGGGCACCAGCTCTCTCTGTCAGCTCTGGGGGAAGGTCTCCTTGTCATCAGTCTTCCCTTGAGTCTAGGAGCTTCTTAGCACAGGGACCTGGGGTCCAAAGGATGCCTTCCACTCCTGGCTCTTCTTGCTTGGTGGTAATGAGATCCCTCTCCTCTCTGCTCACCTCTCTCTTTTATAGCTCAAAAGAGATTGACTCAAAATACAACCTAATCCTGTAGATTGAGTCCTGCCTTGTTAACATAACTGCCTCTAATCATGCTTCGTTAACATCATAAGCCAAAAACCAAACCCTTTGTCGTCAAGTCAGTTCCGACTTATAGGGACCCTATATGACGGAGTAGAACTGTCCCATACGATTTCCAAGAGGCAGCCTGTGGATTCGAACTGATGACCTTTTGGTTAGCAGCCATAGCGATTAACCACTGTGCCACCAGGGCTCCCATATTAACATCATAGGGTTAGGATTTACAATACATAGGATAATTACATCAGATCACAAAATGGAGTACAACCACACAATACTGGGAATCATGGCCTAACCAAGTTGACACGTTTTGGGGGGACATGATTCAATCCATAACAGGGGGTACTGAGCTTCTGTTAGTGGTGGTGGGATAATTTGGAAACAGACAGTGGTGATGATTGCACAACATGATGAATGTAATCAATGTCACTGAAAGGTACATGTAAAATTTTTAGAACTGGCAAATGTTTTGTTATATATATTTTTACCACAATTTAAAAAAAATTAAAGCAAGTTAAACTCTTTAACAAAAAGCCAGTGGTTATCTGTATGGTTCTAAAGTGGGTTCTGGAAACAAAGCTCAAATGAAGCCCTTCCAGCCATTCTTTCAAGGGTGGTGGCTACATCTGACCAAGTGGATGCCCTCACATCAAATGATGGCTTTAGGGGCACTCCCCTACAATAAGAGAGGTTGATTTAGGTCCAGTTCTTTGTGTTTTGGTGCCTTTGTGTTTTGCTGCTGAGGGCTAACAGGACCCAGCTTTTTGTCTTTCCTGGAGTTAGCTATTGCCTCATTTTTTATAGGACCTAAAGCTCCCTGCCCTAAGGAGAATGCAATCCAAGACAGCTGGGGCTACCACTGAGCTCTCACTGTATGCCCTGCACATGTATAGGGTGCAAGAGCATAAGCAAAGCAGGGGGAGAAGAGGGTTTCAGATTCAAAAGCCATCACACATGAGAGTTTCAAACATAAGAAAAAGTACTCGGGCCCTTCAAGAGGCTGTGGGTTGAGTGGATGATGGGGGTTGAAGAACATATTGGTGTTAATACCCGTTGCCTTCAAGTCGATTCCAGCTCATAGTGACCCTAGGTTTAAAGGACATTTTCAAGTCATGGAAGCTCC
Source organism: Dugong dugon (assembly GCA_030035585.1). NCBI lineage: Eukaryota > Metazoa > Chordata > Mammalia > Sirenia > Dugongidae > Dugong > Dugong dugon. Next base: position 222,475,994 of record CM057460.1, read on the forward strand.
ATAGACACGTACAAACTCCCTGAGGGACCAAACTGCTGGGCAGAGAGCTGTGGGGACCATGGTCTTGTGGAACATCTAGCTCAATTGGCATAACACAGTTTATAAAGGAAATGTTCTACATTCTACCTTGGTGAGTACCATCTGTGGTCTTAAAAGCCTTTAAGCAGCCATCTAAGATACCCCACTGGTCTCCCCACTTCAGAAGCAAGGGAGAATGAAGAAAACAAGATACTAGGGAAAGATTAGTCCTAAGGACTAAGGGATCACAGCTACTATGGCCTCCACCAGACTGAATCCAGTACAACTAGAAGGTGCCCAGCTACCACCACCAACTGCTCTGATAGGGATCACAACAGAGGGTCCCGGACAGAGCTGGAGAAAAATGTAGAACAAAATTCTAACTCAAAAAAAAAAAACCAGACTTACTTGCCTGACAGAGACTGGAGAGACCCTGAGACTATGGCCCCCAGACACCCTTTTAGCTCAGTAATGAAGTCACTCCAGAGGTCCACCCTTTAGCCAAAGATTAGACAGCCCCATAAAACAAAACAAGACTAATAGGGCACAACAGCCCAGGGACAAGGACTAGAAGGCAGGAGGGACAGGAAAGCTGGTAATAGGGAACCCAAGTTCTAGAAGGGAGAATGTTGACACGTTGTGGGGTTGTTAACCAACGTCATAAAACAATACGTGTACTGTTTAATGAGAAACTATGTGTTCTGTAAACCTTCATCTAAAGTACAATTTAAAAAAAAAGAAAGTTAAAAATAATAATAATAATAAAGGAATTTTCAAGAAGTTTGGTGTTAAAGGAAGGGGAGACAGAGACAAGAGTGTAGCTTCAGGGACAGCAAGTAGGGTGGGCAAGTCCTGAACAGCCATAGGGGTGAAAAGGGGCCAGCTAGGAGGGTGAAGAACTCAGCTCTGATTTTTCAAATTTGGGCACAAAATCAGGTGTAACCTTGCAGTCGGTTGTTCAGAGCAGAAGCAAGCACCTACCCCAATAGCAGGCCACCGTCTTCCCACTGCCTGGAGCAGGGAGGAGAACAGGAATTTCTCTGACAGGCCTGGCTGCAGGACGGACCCCGCCCACCGCCTTAAGGAGGCACCTCGGGGCCTCTGAATAGAACAAGAAATGATAGCACGAAACCATATTGCATGGAAGGGGAAAAGCTCCTACACTCGTTTGCTATCTTAAATATCCACCTTTTAGTTCTGCTGGTGTCTTAGTTATCTAGTGTTCGTGTAATAGAAATACCATAAATGGGTGGCTTAAAAAAACAGAAATTTATCTTATCACAGTTTAGAAGACTAGAAGTCCAAATTGCAGGGCACTGGCTCTAGGGGAAGGCTTTCTCTCTCCATTGGCTCTGGAGGAATGTCCTAGTCTCTTTAGTTTCTGCTTCCTGGTTCCTTAGAGATCTCCATGTGGCTTGGCATCTATCTTATCCCATCTCTCCTCTGCTGGCTTGTTTAATCTCTTTTATATCTCAAGAGAGATTGACTCAAGATACACCCTACATTAATCCTGCCTCAGTAACATCACAAAGTCAACCCATTCTCAAACGGGATTATAACCATAGGCATAGAGGTTAGGATTTACAACACATATTTTTGGGAGACCCAATTCAGTCCATCACAGATGGTAAGGAAGATGGTCCCTGGGCGGCACAAATGGTTTTCGCTAGATTACTAACCTAAAGGTTGGTGGTTCAAACCTACCCAGTAGGGCTGTGGAAGAAAGGCCTGGAAATCTGCCACCATAAATATTACAGCCAAGAAAACCCTGTGGAGCAGTTCTATTCTGTGACACATGGGGTTGCCATGAGTCAGTATCAGCTCAAAGGCAATGGTTTTTTTGGGGGGTGGGTTGGGAGGAAAGAAAAACAAAAAGTCTTGGAAGAAGACAGTAAGAAAAAGGAGTCCCCAGATGAGAGAAGAATGTTAAAGGGACAGTTCCCATTTTCCCCATTCTCGTGTTGCCAGGATTCCAGCATGCTGGAATCCCTCACTTGTTAATAGGTCCTGGCTAGCTGCGTAGCAATAAATCCACCTGCACCAATTCATAAATCTGCCAAGAGGCTGGGGTTAATTCTGACTTAGTCACGTATGCCTGTGCTCAGGCCTCAGGCAGCTCCTCAGCCACTGCCACTAAAGCCACTGAACACAGCAAGAGGCTGCTTCCCACACAAATGGGCTTGGGTCTCTAAAATTGACTCAGAGGGCGCACCCAGGTGTGCATGTGCTCATTCTCTCCTGGGAGGAGAGTCTATGCCTCTCACCAGGTTATTATTTCTTCCTTTTTCAATTTAATTTTTATTTTTTTCCAGGTAGCAACACTGTTATAAAGTCAAATGGTACTGCAAGGCTTGTGATAATACCCACCTGTTGTTGCTGCACCCCACTCCACACCACCCCCCATACCCTCTCTCTTGAGCCACTGACTTTAACTTTTTTAGCTGTTTCTTTCAATCTTTGCCTCCACATTTCTAACTAGCATGGCTACACTGCTATTTCTTGGTTTTTCAGTTCTAGCTTACTTACGCCACCACCCAGACACTCCTACCCTATTCCTCTCCACCCACCCTCTTCCTAATTTAGTTATATCACAATCTTTGGCCAAATCAATATTTATTATTTACATTATTAAAACCAAACCAGTTGCCACTGAGTCAATTCTGATTCATGGTGACTCCATGTGGTCAGAGTAGAACTGTGCTTTATAAGATCCTCAGTGGTTGTGACCTTTCAAAGGCAGATTGCCAGACTTTTCTTCCAAGGGCATCTCTGGGTGGATTTGAATCACCAACCTTTGGGTTAGTAGCCATTAACCATTCATGCCACCTAGGAACTCCTGTTTACATTATTATGACTCTGTAAGTGTTGATGCAACTAAGCCATTCAGAGCACTATGATTACCTTCTCTTTCTTGTGCAGCTTTCTGTTTTTCCTGGAGTTAACTATTGCCTCATTTTTTCATTTACTTTTTTTTTTTTTTTTTTCTTTAGTACTCATTAATTGTTTCCCAAAATTATCTGACAGAGCTGTAAAACTCCTCTCAACAAAGTCAAACACATCAATTAAACATTTAGGTTTTGTTGTTGTTTTTGTTTTTCCTTTGGAACTTTGCCCTCCTGTTTGTATCTGTGCTGGTTGGCCCCTTGGCTTATTGCACAGCTATTCTGCTGAGAGTTCCCTTCACCACAAGTGAGAATCCCCTTTGTAATTCTCCGCTGCTATAGATAGTGTTTGCTGTGTCCCATGACTTTCTGGGACACAGTCACTTTCTGAGAAAGGATGCACATGAGTTACAATTTTTAAAACTTAAATATCTTCAGTCACCTTTGTTCTACCCTTATATTTGATTGATGATTTGTATAGATAAAGAATTCCAGGAATAACATTATTTTACCTCAGAATTTTGAAGGCTTTGCTCCATTATCTTCTGCCTTCCATTGTTACTATTGAGAAACCCTAATCTTTTGTATTTGTCTGATTGTTTCTTCTCTGTAAACATTTAGGATCTTTTTTTTTTTTTTTATCTTCAGTGTTTTGAAGTTTCAACATGATGCACCTTTGTGTGGATATTGTCTCCTTTGTTGTGTAGAAACTCTGTTAGCCCTTTCAGTTGGAAAACTCATGCCCTGCAGGTCTGGAAAAATTTGTCACTTTGTTCCTTTGATAATTTTCTTTTCTTTTTGCTCTGCCTTAAGTCCCCAAGTCCAGAGTCTCTCTGGTTAGATTTCTCTGTAGTATAAACACTTGAGCTCCTTTCAGTGGGAGTAGAACAGCTGTCTGGCTCTACAGGATAAGGGAGGAGATCTTGGTGTCTAAGTGTTTCTTATGACATAATTCCAGCCAATTCTCCAGTTTTTAGGCAACCCCTCACTGCCAGCTTCAAAGACTTCTGGTCCCTCCAATTCCTCAGCCTTTCTGAAAGCAAGTTGCTTGTGTTGATTGGCTACTATTTTGATAAGCAGTTTTGCCTCAATTTGTACTGATCTTCTGTGCCTGTATGTCACTTGTGGGTTACATTGGACTACATGTGACTGAACCCCAAATTCAACAGGTCAACCGAACAGTGGTTTAAGTTCCTTACCAGATGAAGAATCTGGAGGTAAGCCTGGAACAGCAGTCCACAGTGTTGTCAATCTCCCAAGCTCCTTCAGTCTTTCTGCTCTGCCATGCTTAGCATTTGGTTTCATCCTCACGGGGGTTTCACTGTCTCAAGATAGTCGCTCCACCTCCAGTTCATGACCATGTTCCAAGCAGTTGGAAGAAGAAGAAAAGACAAGACAAGGAAGAAGGAGTGTTGCCAATATCAGGAATAACTTTTTCTCATGATCCCCAGCCGACTTTCTTTACATGGGGTCATGTGGACAGCCTTAGGGCCAAGGAGGGCTGGAAAATACTGTTTGGTTAGCTGGGAACATCATCGCCCCAACCAAAACTGGGGTCTGTCAGCAAGGGAGAAGGGAGAATGCCTTTCACAGTCAGTTACACCTGTCTATTTAAATTTCTGTGGACACTTCTCCTGCCATTATCTCTTCTCTCATTGCCTTTGCTCTTATGAATTTATTTCTTGCTTTTCTGGTGTTGTTGTGGTAGAGGGTTTTAGAAAGGCACAGAAGTCAATGTGTATATCTAATCTACCATGCTTAACTGAAGTCCCTCAGACAGTCTCAGAAAAGATCAAGAGCCACTGGGCTAACTTATCTCCTTATAAATGGTGATATTTCATACTTTTAGCTAGGGAGAAAAATAAATCTTGCTCATTTACTTTGGGTTTTCTTCTTCCTTTCTGTACACTTCTATACAAGAAAGGGCTACCTGAAAAAGTAGAGTCTGGGTTCTTATTTCAGCAGTGATGCTAACTGTGCGACCTCAGGTAAATTACATAACCTCTCTGTTTTTGACTTCCTTCTTCATCTTTAAAATTAAGAGGTTAGGCTAGGCAAGTATTTCCCATGAAACACTCTATCAAGAATGATGTTGTCAGAGAAGACATATGGATGGCAAAGAAGCTCACGAAAAGGTGTTCTACATCATTAACCATTTTAAAAGCCAAACGCGTTGCCGTTGGCAACCCCATGTGCTTCAGAGGGGAACTGTCTCTGACTGAATTCCACAGGATCTTCTTGACTGTAATCTTATGGGAGCAGATTGCCAAGCCTTCCTTTCACATTGCGGCTGGCTGTATTCAAAAAGCCAACCTTTTGGTAAGTAGACGAGAACTGTTTGTGCCACCCAGGTACCTCATTAATCGTTGTCATTGTTATTGGGTGCTGCCACGTTGATTCCAACTCATAATTACCCCATATGACAGAGTAGAACCACCTCATAGGATTTTCTTGGCTGTAATCTTTATGGAAGCAGATTGCCAGGTCTTTCTCCTGAAGAGCGTCTGGGTGGGTTCGAACTGCTAACCTTTCAGTTAACAGCAGAGCACTTAACCATTGCACACCACCTAGACTCCTTCATTAATCACTGTTAGCTGTCAGATACAAATTAAAACCACAATGAGCTAACACTACATGCCTACTAGAATGGCCAAAAAATAATAATAATAATAGAAGACAATACCAAGTGTTGATGAGTCTGCAGAGTAAATCAAACTCACGTAAGTCAGGGATAGGAACGCAGAATGATACAGCCACTTTGGAAGACAGGTTGGCAGCTTCTTATAAAATGAAACATATACTTATCAGATGACCCAGCTTAGTCCTAGGAATTTACCTGAGAAATGAAAATAAATACTTACGCAAAAACCCGTGTACAAATGTTTATAGCAGCTTTATCCGTAAACTGGAATAAACCCAAACTAGAAACAACCCAAATGTCCATCAGCTGGTACATGAATAAACAAACTATGGTGCACCAACAGTGGGTCTGATTCTGGAACAAACTAGTGATACAAGGACATAGATGAATCTCCAATGTATTACGCTGAATGAAGGAAGCTTGACTCAAAAGCTACATAATATATGATTCCATTCACATGACATTCTGGAAAAGGCAAAACTGTAGAGACAGACAACATATCAGTGGTTGCCAGGGGCTGGGAGTGAGAGGAGTAAGTCGATTGACTGCTACTTTAGTTACCTGTCACTGCTATAGCAGAAATCCCACAAGGGGGTGGCTTTAATAAACAGAAATTTATTTTCTCAAAAGTTAGGAGTCTAGAAGACTGAATCCAGGACACTGGCTCTAGGGGAAGACTCTCCCTGTCCACTCTAGGGGAAGATCCTTGTCTCAGCTTCTCCGATGTTCTTCTCAGTATTCCTTGGACCACTTGGCATCTATCTCTCCCCCATTTGTGCTTGCTTGCTTCCATGCTTCATCTGCTACTTTTATATCTCAAAAGTGATTGGCTTAAAACACACCTACACTGATATGGCCTCATTGACAAAGCAAATAAAACCCTATTCCCAAATGGGATTACATCCACAGGTATAGGGGTTAGGATTTAGAATACATATTTTGGAGGGACATAATCCAGAACAACTGTAAAGAGCAGTGGGGGTTTGGGAGTGATATATATGTTCTACGTCTTGATTGTCGTGGTAGTTACATGACTCTGTGCGTTAGTCAAAATTCGTAGAATTGTAAGCTAAAAAAAGTGAGTTTTACTGTGTGCCAATTATACCCCATTAAATCTGACTTTTAAGAGAAGATTGGAAATACAAATTAAGACAGTAATAAAATATCACGTTTCTCCAATGAAATTGTTTTTAAAAAATGGGTATTAGAATAATCTAGTGTTGGCTAAGATGTAGGGACAGGGCATTTCCATTTACTGCAGGCATGAGTAAAAACAGACCCATTGATCCAGCAAGTCCACCATTTCTAAGATTTTACCCTGAAAGAAAGATGGATGTGTACAAAGTTACAGGTACAGTAATGATATTCTTCATTATGCTTTTCACAATGGTAAAAAATAAATAAGGACCCACTCGTGTGAGAGTTCCAAAAGTGAGGCACTTGACTCATATCAGAATGATTGGCCCAGGTCGAGGCCCGACTCCATCTTAGCTTTTGCTTATTTTCTCTGTACCGTCAAACACTTGGGTAGACTTAAGTACGTAACAAAGGATTTCCCCTGCAACTGTCAAACCCTTAGATGGACTTAAGTATATAACAAAGGAAACATTTTTCTCTGTGGTTAAACTAAAGATACAGAAAGAATGTTCCTAAGGGAGGATCTAGACACAAGCCCCTTATCAGGAATCCCCTCAGCAGCCCTCAGGAAATGTTTTAAGATAGTTATCTTGTGGCCACCCTATAAAACCCTCCTTAGTCATGCATTTGAACTAACCACTCCAAATAGCCCACATTCATGTTTCCAGCCAATCACTCTAAAGCCCCCTCTTCAAGTTGTCTTGCCTCCTGCTTACCTAATCTTGCAACTTCCAATCAGAGTGTTGTACCTTTAGTACTTGATTTTACATCATAAATATGCCTCTATGACGCCACCGTTTTTGGAGCGTTTGGTTTCACTTTGTGAGATCGGATGTGTCCCTGGTTTGAACGGTTTTAAACTTTCAGTAAATCTCTTAACGTTTATTTTTAACAGAATATGCATTCTTACTCATTGACACACTGTTAGGAGAGTTTGGCTGTAAATGTAAAGTTTTTTTTTCTTTTAACAAAAAGGACTGGGAACAAATATAACAAAATATTAACAATTGCTAATTCTGCATGATGGGAGTGTAGGTGCCTACTGTGGGTTTTTGTTTTTTTTTTTTTCTTTACTTTTCTGTTACTTTAAATTATCTCCAGATTGTGATCAAATACATAGTGATAGGAGAATCATTGTTGACACAGGGATGAAAATAAATACAGATTTGCAAGTATAATCTCAATTTGATCTAAAAAGAGACACAAAGAAAAAATTGGTAAGATAAACGCCAAGTTATTTATCTGTGGGTGATTAGATACATATTTTTTTATTTTCTTCTCTGTGCTTCTCTGTATTTTCTGTGTTGAACATATATTACCTTTGAAACAGAGTAACATCAATGTCTAAACATACCTAGAGGGCATGTCTTACTTCCTATGCCTCATGACTCTGAATAAATAAAATTCTTTTAATGCTGAAAAAAAAAAAAAAAGGTTGTATCAAAGATGCCTGGGAAGTGCTGCCCCCCGTCATGCCTGTTTATGAGTCCCTGAGCATGTGAGCACAGCCAAGGCCCTGAGAAGTCCTGCAGACCATTTAACCAAACATATTCATCCTCCAACCCTTTTTCAGTAAGTAACACACTTTGGCATACATTGAGCTAGATGCTCTTGAATCCCATAAGTCCTTTCACCCCAGAGAGTCTATGGTCTGAAGGTGGTTTGGGACAATACTCTCCCCAAGAGTGACTCTGAGACCTGGCTGTGGAATTTGAATCTAGGTGTCTTTGCAGGGAGCCGCCTCCTCTAGCACTTTCCTACACTGACTCAGTCTTTCTCCAGACCAGGAAGTGGGGAAGAAGGAGAGATGACCACATGAGGTCTACACCCATTGGGAACAGCAGCTCCCCCAGGGGAGAGAGAGGCTGAGCCCCAGGCTTGGGGACAGTGCTTGTCCCACCCTGGGAGCCTGATACCAGCTAGGGAGTCAAAGTCCAGACTAACACTGTTTACCCTGGCCAAGCTCTCGCTTGACCTTCAAAGAAACCCCTGAACTGGTCATGCTATTATCTCCATGCAGAACTGGAATGTGGCAAAGACACGTTCCTTTTTTTTTTACTGTAAGTCAATTATACCTCAGCCCCTCACCACTCCGCCCTCAGGCCTCCCAGTAGCAGACAGGGCACAAGGCACTGGTGGTTCAGTGGTAGAATTCTCGCCTTTCATGCAAGAGACCCCAGTTCAATTCCTGATCAACGCACGTCATACGCAGCCACCATCCATCTATGGGTGGAGGTTTTGGTGTTGCTCTGATGCTGAACAGGTTTCAGTGGAGCTTCCAGACTAAGACAGACTAGGAAGAAAGGCCTGGCGATCTACTTCTGAAAATCAGCCAGTGAAAATCCAGTGGATCACAACAGTCCAATCTGTGACCCATCATGGGGATGGCACAGGACCAGGCAGTGTTTCGTTCCATTGTGCAGGGAATCACTGTGAGTTGGGGCTACTCAACAACATCTAACAACAACAACCAGAAGGGGCAAAATGCCTTTCCCAAGACTTGATCAGGTGGGCCCATGGAGCCAAAGCAAGGCAGGACCCACACTGCTCATGCCCACTTCCCATTCAGCACCCTTCCAGGTGTTTCCCAAGTGCGGTGTGGGCATCACTAAGCCCACATAGTAAAATTCAAGCAAAAGGTGGCCAACCGCAGTGTGGGTGCCCTTTCTTCTCAAGCTTGACCAGAGGGCTCCCAGGGAGGGTGGATCCACATCCCTGAACCAATACCACACCCCGTGCCCCATACTGGTCCATCCAGCTGCTAAAAATAGCCCCCAGCTGCAGGCTGAGACAATCGTGTTGTGTTCTCCACAGCTTCAGCACAGGATGACCACGCTGTCAGAGTGGTTCCCACCATCTCCACCGCACAGCCTGACCTCAGCTGAGGATAGCCTTGCAGACCCGCACGGTGTGGGGGGCCAGAACTCACACTACGGCTTCACCCAGTTTCCAAATCAGAATAAATGAGGCAGGACAATGGTTGCAATGAAGAACTCAGACATGACCTACTAGCCCAAAGCTTGCGTTTTAACTTCCATGACAATTACATCTGTGTGTTTCTGGTTTCTGAGCAGATCAAGTCAATGAACTTATACTGTAGATCAAATAACAAGTGGTCATTGAGTGGATTCCAACTCACGGCAACCCCATGGGTGTCAGAATACAACTGTGCTCCACAGAGTTTTCAATGACTTTTTTTTTTTTTGGACTAGATCACCAGGCCTTTCTTCCAAGGAGCCTCTGGGTAGACTTGAACTCCAGCCTCTGTTAGCAGCCAAGCGTAACCATTTGCATCATCCAGGGACTCACTGACTGTCTGTATAGGGCTTGTGTATCCTCACACCTGCGCATGCCGTCTCATGGCCGGGACTGAGCACTGAGCACCGCATCCCCCAATCTCCTGGTCAGTTGGTTTCTTGAGCTTCAGACCAGGAAAAGCACTGGCTGGAGCCTGGAGGACGGAGGAAGGGAGGAGGCCAGAGTGTGTCACTGGCCCCTCCCTGCCTGGGACAACATTTACAGTAGGGCATTCACGGTAAAGTAGTTACTGTAGAGCTGCATCTCCACTGAGCTCCAAAAAAAACACCAAACCCATTGCTGTCGAGTCGGTTCTGACTCATAGCAACCGTATAGGATGGAGTAGAACTGCCCCATAGGATTTCCAAGGCTATCAATCTTTACAGAAGCGGACTGCCACATTTTCTCCTGCAGAACAACTGGTGGATTGGAATCGGCTTTCAGTTAGCTGCCAAGTGCTAAACTACTGCACCACCAGGGCTCCTCCACTGAGCTCCAAAAAACCAAAAAAAATCAAACCCATTGCTGCTGAGTTAATTCCAACTCACTGTGACACTATAGGACAGAGTAGAACTGCCCTAGAGGGTTTCCAAGGAGCGCCTTGTGGATTCCAACTGCCGATCTTGTGGTTAGCAGCCGAATTCTTAACCACTACGCCACCAGGGTTTAGCCCCCTGCAAACAGGCTCGCTCTAGCTTTTCTGGGGTGTGTGGGGAGGAGTAGCAGAGGGTGGGGGTACCTTGGCTCCTGGGTCCTGGCAACATCCCCTCCTCCCTTTGCCCCTCCAGCCTGGGGCAAGGAGGAAGACAGCGCTCCCTGGGGGTGCTAATCTCTGGGCTGCCTCTGCATTTAGGACCACCAGATTTAGAAAACAGAACAGGACAGAAATTTATTTGAATTTCAGATAAACATTGCATGGGATATAGTTATTGTTATCTTTGCTGTTAGCTGCCATCAAGCCCCGCCCCCCGACTCATGGCGACCTCACGTACAACGCAACGAATTGCTTCTCAGTCCTGTGTCGTCCACATGATCTATTGCAGCTTGGACCATTGTGCACCATTGGGTTTTCACCGGCTGATTTTCAGAAGGAGATCCCCAGGCCTTTCTTCCTAGTCTCTCTTAGTCTACAAGCACTCCTGAAACCTGCTCAGCATCCTAGCCACACCCAAGCCTCCATGGACAGACAGATGGTGGCTGTGCACGAGGTGCATTGGTTGGAAATAGAAGCGGGTCTCTGCATGGAAGGTGAGAATTCTACCACTGAACCGCCAATCTGTCCCTCACCCCCATGGAATATACTTACTTAAACTAAAAATTATTTGTTGAGTATCTGAAATTATCATTCATCTGGGCATCCTAGAATCCTATTACCCTCCTCTCCCCTCAAAGATTAGGCTGTTTGCTCTTCAATCACTCAGTAGCCATTTTCCAGCATTAAACTCAAATGTTTTAGACATTTACAGCAGTTTCTGACTTCCCGGCGGCAGCCTGAGTGAATTATAGTTGGGAAAAAACTGGGAAGCAAATAGACTAAATTGTGAAAGGTGCTTACCTCTGGCTGGTCGGCTTGCAGGGGGGTTTTCTATCTTTTCTAAAACGTTAAATGTGTTTTGATGAGCATGTATTTCGCAGAAAACATTTTAATGATTAAGATAAACAATTACTCTTTCCTCCTTGGGGCCCGGTGTCCACAACGGCAGGACTTTGGCACCTGTAGGTGACAGGGCTGTGTGAATAATTAACCCTCCTCTAGGGAGCCGAAGTGGCCCTAGAAGTGCTGGGAGGCGCTGCAGCGCCCACACTGAGGGTTGGGGCTGTCCCAGGAGCTGCTTTGGGGCCCAGCTCTGCCTTCTGGTTTGCGCGGTGTCTAGGTCCCCAGGGACGGCCTCTGGGTGAGGAAGGAACCAGTAGCCAGCCCCGCCTACCTCCACCTGAGAGGAGGACAACACCTGGATTCCGCAGGCACACACCTTTCCATGTCGCCAGATAAAAGCGGGCCATCTCTCGGGGTGCTTTGTCACCTCCAGCTCCAGGGGCTCTTTACTGTCACAGGCGAGGTCAGAGTGACCCTGGAAAGTTGGAAACCTGGCACTTGACCATGCCCTTTGCCAGCCAAGGTGGAACTGGGTCCCAGCTGCTACAGAGATGACCCCCCAATACCTCCCCACCAGGAGTGGGGGAACAGGCCTTCACCAGGGGCTCCACTCCCCAGCACCAGACATGGATCGGGGGGAGGTACAGAGGCAGTAATGGACACAAGCCCAGCCTCCCCAAGAGCACCTTGAACCACCCCTGCCACCAAATAATGACCCCTATTTACTTAGACAGAAAATAATATATATCGATCTGTGTAGAAAAATGCAAAAACAAAAACCTGTTGCTGTCGAGTCGATTCCAACTAGTAGCGACCTTATAGAACGGAGTAGAACTGCCCCGTAGGGTTTCCAAGGAGCAGCTGGTGGATTCCAACTGCTGACCTCCATATAAACAACATGTTAAGTCGTAGGAACAAAGGTGTTTTTTCTTTGTGCCTTTCTGTATTCTACAAAGAACAAAACTACTTTTATAATTACGATCCCTGGGTGGCACAAGCAAGTTGTGATTGGCTGCAAACCAAAAGGTTGGCGGTTCAAACCCACCCAGCAGCTCTGTGGATGAAAGAACTGGTAATCTGCTTCCATAAAGATTACCGGGAAGAAAACCTTATGGGACAATTCTACTCCATCACTTGAGGTCACTATGAGTCGGACTCGCCTCAACAGCACCCAACAACTTTCCAGATGATGCCAGCAAAAATCCCGGGTTGAATCTTCTAGGCCTTGGATGGAATCACATGCCCATCCCTAAAAGAATTCCTGGGGCCTGAGGATGAGAGAATGAGCACTCTGATTGATTCAGGCCAAGATTATGTGTCATCCCTGAAGAGGGGCCAGCCCTGCTCCACTGGAGCTGCAGGGACCAAGTGTGTGAGTGTGTGTTATGCATGTGTGTGAATAAATGTGTGTGAGAGTGTGCGAGGGTATGTGGATGTGTGCGTGTGTATGTGAATGTGTATTGTGAATGTGAGTTTGTTTGAAGGTGTGTGTAAGTGTGGGTGAGTGTGTATGCATAAGAGTAAGTGTATAAGAGTGTGCGTGAATGTGTGTGAGAATGTGTGTGTGTGTGTGTATGAGTGAATGTGCGTGAGTCCAAGTATACAGCGCAGGGACAGGGCATGTGGGGAGGTAGAGAATTGTCCAAAGGAAAATGAGGCGCCGTGATCACAAGATGTGGACGTTGGGAGGAGAAACAAGGGCTGACAGTTGCATTGACCAGACACTTCAAGAAGACCTGACCTACCCAGCTCTTTCATCTTCTCCTTGGTAACTGAGCCGTGATGGCAACATGGCTGTTTCTGGGAGATGAATTCTGATTGGAGTGGATTAATCCTGCTGGTTCTATTCTCTTTGAAGTGATTGGTCAAGGAGTGGACATGAGACACAGTTCTGGCTAGTGAGAAGTAAGGTGAAATCTCCGAGCTTTTCTGGACAAGATAGGACTCCTTGATAAAAGAAAAGAGCTGTGTTGCCTGCTCATTCTTCCTGCATGGGATGTTGTCCTGGGAAGAGGTGATGGCTGGAGCTCCTGCAACCATGTTGCCACTCTGGGGAAAGCCAAGAAAATCTCACCAACTCAGTTGCCTGCCTCCAGACTTGCTGTTTTGTGAGGCAGTTGAAAGTGTTTTGTAAGGCTCTAAGGGGTTGGTATTCTGTTATTTACAACCAAACACATGCTATCACTGTGCGCTATAACCAGAGCCTTTCTGCTGAAGGGCTAAGGGCCAGGAGGCCAACGTGTTTTGGCTCTAAACACCTCGTCATTCTGGGTTAAATTTGGCTCTGAGACCCAGCCTGATACTTTGATGCCAAGGCACTATCAGTGAAAACTTTGTTCTTTGAGATTTCCTCCCCATTCCTACAGGGCCATAATCTTCTATTTGTAAAAATTATTCCCAGTAGCCATGGAGACCAGGACTCCTGCAGTGGACTTTAGCTGGGGTCCAAGGTTCAGTCCTGGGGGTGGGGAGTGAGGAGGGCAGATTCATTGGTTCCATCACTCTAATGACCTAATCATATAATTGTCACACGATATTCTAGCCATGAATTCTTTCCTAAGGGCAGACAGACAAACAGATCCAGGGTCACCCTCCTGGTCTCTGAAGGAGAAAGGCTGGAGAGAGGTGCCTCTGACTCTGGGGTCTGGACAGAGGGGCAAGAACCTCAGCATCAGAGACCTGGGTGATATCCTGGATCTACCCCTTTTGTAACATTATTCAGCCCTGTGCCTCAGAGGTCTGAGGGCGCCACATGTGAAATGTGTTAACACCCGCTGTCGAGGCTGTGTCCGGGTTCACAGGGATACCACACTCTGCTTGCAAAGCACCAGGGCTCAGCGTGGGGCAGTTAACACTTGCATCCAAGGCCTGAAGTCCAAAGGCCAGCCTTCCACATGGAGACAGAATTGAAAACATCGGCCCCAAGGCTCATGTGGCTCATTGTGTAGAATTGAAAACTGAGGAGAAATGTGGTGCTCCGAGGGGAGTCTCCTGCAGGGGAGAGGAGGTAGTCCTACACGGTCCCTAACGAGGCTGACAGCCTGCCTGAGGAGCAGCTGCATGCATGCCAGAACTGAGCAGACAGCAGTGTTATAACAGCTTTATTGACCTATGTCTTAGTCACCTAGTGCTGCTCTAAAAGAAATACCACAGGTGAATGGCTTTAACAAAGAGAAGTTTATTTCCCCCAAGAATTAGGCTACAAGTCCAAATTCAAGGCGTCAGCTCCAGGGGAAGGCTTTCTCTCTCTGTCGGCCTTCTCATCAGTGTTCCCCCAAACTAGGAGCTTCTCGGCACAGGGACCCCGAGTCCAAATGAAGCTCTCTGCTCCTGGCACTGCTTTCTTGGTGGTATGAGGTCCCCCCTCTCTGCTCACTTCCCTTTCCTTTTTCTCTCTTGAGAGATAAAAGGTGGTGCAGCCCACACCCCAGGGAAACTCCCTTACATTGGATCAGGGATGTGACCTGGGTAAGGGTGATGTTACAATCCTCCCCTGATCCTCTTTAACATAAAATTACAATCACAAAATGGAGGACAACCACACAATACTGGGAATCATGGCCCAGCCAAATTGATACACACAGTTTTTGGGGGGACATAATGCAATCCATGACAACATATAATTCACACACCATATAAATCACCCTTTTAAAGCGTACGATTCATTGGTTTTTAATATAGTCACAGAGTTGTGCAACCATCACTACAGTTGATTTTAGAATATTTTCATCCCCCCAAAAGAAACCGATACCCAAATCTTCATCCCCAGAAGCAGCCAATAATCTTTCTGTCTCTCTGGATTTGCCTGTTCTGGACATTTTACATAAATGGAATCACACAACATGCAGCCTTTTGTTCTGGCTTGTTTCACTTAGCATATTATTTTCGAGATTCATCCATGTCATAGCATGTATCAGGACTTCATTCTTTTTTATGACTGCATTGTATCCCATTGTATGGATACACCACATTTTATCTATTCATCAATTGATGGACACTTGGCTTGTGTCATGGAGTGAACTGTGTCCCCCAAAAATATCTCTCAACTTGGCTGGGTCATGATTCTCAGTATTGTATGATTGTGTACCATTTTGTAATCTGATGTGATTTCCTTATGTGTTGTAAACTCTATCACTATCATGTAATAAAGACGGATTAGCGGCAGTTATACTGATGAGGTCTACAAGATTAGATAGTGTCTTAAGCCAATCACTTTTGAGATATAAAAGAGAGAAGTGCGCAGAGACACATGGGAACTTCATACCACCAAGAAAGCAGTGCCAGGAGCAGAGCGCATCCTTTGGACCTGAGGTTCTTGCGCAGAGAAGCTCCCAGACCAAGGGAAGACCGATGCATCACGAGGACCTTCCTCCAAAGCTGACAGAGAGAGCTGATGCCCTGAATTTGGACTTGTAGCCCTACTAGACAGTGAGAGAATAAACTTCTCTTTGTTAAAGCCATCCACTTGTGGTATTTCTGTTATAGCAGCACTAGATGACTAAGACAGCTTGTTTCCACATTTTGGCCATTATGGATAATGCTCTGAACATTTATGCACAAGTTTCTGTGTGGACATAGGTTTTCACTTCTCTTGGATATGTACTTAAGAGTGGAATTGCTGGGTCATACCCTAACTCTATAATTTAACCCTTGGCAGAACTGTTTTCCAAAGTGGCTGCACCGTTCTACATTCTCACAGAGAGTGCTTGAGGGCTCTGACTTCTCCACCTCTTTGCCAACGCTTGTTGTCATCTGGCTTTTTTATTCCAGCCATCCTACAGGGAGGGAGGGCTGGGGTGAGATGGTATCTCACTGTAGTTTTGATAGGCATTTCCTTAGCGACTCATACTGTCCAGCATCTTTTTGTGTGCTTTTTGGCCATTTGTACATCTTCTTTGGAGAAAGCAGAAATGATTTTGAAAATGACAAGTGGACCTGAAGGCAACAGGGGGTGGAGGAGTTTTTGGGGCTTTGGAAGCAGGAGGTCTGGGCTTAAATCAGTTCTCTGACACTTAACCAGGTGGGCAGCCTTGAAAAATCATGTAGCCTCTCCCAGCTTCCTGGTGAGTAAAACCAGAAAAATAACCTTCTACTCCCAAGGGTAGTGAGAGGTTAGAGCTAATGCAAGTCAAGTAGCTGACTCTCTTAGTTATCTAGTGCTGCCATAACAGAAATACCACAAGTGGGTGGCTTTAACTGACAGAAATTTATTTTCTCACAGTTTAGGAAGCTGGAAGTCTGAATTCATGGCGCCAGTTCTAGCGGAAGACTTTCTCTCTCTGTTGGCTCTGGTGAAGGTCCTTGTCTCTTCAACTTCTGTTCGTTGTCTCCTTGGCGATCTTTATGGGGACTGGCACCTGTCTTCCCCTATCTCTGCTTGCTTCTTTGTGCCTAATCTGCTCTTTTTATATCTCCAAGGTGATTGGCTTAAAACACACCCTATACTAATCCTTCCTCATTAACATAACAAAGAAATCCGTTCCCAAATGGAATTATAAGTATAGAGGTTAGGATATACTACACATGTGTTTGGTGGACACAGCTCAGTCCATAACACTGGCTCTAAAATGGTGCTTCATAAATTGTTGTTAAGTTGGTTCTGACTTATAGCAACCCTGTGTACAACAGAACAAAATATTGCCTGGTCCTGCAGCATCCTCACACTTGTTGCTATGTTTGAGCCCATTGCTACAGTCACTGTGTCACTTCATCTTGTTGAGGATCTTCCTCTTTTTCGTTGACCTTCTACTTTAGCAAGCATGAGGTCCTTCTTAGGGACTAGTCCTTCCTGATAACATGTCCAAAGTACGTGAGATGAAGTCTCACCATCCTTGCTTCTAATGAGCATTCTGGCTGTACTTCTTCCAAGACAGATTTGTTTGTTCTTCTGGCAGTCCATGGTATATTCCATATTCTTCAACACCATAATTTAAATGCATCTACTCTTCTTTGGTCTTCCTTATTCATTATCCAGCTTCCACACACGTATGAGGTGATTAATGGCTTGGGTCAGGTGCACCTTAGTCCTCAAAGTGACATCTTTGCCTTTCAACACATTTAAGAGGTCTTTTGTACCAGATTAGCCCAATTCAATATGTTGTTTGATTTTTTGACAGCTGCTTCCATGGGCATTGATTGTGGATCCAAGTAAAATGAAATCCTTGCCAACTTCAATCTTTTCTCCATTTATCATGATATTGCTTATTGGTCTGGCTGTGAGGATTTTTATTTTCTTTATGTTGAGATATAATCCATACCGAAGGCCATAGTCTTTGATCTTCATCAGTAAGTGCTGCAAGTCATCTTCACTTTCAGCAAGCAAGGTTATGTTATCTGCATACCAAAGGTTATTAATTGGTCTTCCTCCAATCCTGATGCCATATCCTTCTTTATATAGTCCAGTTTCTCAGATTATTTGCTCAGCACACAGACTGAATAAGTATGGTGAAAGAATATAACCCAGATGCGCACCTTTCCTGATTTTAAACCACGCAGTATCCCCTTGTTCTGTTCCAATGACTGCCTCTGGGTCCATGTACAGGTTCCGCATGAACACAATTAAGTGTTCTGGAATTCCCATTCTTCCCAATGTTATCCATAATTTGTTATGATCCACACAGTCGAATGCTTTTGTGTAGTCGATAAAACACAGGTAAACATCTTTCTGGTATTCACTCTTTCTGCCAAGATCCATCTGACATCAGCAGTGATATCCCTCGTCTTCTTCGGAATCCAGCTTGAATTTCTGGCAGTTCCCTATCAATGTATTGCTGCAACCATTTTTAATTATCTTTAGCAAAATTTTACTTGCGTATGATATAAATGATATTGTTCAATAATTTCTGCATTCTTTTGGATCATCTTTCTTTGGAATGGGTACAAATATGGATCTCTTCTAGTCGGTTGGCCAGGTAGCTGTCTTTCAAATTTCTTGGCATAGATGAGTGAGCACTTCCAGCATTGCATCTGTTTATTGAAACATCTCAATTGGTATTCCGTCAATTCCTAGAGCCTGGTTTTTCAGTAATGCCTTCAGTGCAGCTTGGGCTTCTTCCTTCAATACCATCAGTTCTTGATCATATGCTATCTCCTGAAGTGGTTGAACATCGACCAATTCTTTTTGATACTGCGACTCTGTGTGTTCCTTCCATCTTCTTTTGATGCTTCCTGCATCGTTCAATATTTTGCCTATAGAGTCCTTCAATATTGCAACTCAAGGCTTGAATTTTTTCTTCAGTTCTTTCAGCTTAGGAAATGCCTAGCATGTTCTTCCCTTTTGGTTTTCTAACTTCAGGTTTTTGCACATTTCATTATAACTTTACTTTGTCTTCTCTAGTGGCCCTTTGAAATCTTCCATTCAGCTCTTTTACTTCATCATTTCTTCCATTCACTTTGGCTACTCTACATTCAAGAGCAAGTTTCAGGGTCTCTTCTGACATCTATTTTGGCCTTTTTCTTTCCTGTCTTTTTAACGACCTTTTGTTTTCTTCACGTATCATGTCCTTGATGTCATTCCACAACTCGTCTGGTTTTCAGTCATTATAACTTCCAGTGTCACAGCAACACACAAGCTACCACAGTATGACAAACTGACAGATGAGTGGAGGGTTTCAGAAATAGCTATTATTGCTGTTATTGTTATGATGCTAGCAAGGCCCAGGAGTGCTGGCAGTGAAAATGTGTCCAAGGTTTCAGCTCTGAAGTCTGAGCCTGCTCGTGTTACTTCAAAAAGCTGCTTTGTCCTTGAAAATCAAAGAGCCAAAGACCATCTGTATTCATCTTCTATCGCTGCATCACAAATTATCACAAATTCAGGGGCTTAAAATGTTGTTGTTGTTGTTAGCTGCCAAGTAAGCTCCTGACTCATGGTGACTCCATGCAAAATGAAACAAAATGTTTCCCAGTCCTGTACCATTCCTATGATCTGTTGCAGATCAGACAATTGTGACCCATAGGTTTTCATTGGCTGATTTTCAGAAGTAGATCACCAAACCTTTCTTCCTAGTCCATCTTAGTCTAGAAGCTCTGCTGAAACCTGTTCAGCATCATAGCATCACATAAGCCTCCACTGACAAATGAGTGGTGACTGCGCATGAGGTGTATTGTCTGGGAATTGAATCCAGGTTTCCCGCATGGAAGGCAAGGATTCTATCACTAAGCCAGAGGCTTAAAATAACACGCATTTATTAGCTCACAGTTCTGTAAGTCTTGTTGTTCTTGCTAGGTGTTGTCGAGTCAGTTCTGACTCGTTTGTTGTTGTTGTTGTTAGGTGCTATTGAGTTGGTTCCGACTCATAGCGACCTTATAGGACAGAGTAGAACTGCCTTATAGGGTTTGCAAAGAGCAGCTGGTGGATTCAAACTGCAGACCTTTTGGTCGAGTTCTTAACCACTATGCACCAGGGCTCCTCTGAGTCATAGCAACCCTATCTACGTACCACAAAGTAAAACACTGTCAGGTCCTGAGCCATCCTCACAATTGCTGGTATGCTTGAGCCCATTGTTGCAGCCACTGTGTCAATCCATCTCATTGAGGGTATTCCTCTTTTTCACGGACCCTCTGCTTTACCAAGCATGAGGTCCTTCTCCAGGGACTGGTCCTTGCCATCCTCACGTCTAAGGCGCATTCTGGCTGTACTTCTTCCAAAACAAATTTGTTCATTTTTCTGGCAGTCTGTGGCATATTCAGTATTCTTTGCCAACACCATAATTCAAATGCATCAGCTCTTCATCTGTCTTCCTTAGAAGGCAGAAATCCAGGTGTCAGCCAGGTTGCATTCTTATCTGGAGGTTCAGGAGAAGGATCCACTTCCAGGCTCATTCAGATTGTTGGCAGAATCCAGTTCCTTGCAGTTGTAGGACTGAAGTTCTACTTTCCTTGCTGGCTGTCAGCCTGAAGCCACTCTCAGCTCTCAGACATGGCCCACATCCCTTGCCATGTGCCCCTCTCCCACGTCAGTACCAGCACTGGAGAATCTCCTCATGTTGAATCCCTCTCATGCTCCAAATCTCAGACTTCCTCTTCCTCTGACCTTGAGACCCAGATTTAAGGGACTCGTGATTAAGTCAGGCCCACCTGAGTAATCTCCTCATCTTAAGGTCAGCTTATTTGGGACCTTAATTACATCTGCAGAATCCCTTCACAATAGCACTTAGGTAAGAATGTACGTGTACTCCAGGGGCTGGGAAGAGGATCATCTCAGAATTCTGCCCAGCACACCTACATTCATCATAGCTCAGCAGATAACAGCTGAGAATTTATGATGGACTGGCCTTGCTCTAGCACTGGGGAAATACCAGAGAAAAAAAGACAGCTGCTACTCCTGCCTACACCCAGCTTCCCATCTAGACATGACACGGATCAGTGTAAAAACTTACATTAGTTTCCTAGGGCTTCCATAACAGAGCACCACCAACCAGATGGCTCAAAACAACAGGAATGTATTCTTTCACAGTTCTGGAGGCTAGACATCTAAAATCAAGGTGTTGGCAGGGCCATGCTCCCTCCGAAGGCTCTGGGGGAGAATCCTTCCTTGCCTCTTCCTGCTTTTGGTCGTTCTTGGCAATTCTTGAAAGTCCTTGTCCTGTAGATACATCACTCCAATCTTTGCTTCTATCTTTACTTGACCATCTTTCTTCTGTGCCTCTTCTCTTTTTTTTATCAGGAAACCACTCATACTGGGTTAGGACCCACCCTACTCCATGTTAAACCTAATGGGGAACATCTTCAAAGAGCTTATTTCCAAATGAGGTCACGTTCACAGGTACCAGTGGGTAGAACTTCAACAAATCTTTAGGGGGGACACAATTCAATCCATAACAAAAGTAAAAAATAGTTGCCATGGAGTCAATTCCAACCCATGGCACCCCCATATGTGTCAGAGTAGAACTGTGCTCCAAAGGATTTTCAATGGCTGATTTTTCAGTAGTCAATCTCCAGGCCATCTTCTGAGGTGCCTGTGGGTGGGCTTGAACCTCCAACCTCTTGGTTAGCAACTGAGCACATTAATTGTTTGTACCACCCAGGGACTCTGTAACAAAAGTAGATTCCTAATAAATCTGGTTTGATGTTAGAGTTCTGGAAGACTGGAATTTCAGCACCGTTCAACCACATCCACACACACACATGCACGCACACTCTCCTTTCTTCTCTTGTCTAAATGGACATAAAAGTATATCCAAATGCCTTGTCCAAAGCAATCTCTATTCACATCCTTTGTCCTAACTCCTGCCTCAGTGCCTGCCTCAGCCCCAAAACTCCTTCCTTTCCTCCTCCCTACCCGTAATCCTCCATGGCCGTTATATTATATAGATCTGCCTGGCATCTGCCAGAAGGAAAGACTTCTCTCTTGATGGAGAGGTCTGAGGGAGAAACAGGGCCAACTCTGACGGAGTTCTACTCAGTGGTTTAGGGGAGAGATGTCTGGGGAAACACCCTCACGGATCTTTTATTGCAGCCATGCAAGAAAGTGCATCCTCCTACAGATCTGTGGCTGGCTTAGGGGTGGGAAGCTTCCTGGAGAAAGTGATGGTGCCTGGCTGAGAAGGAGGCAGTTGGTGGGGCTGCAAGCCAGGCGGGGTGCTCCAGGAGGAGAGAGATGCCTGCAGGACAACCAAGGGCTGGGATGGGGGTCCAAGGGAGGGGGCAAGAGGGGGCTGGAGAAGGGCAAGAGGGAGGAGCCTTTATCTGGGGGCAAATGGGGCATAGAAGGGGCTGCGGGGCATCAGGCCTGGAGTGACAGAGCCCTCTGTGGCCTAAAGGGGGAGGGGCAGGGGTGTCTGGAGACCTTGAGGCTCTTATAGTTGGTGCTGAGAGAGGATGGGGTTTGTGCTGGGTTTCAGGGGCATTTAGGGGCAGATTCTGATTCTAGGCTGGATACGGGGTGTGGCAGGATGGAGGGGAAGGTGGAGACTTTCCCAGGGGCAGGGAGACAGGAGCCCCAGAGTGGGGTGAGGAGAGGACAGGTTACAAGTAAGCATTTGGGCTGTTGTGTTTGGGGCACCCCTGGGTATCTGGAGTGTAGATGGAGGTGCAGCTCTGGAGGCTGGCATAATGGTGGGGGGAGGTCACTGAGACAGAGGAGGAGCTGCACTTCAAACAAAGACACAGTTCTCTCCCCCAACTTAACTCCTCTAACAGGGTGAATTATAATTAAGACCAAAATGTTAATATAATACAGTCTGTACTCAGATTAACCAAAGGGCAGTGATTCAGCAGCTTTGAGGTCTGACAACCCAGGTGGGGGCCCAGGCAGGATCTGCTCAGAACCTGCCAGCTTTACAACCTTGAGAATTGATGAGTGACCTCTCTGAACCTCTGTCTCCTCCTCTGAATGTAGGAATAATACTTCCTACTTCAGTGGCTTGTTTTAGGGGTTGAGCGTGAAAATGCATATCATATCCTTAGGACCAGCTGAAAGCATGTGCTAAAAATTTCTTCCCTCCCTCCCTTCTCCCTTTTTCCTTTCCTTTCTTCCTCCCTCCGTTTGTCTTCCTTTTTTTCTCAGAAGTAAGTATAACCTGAAGCAGAATGAAATCCCATGCCACAGAAGTCCTAGCAGAGGCTATCCTCCCTAGAGGAAAGGAGGGTCCTCCTGCCTGGATGGGGGCTGGGAAGGCCCCCTGGAGAAGACAGCAGTGGGTTTTTTTTTTCTTTTGTGGCAGAGGGGAAGTGACCGGGGTCCCAAGGGGGAATAGTAAGAGCAACGGTGGGAGACGGGGGAGACAGTAAACCCTCAAGAGCCAGGGCAGGGGCAGAAGCTGGATGTGCCCCACCCGGAGGGCTGGAGCAGGGAAGGGGGTCAGACAGGCCAGCCAGGCTGGATCCTCAGAGTCTGGCTGAGGCCTCAGGTATCAGCTGGCAGCCAGCTGGAGGTCGTGAGGTTTTAGGAAGGTGACTCAGGCATCCCAGGAAAAGAGCTGGAGAAGTGGCACACCAGAGGGGGGTGGCCTGAGCTGAGGCCAAGAGGGAAGGGCAGACAGCCAGGGGCAAGGTCAAGATGAAGTTAGGGGCAGAGGGGCAAGGCTGGGCCACGGTGCGGGGCTGAGGCCCATGGAGGGGTCAGAGAGGACTCTGGGTGTTCTAGTCCAGTGGCTGGAGGCACTGGGGCCACTAACAAAACAAGGGAAAGAAAAGGCAAGTCTGGGAAAAGGGGAAGCAGGGGAGGCTCTAACATACATAGGTAACAGCAGTGGAGGGGTACTGTGTAGAGGGATACTGTTTTGAAGGATACTGTGTGGAAGGGTACTGTATGGAGGGATACTGCATGGAAGGATACTGTGTGGCGTGGTAATGTGTGGAGGGGTATTATGCATCGGGCACTGCAGGCACATAGCTGCCCCATGACATCCCAAAGTGCAGACCCAGGACCCAGACCCAAGGCTCTCAGATACCAGGCCTTGTGCCCTTACCTCAGGCCTTGCTGTCTGTGTGCAATAAGAAGGTCCAGGGCCCCATGCCCAGCACCTATGGACTACTGCTGCATCTGGTCTCCAACAACATGTTCAGATAGAGACAGAGAGGTAGGTAGGTAGATAGATGGATGGATATATAGATGATAGATACATACATACATACACAGATAGATACATAGATAAATACATGGATAGATGCATAGATACACAGATAGATACATAGACACACAGACATATAGATACATAGATCCGTAGATACATGGATAGATACTTACATACATAGATATTTACATAGATACACAGAAAGATACATAGATACACAGATAGATACATGGACAGATACATAGAAAGATAGGCTCCTGGTCTTCATCAGGAACAGTGCTAGTTCACCCCCTCCCTCCCAGCACCTGGGAGTGACAGCTTTGACCTTGGTTTCCACAAACAAGGGCAGGCAAATCAGTCTCTGGGTGAATTTCTAACTCAAACCCATAAAGCTTTCCTCCCCAAAGCAGTGGGACAGCTGGGGAGCGGGACTCTGGCCCCTTCCCCTGAGCTGTGCTGTGAGGGCCTCTAAAAAAGCCCAACCTGGAGGCCCTGAGTGGTACAAAGAGTTAACACACTGGGGTGCTAACTGAAAGGGTAGATGTTTGAGTCCACCCAGAGGCACCTCGCAAAAAAGGCCTGGTGATCTACTTCTGAAAAATCAGCTATTGAAAACCCTCTGAAACACAGCTCTGCATTGACAGACGTGGGGTCACCATGAGTTGGTGTCAACTCAACAGCAACTGTTTAGGGGCCTTTTTTTTTTTTTTTGCCTTTTAAGAGGAGTAAGAGAAAGACCAGGAACTGGAGGGAGCGGCCTGTTGGAGGACAACTTGGGAGGCCTCTCAAAGGCAAAGGCTGGTCAGGGAAGGCATGAGGACAAGGCTCAGCACAGCCTCAGAAGGCCACGCTCAGGTGAGGCACCATGATGACTTCCTGTGGCAGGTTGCAACAAGCCAGCTTTGATAAATGAAGGAAGAATGTGCTCGGATAAGTCAGAGTGGTTCCTGGTGACCTGGCAGCCACAGACGTCTGTCTGTGTGGCTTGGCTGCATTAACCCTTCCCTGTGGAGTGCTCCTACAGACCGGAAGCTACTAAGTGTGGCCCAACAGCTCTGCGGAGGGGCTTCCCACCCACCTGCTTCCCAGGGAGCTGGGGTCAGTGGTTTACTGGGTGCAAGTGGGGACAAGGACTCTCATCCAACCAAAAGGGGGCTAAAGAAGGAAGCAGAGAATTCAGCTAGCCTGTGCAGCCCTCAGAGTCCAGGGCTGATGACAGGGTTAAGGGGAGTGTCAGGCCTCTGTCTGTGTTGTTCATCTCCTGCACCATGACCTGAAGGACACAGCCAAGCCCTTCCTCTCTGTGTCAGTCAGGGCTTTCCAGAGAAACAGAACCAACAGGAGAGATGATTGATGGATAGATGGAGGAAGGGAGGGAGGGAAGGATGGATGCATGGATGGATGCATGGATGCATGGATGGATGCATGGATGCATGGATGCATGGATGGGTGGATGGATGGATGGGTGGGGGGGTGGGGGGTGGGGCAGATGGGTGACAGAAAGATAAAGATAGATACATACCAAAGTGGTCACTGTTAGTTAACACTGACTCATGGCCACCCCACATGTGTCAGAGTAGAACTGTGCTCCATAGGGTTTTCAATGACTGATTTTTGGGTAGTAGATCACCAGGCCTTTCTTCTGAGGCACCTCTGCATGGACTCAAACCTCCAACCTTTTGGTTAGTAGCTGATCACTTATCTGACTGCACCACCCAGGGACTCCATACATACATATATATACAAATATAAAAACAAAACAAAAGCCAAACCCATTGCCATTGAGTTGATTCTGACTCATAGCAACCCTATAGGGTAAAGTAGAACTGTCCCATAGGGTTTCCAAGGAGCGGCTGGTGGATTCGAGCTGCCGACATTTTGGTAGCAGCCGTAGCTCTTAACCACTGTGTCACAGGGCTCCGACTCCATATACATATATCCATAAATATACTGAGAGGGGGAGAGAGATTTATTTCAAAGAATTGGCTCATGTAATTGTGGGGCTGGCAAGTCCAAAATCCATAGGGCAGGCAGCAGGCTGGAAACTCCGGCAGTCTTGTGTCCACAATCAGTAAACCAGATGGTGGCTGGAAACTCCATCAGGATGTCTACATTACAGTCTTGAGGCAGAATTCTTTCTTCTCCAGGAAGCCTCAGTTTTGCTCTTAAGACCGTCAACCGATTGGACAAGGCCCATCTACATTATGGAGGGTGATCTTCTTTACTCAGAGTCAACCAATTGTAAAAGTTAATTACATGCAAATATCTTCACATCAGCACCTAGATTAGTATTGGCACAAGCAAAAGGCCACCACAGCCTGGTACACTGGCTGAGGCTGAGGGGTCAGATTTGGGCCAGATAATCAAGCCAGCAGCCCTCTCCAGAAGCCAGTATCCTCTCTGTGTGTGCCTTCCCTGCTGTCTGTGGTGGATGTGACTTTTGCTGTTACCCCCTTTCACAGCCATTGGGAAGCAGCTCACAGTGCTTATGTCCACAAAGAGATTCATACCATCCACATGGACATACAGCCCCCGCCTCCTCCTCACCCCAAGAGCACATCCGTCCTGCCATATTGGGAAGTGCTCCAACGAATGTGTAGTTTCCTGGACTCAAGGCCCACGCCCTCCCTTTCCATGAACACGTTTCCTGTGGTGGAAACTTCCACACTCAGCACCCATCTCCCCTGTTGTGTTCCAGAACAATGGAGAGCCACCCAGACAGGAGCACTGTTCCTGCGAAGAGCTGGGGTGAAGACCCGGGGAAAAGGTCAGAGGGAGTGAGGAGACGCTGAGGATAGAAAATGGAGATTAGGTTTCCTCTTCCCATGCTGGCTCCTCCATAAGCCCATTCCCCCCACTCCCCCCACACCCCCACCACCAAGAATAAGCCTTGTTCTTTTGTTGGAACCTGTTGTGAAGCACAGATAAAGCTCAGAAAGGCCAGGACCCTCTCCTTGTTAACACCTCACCCCCTGCCTGGGCCCTGGAAGGGAGAGTGTTTGAACCACTGCCCCGCCAGCTCCAAAGGGGTTTGGAATTCACTTAGCGGGTGACTCCTGGGCTGCACCCCGGTATTCTCCCCCATTTCTACCCAGGTGATTCCCTGCACCCAGCCTCTACCACACCCATGCTGCCTAAATGAGCCTCCCACCTCTCACCCTGGCATCCCAGGACAGCCACCGCCTGGCCATGGCTCCATGTGGCCTGACCGTCCAGTCTAGGGACTTCTTGGCCACCTCTTCCTCCTGCATCAGACCTCTGGCCTTTCACTCTCTGCCAAGCCATCTCCCTCCGTTACCTACCATCACTCACAAGGTGATACAGGGAAGGCAGTGGACTTGGTGGTGTTGCCCTTTATAAATAAGAGGACAGTTAAGTGGCAGGTGATGCTTGGCAGGAAACATGGGCTGCTTTGAGCTGCCTGCCTCTCAAATGGACAATAGAGGATGGACAAGGGCTCTCTTGGGCATTCTGGACGGTCTTGTTCCTGCTGACTCCCCAGCACATAGCCCTGCTCAATAAATACTTACCAGATGACTGAGAAACAAATGAATGAATGAATGAATGATCTATTGTGGTATCTTCATACTGCCTAGCTGGGTTCTATGACTATGAACACAGCTCTAAAATCATAAAACAAAAAATAAATGTAAAATAATAAAATCAAACCATGAAAGAAACAAAAATCATGAAACAAAAAATAAATGTGAAAAAGTGGGGAACGAGCCGGCTCAATTCCTGGGGCGAGCTGCTGCACCACCCACCCTGTTAGGGAAACTTTGTTGTTGTTGTTAGCTGCCATCACGTTGGCCCTGGACTCATGGCGATACCATGCACAGTGGAACAGAACTCTGCCCAGTCCTGTGCAGATCAGTTGTGGATTGGACTGTTGTGATCCATGGAGTTGTCACTGGCTAATTTTCAGAAGTAGATCACTAGGCCTTTGTTTCTAGTCCATCTTAGTCTGGAAGCTCTGCTGAAACCTGTTATGCATCATAGCAACACGCAAGCCTCCACTAACAGATGGGTGGTGGCTGCGCATGAGATGAATTGCCCAGGAATTGAACCAGGGTCTCCTGCATGGAAAGCGAGAACTGTACCACTGAACCACCACTGCCTCCGTTAGTGAGACTAGACTATTAATATGAAGACCAACCATTTGCTTGCTCTGATTCAGGTTCCGTTTTCTTGTCTGTGTTGGTGCCAGTTGTACGCCTTGCTTCTGTTGAGAAGCCTTTAGTTTTTGCTTGTTTTTATTGTAGCAAATATATATATAATGAAACATCGGCCATTTCAGCATTTTCTACATGTACAATTCAGTGACATCGATCACGCTCGTCACATTGTACTACCATCACCACTATCTGTTTCAATTTTTTTCCATCACCCTTTTTAATAGTTGACAAAACTTTGGACCTAGAGGACATCATCTATTTCAACACCCTTGATCTTCAGGTATCAGGTCATGACCAAGGGCTCAGCCAGGAGCAGCAAAGCCAGGCCTGGGACCCAGGTCCCCTGCTCACACCTGCTGTGGTCTTTTCACTGTAGAGGTCAGCTGTCATGATAGTTCAGGTCCACATGGAAGGATGTGGAGAGTGTGGGCACCCACCTTGGTAGGTTGGGCAACACCCACCATGCCAGGCTGTCACAGCCTCTGCAAAGGCCAGGCCCCCCATTGCCTTCCATTGCACACAGGGCAACAGGTAAGGGCCAGGCTTGCCCACAAGTCAGGAGACAGCTAGAGGAAGCCAGGTGAAGGCCTCAGAGAGGTCAGGCACAAGCCTGCCACGGTCAGTGGCAAGAGGCAAAGGTCTTTGTTTCCTTGGGAGGTTAATCCAGGGCTGGGTGGAGGGAGGAGAGCTGGAGGAACAAGCTCATTAAGGAAGCTCCACCCAGTTACTCAGCACCCAAGTAAACACTGATTATTCCCACTCGGGGTGAAAGGAATGGAAACGAAAGCTCCCTAGTAATGCTTCTTCTCCCCAAAAACCTCCATGAGCCTTTGAGGGTTTGTTTCCATGGAAAGAGAAATCCGGCACAGATTAATGGTGAAGTCCATCGATCAGTTCTAAATCAATTGAACAGTCCATTGGTATCAGTCCATGTTCCACAATACCAGGCTGTCACTTCCATGTGCCTTCCTGCTCTCTATGGAGAAAGCCCTGGTTAGCCCAGTCCCTGGCACTTGAGGTTCTGAAGAAATAGCTGTGGTAGGAATCATTGTTGAAGGTGGAGGCAGCCGCCCTAAAAAAGAGAATGTGATTCCCTCATGATTCCTGTAATTCTGGGATCCCTCAGAGAGAACTTCCCCAGCCACTACCCCCTGCCTTGAGCTCTTGTTCCCTGAGTCCCACTGGATCCCCCTCCTCTCTCTCCCACCCCTCAGCAAACAAACAAGTGTACGCAGCATTTCCAGGCTCTTTCATTTTAATTAATTAATTTTTTTATTGTACTTCAGGTGAAGGCTTACAGAATAAATAGTTTCTCATGAAACAGTAGTACACATATTGTTTTATGACATTGGTTAACAACCCCACAACATGTCAACCCTCTAACTTCTCGACCTTTTTTTTTTTTTTTGGTGAAAATACACATAGCCAAAGATACACCATATCAAAAATTTCTGCATGCACAGTTTAGTGACATTGACTACGCTCTTCCAATTGTCCTGCTATTTTAATTTAATTCTTTTTAAATCAAATCAGTCAAAGTACATAGTTTAAAAAGTGAAAAACTCATGACAGACAACAGTCTTACCACTTCTCCACTCCCAAATTCCAGTTCTCGAATAGCAAAAGTAACCAGTTTCTTATCTTGCAGCTCTTTCTTCTAAAATTCAACCATCATTTACTTCAGCTGCCTTCCCCCGCCCCCCACCTTTCTGTTTAAGAGTTGATGTCTTAATTTCCTTTTGTGGAAGATGAAGATTTAGGTCTTTCACCACAACTTCTCCAACACCCACACAGTATAGTTACATCATTAGTTATAGTGAAATCAAAATTCTGTGTTTGTACATCATTATGACTTGCTCAATATTATCATATCCGCTTCTTGCCTGCTAGTTTGGCTGGGTATTGAATTCTAGCTTGAAGGAGGCTTTCTTGTTTGGCAATTCTGTGGCCTAAACGTGGAAACTTCCCTACTACACAGCTAGAAATATTGGATACTTTATGAGGATCCTTTAAAGTGATCAGAAGAACATACAAGAAATAAAAGGGATGAAATCTCTGAAGACCAAAAGAAAAGAGGGAAATGAAGGCCAGCATGGTGACCACAAGTTCACTCTTCAACATGGAAATTGCGCCAATCTTAGTATCCAAAGAACTTGAGTTGAATGGCCAGTCAGGGACAGAAGACAAGGCTGGGGGCCCAAGTGAGGCAGGGTATTATAAGTAAGACCCTTGAAGAACCAGCCCTGAGGGAAAATACCTACTTACCAGAGAAAGGAGAAGACCAGAAAGTGTATCTGTCTTAGCCTGTGCCCCAAGTGAAAAAAAAAAAAAAAAAATCCCTCTAGAGAATTTGTAATGACAGGCCTGTCCCCTTCAAGTCTGGGATTCAAATTTATATGACCTGCATGGTCTGGGACCCACAGAACAATGAAATTAGCATTAAAATGATCCCAAGCTGGCAGTACAACTGGGAGTCTTGGGAACACAAAATGTCAGTAAAAACATACCCTCAACCCAGGCACAAAAGATTCCCACAGATACAGCCTTACTGAAGATGAAGTTACAATAAAAAATTACAGAACAAACAAGAAATTAATTTACCAGCAGATTCAATAAACATAGGAATTAGATCTCTAAGAACTTTAGGTAATAAGATTATTAGTAGTGGCTTTAACAATGTGTTCTAAATGATTATATATAAAACAAGGAATCGAATACAAGACACTACCAAAAAAAAAGGCAGATTTGGAAAGAATAAAATAAAACTTTCAGAAATGAAAAATACAGTGAGTGAAATAAAAATATCAATGGACAGATTAACTACAGATTTGACACAGCCTCATTATAGAAAAGTCAGCTCAGCTGATCAACTGGAAGGTACAGTTCCTATTTAGAGCTAAATTATGCAGACTGTTGAAGAGGGAGATAAAAACACAAAAGCAAGGTTAAGAGATTTGAAGGAGAAAATTAGTAGAATTCTATATTGAAAATCACTTTTCCAAAGAACGTTAAAGGCATTGTTCCCTTGTCTTCTAGCTGCTGTTTTTGTTGTTGAGACGTTGATGCCATCTGATTCCTGATTCAGAAACCCCCAGTCTCCCTGGAAGCATTTAGGATTACCTCTTCATCCCCACCCTGACCACCATGCTGTGCTTTGAAGACTGTCCTCTCAAACATTGCTGTACACACATGGTGAGCCCCCTCTCTCTTACTCTGGAGATACATGAGCTTTAGTTTGGGAATCTTCTGTTCTCTCTTTCTGAAATTCCTATTATTGGGATGTTGGAGCTTCTGGATCAATTCTCTAATTGTCTTTATTTTCCCTCTCCCGTGTTCCACCTCTTCGTCCATTTATTTCCCTTCCTCTGTGAATTGCTCATCTTAATCCCCAAACCTTCTTTCCTTCTTTTGAGAGTTTTATTTCTCTCATCATATTAAATTTTTTTTCAATTTCTGTCATACACACACACACATATACACCCTGTCTCCTCTTCTGGTTTTCATGGATTTACAATCTTCTGTTTTCTCTCTAAAATAATTGTAGAGTTAAAAATTTTTCTTCTTGATCCATACTTTATGTTTTCGCTGATTTTTAAAATCTGGCTTGTTGGGTTGGTTGGGGGTGGTTGTGTCTTTGTCTTTTGTGTTAGGGATATTCTCTGTGTCTAGTGGAGTTTTCTGTTCATTTTCCAGACGTGAGTTAGTAACAGATGTTTGGGAATTCTATGTGCTGGGTGAGGTTTATCAATGAGTGACGATCACTGTGGGATGGTCAGAGGTGAGGGATCTCTAAAAGTCAATTTGTAGATTTCTTCCTACTTGAAGGTATAAGCTTGGCTTCCAGCATGCCGGGTACTGAGAGGAAAGGGAAACTGGAGGGGTAGGGAGTGGTGCAGGTCTCACCTTTCAGCAGATAGAGTTTACCTAATCTCCTCCTGTTGAGTTTCTTTCCCCAATCACACTCCAGATGTGGGCCGTCTTCCTCGGATCCAGGCACATCTGATTCAAACTGTCCAGAGGATGCTTGTCCACCCTCCCGATGGAGTGGGGGCAGGGAGGTAGAAAACTGGCTTTGTGCAGAGTGGGGAGGAACCTGGGTGTCAACTGCTCCTGCTCCTTTCAGGAGGTCCTCTTCTCTCTCCCACTCCTTCCTCGACAGTGAGTCTGGTGCCTTCACCCCAAAGCTTGTTGGTTGACCTTCAGGATATATTCAATATCTGATGACTTCCTACCACTCCCTGTAACATTCTAGCCCAAGCCACCAACAACTCTTGTCTGACTACAGCCATAATCCGGCTGACCTCATGCTTCCTACTCTTGGCCTTCCTCTAGACAGCAACCAAACTAATCCGGGGAGGGGGGGAACCTAATATGATCATGTCACTTACCTATGTAAAACGCTCAAATGCTTCCCACTCTGCTTGAACTAAACTCTAACCCTACCTTGGCTGGTAAATGAAGTGGAAATTCAAGTTGCCAGCTATTTCATTCTACTTGGATCAATAGTCAATGTCCATGGAAGCAGCAGTCAAGATATCAAACAATGTATTGCATTGGATAAATCTGCTGCAAAAAACCTCTTTAAAGTTTTAAAAAGCAAAGATATCCTTGACGACTAAGGTGCACCTGATCCAAGCCTTGGTCTTTTTAACCACCTCATATGCCTGTGAAAGCTGCAAAATGAAAAAGGAAAGTAGAAGAGCTGATGCATTTGAATTATGGTGTTGGTGAAGAATATTGAATGTACATATGGGTCACCAGAAGAATGAACAAATCAGTCTTAGAAGAAATACAACCAGAATGCTCCTTAGAAGTTAGGATGGCCAGACTTTGGCTCTCTTACTTTGGACATGTCATCAGGAAAGACCAATTGCTAGAAAAGGACATCATGGTTGGTAAAGTGGAGGGCTAGTGAAGGCGAGGGAGGCCCTCAGTGCCCCTCTAAGACTGATTTGTTCTAGCAGTCCATGGTATATTCAATATTCCTCACCAACACCGCAGTTCGAATGCGTCAGTTCCTCATCAGTCTACCTTTTTCATGGTCCAGCTTTTGCATGCACAGAGATGATTGAAAAGACCATGACTTGGGTCAGGCTTATCTTAGTAATCAAAGTGACATCTTTGCTTTTTAAAACTTTAAAGAAGTCTTTTGCAGCAGATTTGCCCAATGGCTACTGTTTCTATAGATGTTGATTGTTGATCCAAGTAGAATGATGTCGTTGACCACATGTATCATGTCAGTGCTTGGGGAACTGGCCTTAATTAGCTGGGCTTAATGGTTTAAAGGAGTGCCGGGTGGTACAAACAGTTAGCTTGCTCAGCTGCTAACCAGAATGTTAGAGGTTCCAGTCTGCCCAGAGATGCGTTGGAAGAGAGGCCTGGTGATCTACTTCAGAAACATCAGCCATTGAAAATCCTATGGAGCACAATTCTACTCTGACACACATGGGGTTGCCATGAGTTGGAGTTGACTTGATGGTAACTGTTTTTTGTTTTGTTTTTGTTTTTGGTGGTTTAATGGCTTAAAAGATAAAGACACAGCTCCCTTCTCTTGCTCAGCCCAAGTCAACTGGGCCTGGCTTCTTATCCCACAACCACCCAGGGAAGATGGAAAGAAACAGAAGAGGTCTGGCTGAGAGGTCGCATGGACCCAGACCAAGGAAGAGGTGGCCACCATCCCCACAAGTCTGCTTTCTTGCAGAAGGCACCTTCTGCCCAACCCCACCTGACATCCTCACCAGGTGCCACTTCACCTGGGTCTTGTTTTTCCAGTAGCACAGCTGGGTTTGGGCAAAGTGATGCAAGAAGGAAAGAAAACACCAGAGAGGAGGGAACACCTGTAGGGAGACCTCATTTTTTTGTTTGCCACAGAGGGACTGAGGTTCGTCAAAGCCACTGGGCTCAGTTCAAAGTGGCAGCAAGGGAGCCAGAGGTGTGTAATGTGATAGACAAAGCCCCCTGCCCCCAGATCCCCTCCAGGGTCCCTCTCTGGGGCAAGCACTGCGGACACTCTGGGGAGTGTCTTTCTGACGGGCTACACCCAACTCTAAATTTATATGTTTAATGATAAGTAGAGTATACATCCTGTTCTACAACATGCTTCTCTGTCCCCTGTAGTGTTTTTTTCTCTTCCTTAATCCAGCACTTCTTAAATTTAAGCTGACATCTTTTAGTGCAAGCATTTTTAACCTCGATTATAACACCATCCATTAGCCACAAAACAACTACTCTTTGTTTAACCCCTTCATTGTGGCCCACAACAGTTACCTGGGAGGTTCTGGAATGTTCTTTCACGCTCGTTGCCAGAAGACGCAGTCATCCCGAGCAAGGGGATGGTTAGTTCAAACCTTTTCCCATTGTTTGGTGGTTTTGTTCTCTTCAGTTAAGGGGATGGCCTGCTTGGCCAGACTCGCGGCCTCGGTGGTGATCTCGGCCGTGGTCTGGCCTCTGTGCTTCCTCTCCAGGTGGCGCTCAGTGGCTAGTGTGGCCTTTCCTTCTCACCTGGCCTGAGACAGAGTTTGGAGACCTCACTAGGGGCTACAGTCGAGGGTTCTTCCCCCATCTTCTGATGGGATCGTCATGGGGGCCGCCCGATTCTCCCTCTGACCCCCTCCTGTGACTTCAAATCCATAGGCAGAGTCTCCCTGGCTGGGCTGACAGTTGCCCCTCCAGCATACATGCCAGCAAGAGGGCCTCTGTGAATCATAACTATCTTTCTGGGTCAGGAATCCTCTGATGGGTTTTGCTCAGAAAATGCCCCTCTATGCGCATTCTACACATAGCTCCTGGTGGCTAGCAGTCCGCTAAACTGCTCTGTGGACTCTCCTTAGAAGGTCCCAATTTGAGAACCCTGTGTCCCCCTCCCTGTGTCAGAGCCTCTAGTCTACTTTTCCGGTAAGAGTATCCCTGATTTTCCTCTAGGAAATGACTACCCTCACCTTTCGGAGATAGGATCCACCAACCTGACCCAAGCAGGCCTGGTCAATCCCAGGGACCCTTGTTGTTAGCTACCTTCAAGTTGGCCCTCCAACTCATGGCGACCCCATGCACAGTGGAATAAAATACTGCCTGGTCCTGGACCACCACCATGATTGTTGCAAATCGGACCATTGTTCTCTATAGGGTTTTCACTGGCTAGTTTTCCTAAGTGGAAGGCTTGGAGCTCCAGCTGTCTGAGAATATGAAGCAGTGCCTTGTGGAGTTCTGAACGCCTGACCAAGACTGACGATTAATTATAAGAAAGAAAGGAGGGAGGGAAGAAGGAAGGAAAGGAAAGAGGAAGGGAGAGAAGGAGAGAAGGAAGGGAGGGAGAAAGGAAGAAGAAGAGGGAAAGAAAAGGAGGGCGGAGGCAGGGGACAGGGGAAGAAAACTTGTCCAGAGGTAAGTTTTCCAGAACCTGACCACCTAGTGTAAGCTTAGGGGCAGAGATTCTCTCTCCCCTGAATGTTAAGTTCTGCAAAATGCCAGCTCCCTCCCTCTCAGAGGCATTAATAACACTGCCTGCCCCACCCATTCTTTTGAAAGACTAATGCTTGGCCCTGTGAAGTGCCTCCCGGCCAACAAAGGCCCCAGAACATGGCGTCAGGGTCAATTACCTGGAAGAAGAAGGTGCATTCTTTGATAATCAGCTCTGGGGGGGTGGACCATCAAGTGGTAAAACAGTTGTTTGCTAAGCCAGCCCACAGGTACACAGGTACACGTGCTGTCCACCTTTATGGGACAGCAACAAGAGGCTGACTGATGGTTGCTGTCCGCTACCCAAGGGGCTTCAGAAGGACCCTGCACCAGGGCCCAACACTCCCTAAGACTTGTAGGACACAGAGTGGTGACACTGTGGGACCAGAGGGGCACATCAATTAGGGCTGAGGTGTGCAATCTCTCTGCTCACCAAGAGCATGGGTTCAGGTGTGCTGAGGATGAGATCACTACAGGCAGCCCCTGGGTTAGGAATGAGATGCATTCCTAAGTCTGTCTTCAAGTAGAATTTGTAGGTAAGTCAGAACAGGTTCATACGGTTCTTACTTAGCATCAGTTAGTCAAATGTTTGTCTTAGTATACAGTATGTATTTTACCTTTCTACGCATATAAAACACTTAAGAAACACTTCCAAATCATGCAGTGTTTTCATGAGCGCCACAAAGTAGTGCATGTGTTTGTTATTACGAGCCATTGTATTTAACTCAAGTTTTTAATATAATAGGCTTTATGGCAATCTGTTCTCCAGTAAGTGTTGTTTGTTAAGTCAGATATTCGTAACCCAGGGACTGCCTGTATTCACCCAAGCCCAAATAAGTACATCTGGCAGTTGATCAGGCTGAGAAGAAAGACGTACAACAGAAGTGTGGGGGGTGTGAATCATGGCAAGATCAAGCCAGAAGCTGGGGTTCAAGTCCTTTGCTAGCCCTCTCTTTTGCTGGGCAGCCCCCAACCTGGATTTCCACATCAGTAACAAGGGAGTAGAGTCCCTGGGTGGTGCAAACAGTTAATGTGCTCAGCTGCTAACTAAAAGGTTGGAGGTTCAACCCCACCCAGAAGCCCCTTGGAAGAAAGGTCTGGTGATCTGCTTCTGAAAAATCAGCCATTGAAAACCCTATAGAGCTCCGTTCTACTCTGACACACATAGGGTCACCGTGAGTTAGAATCAACACAACGGCAATGGGTTTAGTTGTTGGTTTGGGTGGTGCAAATGGTTAACGTGCTCTGCTGCTAATCCAAAGATTAGAGTGTACCCAGAAGTGCCTCAGAAGAAAGGCCTTGTGATCTACTTCTGAGAGATTAGCCACTGGAAACCCTATGACATACAAGAGGTTGCAATGAATCAGAGTAGACTTGACAGCAACTGGTATAACAAGGGATTGTTTGCTGCCACCATATCTGACCTGGTGGAGCTCCTTCCTAGGCTGGTGCAAGCACTGCAGGGAGAGGGGTTGTTTGTGGCTTGATGTTCAGGGGACGCCTGCTGAAGAACCACTTGTCTTCTAGAACCTACGACTCCACATCCCAGAGCTGCTGAAGAAAGGCTGGCCTGGCCTCTCAGAACTTGCTTGTGGCTGGGAACCTGGGAAGCCTGGCAGGTGGTGTCCTAAGGGCCCCTTGGCCCCCAAGCAACCACAGAGGACCTGATTCCCTTTTGTTTCCTCCCAGGGAGAAAGGGGAAGTTTTTTCCTCAAGTGCAATTGTCAGGCTAGAAGGTGATCCGGGATGAAAAAGCACGGGATAGGGGTCTGAAAAAGCCCTGAATCTTCTTGGAAATAGCAGAGGGAAGTCATGAGCATTGGGAAGCTATCACTATTTCAAGACAGGAAGGGAAACAATGAAGGTACCTGCTATGGATTGAATTGTGTCCCCCCAAAATATGTGTTGAAGTCCTAACCCCTGTACCTGTAAATATGACCTGTTTAGAAATTGTGTTTTTTTTCTGTGTTGATGAGGTTATACCAGAATAGGGTGGGTCCTAAGCCTAATCACTTCTGAGTGGTGTCATAAGAGCAGAACAGACACATACACGGGTGTGGGGAAGGGGAGCGGACACCATTTGAGGATCTGTCTAAAAAGCAAAGGATGCCAAAGACTGCTAGCAGTCATCAGAAATGAGGAGAGGCCCACAGAAGGAATCAACATGCCAATACCCTGATTTGGACTCTCAGCCTCCAGAACTGCGAGAAAGTAATTTGTTGTTCAAAGCCACCCATTTGCGGTCTTTGTGTTACACTAGCACTAGGAAAGTAAGACTACCTAAATGGAAAAAAGTAAGCCAAGTCAAACGGCAGTCTTAACAAGAAAGAGTTCACAGACCTTGATTCTGCAGGGCCAGGGAACGTGGCCAGGTGTGGTGGGGCCAACAGTGATCTGGCCGTCCCAGCTGCAGGGTGCAGACAGGCCGAGGCTGAGGAGGGAGGCAGCCAACATGGCAGGCAGACACTTGCACACACAGAGACTGAGCAAATATGCACATATGTTTAGGATGGTAGGAGCCAAGTTTCTCACTGTCAGAGAAAGGAGGTACAAACATGGAAAGGCTGAAATAAACCATGGGTATAAGGTTGTAATTGAAGGATTTAGTGTGAAATTATGGTTTTTAGTAAGATAACAGAAAAACAGATGCATGTGTATGTATATGCATGTAAGTTACACACACATTTCCCAGATCTGACACTGAGAGGGTCTAGAGGTCATGGCATCCCAGTAACAGTGAGCACATCCAGCCCCCAGACCTTGGTTTCTAAATCCCCTTCTCCACTGAAAGAAACCAGGTCTCCTTGGAGAAGTGGCTGCTTCCAAGGCTGGGGGAGGGAAAGTAGATGAGCCTGGGATGTCTCATTGCACTAGAAAGTTAAGTGCTCAAAGAAGATGTGGACACATCAAAAAAGACACAGGAGCCAGAGTGAAGGAGCACAAACTGGCCTATCAGGGACAGTGTGAGTATCAAAATAATAGATTTTAACCCACTGGTTAAATAGGAACCTGAGTCGGTGATAATATACGTTTTTAAAAATCAACAAAATTTTTATAGGATTTGTGAATTAGATCGTATTGCTTCAATGTTAATTTTCTGATTTTGATGCATATACTGCAGCTGCACTAGATAATGTCCTTGTTTTTAGGAGATACACACTGAAGTATCTAGGAATAATGGGGCACATTGTCTGCAACCTATTCTTGTAAGGAAGGATGGATGGATAGACGGATGGACAGATGGCTGGATGATACAGTTGAGAAAGGAAAGAGAATGATCAAACAAGATAAAATGTAAACAAAGGGGGAATCTGCAATTATTATTTCAGAAATAATCTGAACTTACTTCAAAATTAAAAAGCTAACACATGAAAATGAGAACCATAAACACTTACAAAGAAATAGAAACTTTGGTGTTGAGAGATTCTTCTCTCAAGGCTATATTACCCCCCAGGGGATCACACATCTGGAAGCACCCATGACCGCCTCAAGCCTCTGGTCTTCAAAAATCAGACTATTTTAGCTCATTTAAAGGAGAAAGCAGTCTCAGTGACTTCAGAGAAGTAGACAAGTACCTTGTTTTATTGCCATCAGACAGAACTTATTTTGTCTTGCACACGAACTGTATAATAGTTGCATTACATAGTAAAAGCACAATGAGGCATATTAAAACATAGCCAGTTCTAAACAGTCTGGATATTTCCTGTCATAGAAAAGAAGTATCCTGCCCATAGATTCACATTAACATACATAGTACATTAATATCAATCTCTGTATCATACACGAGGCCACAGGATGTGGTTTGCATACAGGGTTAAATTCTGCAACAAACTCATTCTAACAGCTCAGAAGGCACCAGGTGGGACATATACGAGAATGACAAGAGAGACTGGATAAATGACCTCTTATATCCAAGAGTGCAACTGAGTCCTGGAGCCACCTCGGGCCGTACACCCCAAGCTGCCCAGGCTCCGATGGCTGAAGTCGTTTGTAAAGCAGGTAAACAAACCCCTCTGTGACCCCAAAACAGTATCCATTGGGACAATCAACCACCTTACCAAAAACAAAAACTGGAAAGAAACTGAACGAGTGAGGTGGTTCATCTGACTAGGTAATACTGTTTTTAGTCTAAAACAGAGGTTATACAGTATGAGCTTATGATATTTTTATGAAATAACGCATGCCTTCTATGTTTGTTTGCCCACCACTCCCTCCCACCACGAGGTATTTCATAAGCGCGCTAAACAAACAGAGAAGGCAGGCGTTATTTTCATAAAAATACAGTACATATTTGGCTCTAGAGCTCCAAAAATGTTTTACAAAACAAGAAGCAAACATTAGCAAGGCGTCTTGTTGGTATAAATACCTGGCCACCCAGAGGACTACTTTGAAGGACAAACGAATCTGCATATAAAACAGCCAGTAAGATCATGTTTTTTTTTTTTTTTTTTTTTTAAATAACCACCTTATTCTTCATACTTGTTCTTTACAGACAAGACTATTCAATGTTATGAACCTTTACAGGTTTAAAGCAAGAGTTGATATCATGTTCATCTATTAAAGATATTTTATAAAACAAGAATTCCACTAAAAATTTCTGGTAACAGGCTTCTTTGCCTGCCTCTGTCTATGAAGATAAAAGACACAGCTCCTCCTATACCTCTTCTCCCCGATACTGGTGTGCCCAGAGTAACCACAGGTGGCACCTCTCAGTGACAGAGCACTCGATCTTGCCCATGACTTGGTCACTGAGGACCCAACATCAGGGGTCCGTTAGGAACACAAGCATGAAATGATTCCGACCCATCATCCCTTCCGACACCAGGCCTGCTGACCAGTAGATGGGTCAACAGTCAAGCACAATCTAGCCAACTTCATTTGGAGGGTAGCATGCCCAAGAAGATGCCTGGCACATTACAGAGACACTGTGTGGCCACCTCCCTCTTGACTGCCCCCCAATGCCGTCTCGCCCCATGAGCGAGTCCCGAGTCCTCCCTTGTCTGGTGTTTCAGCTAGTCCCCAACAAGGCACGTGCAGCCAATCACTGTGGCACTGTTCTGTCGCCGCAGAACACAACCATGGGACAAGAGTCCCACACAGATGCCTGGACTCTGTGGGGGGCAGGCTAAGTCTTACTTCTTCGGAGGAGTGTGGACACGGGACTGTGGCCAGGTGACCCACCCAGCTGCTGGCCACCCTGGAACTTGAGGCTCTGCAGGTTGATGTGGGCCCCATGCTTGAGAAGCACCTCCACCGTCTTTGCATGCCTGCCCTGGGCAGCCAGGTGCAGTGCACTGAGCCCCCGGTCATCGGACAGGTTGATGCTGTCGGCACTGACCAGCTCCTCCACCACCTCCGAGTGTCCACGGGCAGCGGCCAGGTGGAGAGCCGTCTGGCTCAGCGGCCCCCGAGCCAGCATATTAGCCTTCTCCTCCACCAGCAGCTTCACAGTGGTGAGGTGTCCATTCCGGGCGGCCAGGTGCAGGGCGGTGCAGCCCTCGGCCGTCAGCCCCTCCTTCTCAGCGCCACGGTGCAGGAGCAACCGCGAGGTGCTGGTGTGGCCCGTCTCTGCGGCCACGTGCAGGGGCGTCTGCAAGAGCTGGTTACAGATGTTGACATCAGAGTGCAGGTCGATGAGGATGCGGGCAACACGGTAGTGCCCCCGCTGGGCAGCCAGGTGCAGGGGCGTCCTCCCATCCAGGGTCTGGGCATTCACGCTCACACCCGGCTGCTTGGCCAGCAGCTTCACAATGGGCAGGTGACCCTGCCAGGCGGCGTAGTGCAGTGGGACCCAGGCGTCC
Organism: Dugong dugon; assembly: GCA_030035585.1. Lineage (NCBI taxonomy): Eukaryota > Metazoa > Chordata > Mammalia > Sirenia > Dugongidae > Dugong > Dugong dugon. The sequence continues at coordinate 222,517,512 of CM057460.1, forward strand.
TTGCCCTGCAGGCCGGCATCCACACCGCGGCGCAGCAGGATACGCACGATGGTCTCCTGGCCATGCTGGCAGGCCACGTGCACAGGCGTGCGGCCCTCGCAGTCCGCCTCGTCGACGGAGGCATTCTTTTCCAGCAGCAGCCGTGTGCTGGTCTCATCCCCGTTCTGGGCAGCAAAGTGCAGGGCAGTCCACTGGTCCTCATCCTTGGCGTTGACACTGATCTTGCGGGCCAGCAGCAGCTCCACGACCCCGCGCACCCTCCGCTCAACGGCCAAGTGCAGGGGTGTGGAGCCCTTCCGGTTGGTCAGGTTGGGGTTGGCGTTGTTGAGCAGAAGCCACTTGACGCACTCCTCCTGGCCGGCCTCCACGGCTAGGTGCAGGAGGCTGGCGCTGCCCTCCAGGATCAGGTCCACATCCTGGGGCTGCAGGATCTTCATCAGCCGGCTGGTGTCCCCACATACAATGGCATCCACCAGCTTCTTCTTCTGAATGTCTGTCGTGCTGAGATCTGCAAGGAGAAGAGAGGCACAGGGTCAGCGGAGGCAGGTGGCCAGGGGCACATTCAGCCTCACCCTGAGGCCTTTCTGGTGTTCATTCGGCCAGAGCCCCTAAGGGACGCTGAGCAGGGACATCCGAGGACGCACAGCCTCCAGGTGGCTTTTCACTTTATTTTAGTCTTAGATATTACAATAGTCAGTTTTATGTGTCAACTTGGCTAGACTATACAGAAAAGAAAAACCCAAACTCATTGCCGTCGAGTCAATTCTGACTCATAGTGACCCTACAGGACAGAACAGAATTGCCTCATAGGATTTCCAAGGAGCACCTGGTAGATTCGAACAGCCAACTTTTTGGTTAGCAGCCATAGCTCTTAACCACTAAGCCACCAGGGTATAGCATCCAGTTATTCAGTCAAACATTGATCCAGGTGTTGCTGCACAGATATTTTGTAGACATGGTGGACATCCACAATCAGCTGACTCTTAGTAAATATTACCCTGGATAATGTGGGTGTGCCTGAACCAATCAGTGGAAAGGCTTAAGAACAAAAACTGAGGTTTCCCAGAGAAGGAGAAACTCTGCCTCAAGACTGTAACATAGAAATCCTACCAGTTTCCCATCTGCTGCCTGCCCAACAGATTTTGGACTTGTCCAACCAGGCCTGCGGCCCTGGTGGCATAGTGGCTAAGAGCTCGGTTGCTAACCAAAAAGTCAGCAGTTCAAATCCACCAGCCACTCCTTGGAAACCCTAGGGGGCAGTTCTACTCTGTCCTATAGGGTCGTTATGAGTTGGTCTGGTAACCATAATCATTTAAACCAATTCCTTGCAATAAATCTCTCTATATACATGATATGTGTGTATCTGAGAGTGTACGTATATGTATTTTTATGTGTGCATGCGTATGTGTGTTTATATATACACACATACATATATAGACAGAGGGATGAATGGATAAGTAGGGGGACGGATGGACAGATTGGGTGGGTGGATGGACGGATGGATGGGTGGTGGGTGATGGGTGGATGGATGGATGGGTGGGTGGATGGGTGGATGGATGGATGGATGGATGGATGGATGGATGGATGGATGGATGGATGGATGGGTGGGTGGTGGGTGATGGGTGATGGGTGGATGGATGGATGGCTGGGTGGTGGGTGATGGGTGGATGGATGGGTGGGTGGGTGGGTGGATGGATGGATGGGTGGGTGGACAGATGGGTGGTCTGGCAAATGGATGGATGGATGATAGGTAGGTAGGCAGACAGGTAGACAGATCTACTGGCTCTGTCTCTGGAGAGCCCTAACACAGATCTGCTCCAGACTCCTAGCAGGGAGACCTTGGGCAGGTCATTTAATGCATTTCAAAAATAAAAGCCATTCTACCTGTCCTGCGGCATCATGATTAGATGATTAGACAAATTCCTTCATTTAAAAAAAAAAAGGCAAGGCAAGGACTAAAAAGACGAGGCCAGAGCCCCCAGAGCTTCTTCAACAGTGCCCACCGTGCCACCCTGTAGAGCTCACCAGCCGCAAAGCTGGTGTCTGCAGCTAGACAGGGACAACCCGGCTCTCAGCTCAACCTCGAAATGCTGCCCCCCCCCCCGCCCTGGTGACCCATAAAGGACATTTTCTAGAAAAATCTTCGAAGGGCTGGGAGGAACGTTCATTAGCCCAGAATAGGAAATGTTCTACTTAACGTACAAATTCTGTTACGTTGTCTGGAATTCTGAGTTGCGCAAAATAAAACTCTCCTTCCTCCCATTAAACATTTTCAAAGGGACCCAAGAGAAGGGTGGGGTGTGGGTGGTCTTAAAAAACAACCCAATCTGGATTCCATGTTTTATTGCTCTCATTCTCAGTTGGGTCTGTGACACTCTCTCAAGCATGAAGACGTCAGCCGAGAGCTTTAGATCCAAAAAGAATGTTCCAGAACGTATTTCTCCAGCGGAGACAGTGACATTTCTTCCCAGTTTCTCGGAGTTAGCCCTAACTTTCCTCTTCAGCCTCATTGCCCAGTGCCACCTCTAGTCAAACATTCAACCCAGCACCCCCCACCTCTGTGTCTCTGCTGAGGCATTTCCCTAACCCAAAGTGTACTCTTTTACCACTGATGTTCCACTCTAAAATTCCCAGCAGGCCCATAAGATCCAGTAAAAGTTCTCCCCTCTAAGAGGTTTCCCCAACCCACCAGGACAAACAAGCACTCCCTCCTCCTGGTGTCCAGTCTGTACAAGACTCTCTGGGCTCTCATCTACCTGTGCACCGTATGTCTGTATTTCCTAATGGAGCTGCAGCCTTGAGGGACGGGCCAGGACCACATCGCATCCCCACAGTGGGCAGAAAGGGGGCTATAATATGCATTGAGTTCCAGTTTTGGGGCAGGGGCTGTTGTTAGCTGCTATCAGGTTGGCCCCCAACTCATGATGACCCCCATACACAATGGGACTGAATGGTTACAATCCATAGGGTCTTCACTAGCTGACTTTTTGCAAGTAAAATGCTAGCCCAGCTTTGTCTGGAAGCTCCGCTGAAACCTGTTCAGCGTGATAGCAATGCACAAGCCTCCACTGACATAGAGGTGGTGGCTGTGCTTGAGGTGTGCTGGCCGGGACTCAAACCCAAGCCTACCGCATTGAAGGGGAGAACTGTATCACTAAACCACCACTGTCCCTATGGGGAAGGGGCAGGAAAGAAGCACTCTCTAAAAAGAAAACCTATTAAAATTAACATAAAAAGACAAGATCAGCCACCCACGAGGGGCTCCCACCATAACTGGGAGTTTATAAATGTGACCAGGGTATCTTAAACTCCCAGGCCAACTAACCTATTGCAGTGCACGGTGAGTGAGTGAGTGGGTAGCCCAGAAATAAGAAAGTGTGGGGGATATTTACACAGCACTGTCTAGAAAGAATGGAGGGTGGCATCTACCAGGGAGAAATATCCCTTGGGAGGGGGGGTCCTCCACCCGCTGGCTCACTCATAAAACTCAGGTTCCTCAGTCTGGAAATCTGAGGTCAGACACTGCACCTGTTTGGCACAGGTGATACCCTATCGTACAGTCAGGTGACTCGGTCCGTTCCTCTTCCTCTCTAAGTGCCATCAGAGAGCTCAGTGGATTTGTACTTGATGAATTGACAACACACTGACACCCAAAATGGCTCAGTGAAGGCAGAGAGTTATGTTCAGGTCACGAACTTGGACGCCTGATTCTTTCCAGTTGTCACTGACTCCCACGTGCCCTGAACCTTCCAGCCCACGGGTAAGCTCATTAGTTCTCAGGACACAAAGGTGTTCCCCACTCACCTCCCGCTGAAGGCTCACGCTCGAAAGACAAGGACAGCGACCCTCTGGACGAGAAGGCGGAATCGACCGAGGAGATGCCCGAGAGTCTTTTGCCGCTGCTCGTCGAGGGGAGTTTGGATTCCGAGGAGCTGCGGCTGAGCTCTTCCGGGCCCTCGATGGTCTGAGAAATCCCCGAGTCCAGCTGCGACAGCAACTCGGAAAGGCTGTAGTCGTTATCGAACGCTGGGGCCGAGGCGCGCTTGAGGGGTGTGGACACGGGCACCTCCTGTAAGGGGTGGAGAGAAGGAAATGCGTGAAGACCCCACCCCCTCTCGCTCTGCCCACCCAGGACACAGATGTGGAAGAGCAAGGGGAGCTACAGGCAGAAGGGTGAGTGCTCTGGATTGAACTGTGTCCCCACCAAAACTGCAAACAGTTACACGCTCAACTACTAGCCAAAAGGTTAGCGGTTCAAACCCACCCAGAGGCACCTTGAGAGACAGGCCTGGCAGTTCGACTCGGCACACATGGGGTCTTAAGAAGTTGGAATCCACTCCATGGCAACCAACAACAATACTTGTGGATGTAATCCCATTTGGAATAGGGTTTGCTTTGTTTTGTCAATGAGGCCGTATCATATCAGCATAGAGTGTGTTTTAAACCAATCACTTTTGAGATATAAAAAGAGCAGATTAAGCACAGAAGCAAAGAAGCCCTGGTGGCATAACAATGAAGTGCAGCCACTGCTCAGGTAGAAGACCTGGTGCTCTGCTTCTGTAAAGATTACACCCAAGAAAACCCTATGGGGAAGTTCTACTCTGTCAACTGGGGCTGCTCTGAGTAGGAACCTAGTAGATGACACCTAACAAGAAGGCACAGAAGCCAGGAAGCACAGATGGGGGAAGACAGATGTCACACCACATGAAGAGTGCCAAGGAACAGAAGGTGAAGAGACGAGGATCTTCCCCCAGAGCCAACAGAGAGAGCCTTCCCCTAGAGCCCGCACCCTAAATTTGTACTTCTAGCCTCCTGAACTGGGAGAAAATACCCACTTGTGGTATTTCTGTTACAGCAACACTTAGAATCTAAGACAGTGGGCCAGAGGAAGAAGAAAACACCATCACTGGCTAGTAATCAAGGCAGACAATTCAATCGTCTGTAACCATGTACACACAGCACCGGGGAGCCCAACACTCAGAGCTGCGTCTACCCAGCACAAGGAAATCGTAAGACAAGAGCAACTTGATAAAAATGGAAACTCCCCATTATCCTGCTCCAGATTCCAACAGCTGAGCGGCATTACATGCAGCACTATACAGGCAAAAGGCAGAAGTTGAACAAGCTGAGAGAGCGTGAAATGGGGGTGGCTGGACCTTGTCCATCTAGAGGAGGGCAGTGTGAGAAACGCAAGGAAGGCAAGCTGGAGCCTTCCTTGTCACTGTTGCTACGAAAACCAAAAAACCAAACCCGTTGCCATTGACTCGATTCCAACTCATAGTGACCCTATAGGACAGACTAGAACTGCCCCGTAGGTTTCCAAGGAGCAGCTGGTGGATTTGAACTGCTGACCTTCTGGTTTGCAGCTGAGCTCTTTCACCACTGCCGCCACTAGGGCCTTGATGTCCTTGTTGTTAGCTGCCATCAAATCGGCCACCGACTCATGGAGACCCCATGCACAAGGGAACAAAACAATGCCCAGTGTTGCACCATTCCCATGATTGCATGGGGATCAGACTGCTGTGATCCACAGGGTTCTCCCTGGATGATTTTTGGAAGTAGATCACCTAGTCCATCTTAGTCTGGAAGCTCCATTGAAACCTGTTCAGCATCATAGCAACATGCAAACCTCCACTGACAAGTATGTGGTGGCTACGCATGAGGTGCATCGGCCAGGAATCGAACCTTCTGCATGGAAGGTGAGAACTCTACCACTGCCCCCTTAGAGCCCTGCAAATCTGGCTTAGGGGCTGAGTGTGGACACTGGGAGCGGGTGGGGACTAGCTGTAGGGATTACACAGCAGTTCAATCCAATATATACTCAGGATTTTGTGAGATGAACAGATTTCTGATGAGTGATTAGACTCTGTCCATGACTCATGAATCTTTTTTGATTCATGCCCATTTGCTTCCAAATCCTTCCTCTCCTTGGGAACCTGGGACACCCAAGAGCCTGATTTGTTCTTAGTTTGTTGCTTTCTGTATTGAGTCATATCCACTTGTTGGTTGCCTTTTTTTTTTTCTTATCAGGGGCCAGGTCTGACTTTTTGTGGTTGCCTCCCTGGCCACCTTTGTTCCCTGACCCTCACACGCACACACACACATGCCCCTTTATGTTCAGACAGTGAGTGTGCCACAAAGGTTACTTATCTCCCGACTTTACACTGACGACCTGGAATAAATCGCCCAATATCAGATGACATGGTATAAAGTCAGCTTATTAGGCTTTACTTACAAGTCTTACTATCCTAAAACAGACTTAGAGAGTCCCAGCATTTGGAAGTTCTCACTGCCTCTAAATGACTTACGTAGAGCTCAATAATGGAACCACCATTAATGAGCAGTTAAAACAAAAGAGGCCAGATACCCAAGCCAGGGGTGCAAAGAAACTGCACCCCAGATTGTGCCCCACTCAAATGGGCCCAGCAGCCAAGCCAACTGGGGTGTTCCATTCCCTGTCGTTCAAAGAGCATACACTATGTGGCTATTTAGTATCTCGTGTGACCCACACAGTCCACATGTAACTACACAGATGGGAGGTGGGGGACAGGGAGCACCCACATAGTCCACACATAATGGCACAGATGGGGTGGGGGACAGGGGGCACCCACACAGTTTATATGTAACGACATGGACAGGAGGTGGGGGGCAGGGAGCACACACACAGTCCACATGTAACAACACGGATGGGAGGGGGGACAGGGAGCACCCACACAGTCCACACATAATGACACAGATGGTGGGGGGGACAGGGAGCATCCAGTCCACATGTAATGACACGGACAGGAGGGGGGGACAGGGGGCACCCACACAGTCCACACAGAATGACACGGATCGGGGGGACAGGGGGCACCCACACAGTCCACATGTAACAAGACGGACAGGAGGGGGTACCGGGGCACCCACACAGTCCACACATAATGACACGGATTGGGGGGGGGGAAACTGGGTACCCACACAGTCCACACGTAACGACACGGAAGGGAGATGCAGTACAGGGGGCACAGTGAGGCAGGAAAGGAGTCAGGAGCTGTGCAGCTGGCTGGGGGGATGTGCACCCTGCACCAGGCCCGGGCCACACGACGGGCTGGGGCCACACGACGGGCTGGGGCCACACGATGGGCTGGGGAACACAGCCACTCTCAGGAGGGGGGGACGAGCATCCAGGCTGGTGGGGGGCCCCTCCATAGCATCAGAGTTATTTGCAGAATGGAAGAGTCTCGCTGGGAAGACTAAGGCACGAAGCCAACGAGAAGAAACCCAAACACCACCTCCCAGGAGGTCCGAGTCACCTGGCTCTTGCGCTCGGGGGGACTTCTCACGTCTAGATCTCGAGTTGCTTCTTTCACCTCATCATCGGGCTTTTCACACAGGTCCTCGGTTTCAGACGTAATTTCTTTGGGGAGGAAAGAAAAAAAAGGGCACGTCACTCCGATAATCACTTCCACGGCTGACCACGAGGACAGAGTGGCTACAGCCCTGAGCCTCAGCGTCATGGAAGGTGCACATAGTGGGTTCCTTGGATTTCACAGGTGGCCTGCCCAGAGCTGGGCTCCTCAGGCAACCCCAGGGGCCTCTGCGTGGTGACCGCCGGCCATACTGGGGCCTCCCGCCAGCAGCTCCTCAGGCTTTTGCCAGCCTGAAAGTAGGAGCCGCTCTTTCCCAGGATCCTAAAGGAGGCTTCCTTGGGCAGAGCCCCACCTGCCAGGTGTGTCGGGGCACATGGCCCTCAGGTGGTCAGGCTGCCCACACCTGGGTGGGGCACCCAGCTCACCCGTATTCTCGTCACCCTTGTCTTTTAGACGCAGCGATCGGTTTCAGTATAATCAGGCTACCTTCCTACCCAAGGGACACATCTGGCCTAAGGAAACAAGACCCGCAGGGAAGTGTGTGGGAAACCCTCAGTCACCTGTCCTGCCATCTCCTAAAGACAAATCGCCGTATCTGGACGGGAAAGGTACAGGCTCTTCCAGGCAGCAACCCAGCCCTGAGCTGGGAGCGGGCTGGGCGCCGGGAACTGCCTGCACGGTGCCGGTCATGTGCATCCCCGCTGTGAGTCTGAGGGCCATGGGTAGAGGTGTGGCCCACCTGCTGGCACAGGGCTCGTCTTGGTCCACCTGTCTCTATCCACACTGATCCAAGCCCGCAGCTATTCTTGGACCCTAAGCTCTAGGCAGAAACGCTTTCTTCCACAATGCCAGCAGAAGAGGAAAGCAGTAACATTTTGGGGGGAGCCCAATGCTGGGGTCCCCTCCGGAGGCAGGCAGGGGGCTAGCTGGCAGTGCCCACTCACCCTGGAAGGTGGGCCGTGTGTGCGGGTCATCCTGCCAGCACCGCTGCATGAGGCGGATCAAGTTGCTGCAGGCACGGGGCCGGGCTCTGCAGACCGGTGGCAGCTCGGGGCGGTGGCCCTTCACCACCTTCACCATGATGTGCAGAATGTTCTTCTCGTCTGCAAGGGGAAGGTGCACAAGTCACAACAGCTCTGGGAGCCGGGGGATGAGGTGCTTATCAGCGGGAGGAAGCAGGGACCGTGGGAAAGCACCCGGGGGCAAAGGCTCGTCACCCGGGAAACCACATCTCCCCTCTGCGAGGCACACAGCCCTCTTCAGCCCTCGTTCTTACAGGACACACATGCTCTCATCCCTATCTTCAAGGGTTAGGATTTCCCAGATGGAATCAGGGTGCTACATCACAGAGGACCTCTTTCTGAGCCTGTAGCTCAAAGAAAAGGCAGCTTCAAAGGAGGAAAACATCTGACAGGGCATGTTCCCAAGTGGCCCATGGCCCGTGCCTGCCCGAGAAGTCAAAAACAGAAATCATGACGTCGGCAGTGTGCAGCATGCAAATGGACCCACACTGCCCTAAAATGGCTTAAAAACATCTTCCTGAATTCCAATTCCTGCCCCAAATCACAGGCCCCCGCTAGCTTCCAGAGAGCTGACCCCAAGATGCTATAACTTTAATCAGCGAACGGGCAGGACACACAGGCTTATTACTGGGGAAGGGGTTGAGGTTCCATTCTAATTGGGATGGGCTCAGGGGGACCCTCATCGGGCCAGTTTTCCCAACCTCAAACCACACTGTCCATCAAGCCCAAGCGTCAAGTCCCCAACGCTGCCCTTCCTCCCTGCTCTAGTTCCCAACACTCCCCGAGGGACAGGACCTCTTTGGAGAGGCAGGTTGACGTATCTCAGCAGGTGTGGAAAATTGGCCCTAAGTCACCAAGCGCTGCCAGATCCTACACTTTCCCGTTAAATCTTGCGCAATCTCGAGTATCTACACCCCGTTCCCGTGATAACTGAGGCTTCCAAAACCCAACAGGCCCTCTAAATAAAATGACGGGACAATTAACCTCCACACCTGGAATATTCCCTGCTGCTCAACACAACCTGCTCTAAAAAGTATCACGAGACACTCCCGGCTCCTGCACCTTGAACTCCCTTATCGACCAAGCAATAAAGTGTGAGGGACTCATTCCTGACTTTTTACACTATGTGCTTGGATTCAGGTATCACTTCTATCAGACAATTGTATGGCACAGCGGCACGCTGCTAAGTTAAAAAAAAAATTCAGATCACAGGCCTCAAGGGAGAGAAATGAGCCGTTAGGGAAGCAAGGATAACAGGGGGTAAGGCAATGGAGATGGGGCACTGCTCCCATAGGGACGTTAGAATATTCCATTCTTTCTATCGGGATAAAGAGAATTCCCAGCATACTCTAAGTTTTGAGATACTCTGAACTTCTCTTCCCACCAGCATAAACTTTAAACAGACCCCTGGTCTATGACTATGCCAACGGTCACGAAGAAGGTACAGGAGCCGGCAATGTTTCTTTCTGTGACACATAAGGTCACCGTGAGTTGGGAACGACTTGACATCAACTAAAAGCAGTCTATGGCTCACACCCAGCGAGTGACCCCCCCAGACCTGTGGACCACAGACTGACTCTGATCTGTATTTTTAGGTATTTTTGGTCATACCTAAAAAAAAAACTGATTGCACAAGGTTTAATGGGAAAGCAGAACCAAACCGGTGTAGGATCTGGTAGCTGTTGGTAACTCTGTGCTAGTTTTCCACACCTGCTGATAGCATCTGCCTGCCTCTCCAAAGCTCTCGTCCCACGGGGTGTGTTGGGAACTGTGGACCAGGGCGGCTGTAGGGAACCCAAACCTTGAGCTCAGCTTGGACAGAAACGCGTGGAGAAGTAAAGGCTGTCTTTCTCCAACAAAGCTGCAAAGATATTCAGTGTTTACAATGAGCTAAGTCAAGGTATTAAGATGCTGAAGGGAAACTAATCTACGGTGACAGAAATTAGAATAGTGGTGGCCTGGAAGGTGAGGAAGAAAAGTTAGAGATCCTGAGCTGGGTGGGGTGACCGGCTGTGCACATCTGCCAAAATAAACAGAACAGAACCCCTCAGATCCGTGCCCTTTCTTGCGGGTAAATGATACTGTGAGGGCGTTTTGTCAGGAGGAGGGTGATCTCCAGGCAGGACGGAGCAGCCCCGATCCCAGGGTGGCCGAGCTGGCCTCAAGGCGCAGGGCAGCACACACCACAGGTGAGCCCAGGGCAGACCACAGGTAGGTCCGAGAGCAGGAGGAGTTACAACGATGGTCCCATTAGTTCCAGAGAGACAAATGCACCATACCTGGAGAGCAGCCCACTCACCTGCAAACGGCTTCTTCTGTGTGAGTACTCCCCACAGGACGATGGCAAAGCTGGAAGAGAAACCAGGGACGTGAGTGTCTCGGGACCCAGACCCCCAAGGAAAGCACAAAGCTCTCGCACACAGCGGTCAATAGGAAGAAAACCACCTTAAAGGCTTTTACAAAGAGAAACAACACCAACGTATTTCTCACACATTTTTAAAAAGGAGAAAACTCTTATCACGGAACATGTCACAAGGATAGCTTAGCTGCTAAATAAGAGACGCAGCCTTGCCAACGGAGCTGCAAGTCTCCCCACAGCCTGAGGGATCCCAAGGAGGATTCCAATCTATAAGGGGACCCCAGGTTCTTAGAGAGCATGGCCTGCATCTGCTTAATCCCCCCGCCCCCCACGTTCTGGCAAGCACCAGGCACGCAGTAGGTGCTTGAGCATTTGTGAATAAAGGGATGAATGAATGACACACAGCTCAGATTTCCCTCTCTTCTCCTCAGCTACATCTTGATTCCTTGAAGACACAGAACAAAACGCTCCCGCTGTGCCTCAGCTCTGCGAGAGACTTGTTCACTGAGATCTCATCAGAGGGCAGACAGACTAAATACACAGAAAACATCAGGGGACAAGCCAGCTGATTGCCCCAAAGGCGCATTTTGGCTGTTAGAAAGTATATCTATTCACCTAACGCACTATAAAACATTTAAAAAGAAAGCATGTATATTTAGTAACTACTCTGGGGAGACCCAAAAATAGAGCTCAACCTGGTAACTAAAAACAACCTGATAACCAGGAGCCCAAGAATCAGCCACTGTGCACAGTCGAGTGACTCCTTATAAAGGAGCAAGAATTCTTCCTTTAAAACTGAAATTGGCAAGTTCGAAAGTTTAAAGGCTCAACTCTAAAACAAATACAAGATTCTCTGATTTTCCCCAGGCTCTACAAGCCGGGGCTAGTCTGCGCAGGGCCCTTCCCCGGCGGACGCATGGCTCAAAGGCACAGCTCATCAGCTGGACAACAGTGACTGCCAAACAAGTCGGCCAGGACTCGGGCGGGTGGTGATGACAAGGAGGCAGGAGACCAAGTGACTCGGGGCTTAGGGTCAGAGTCTCAGTGGGTAAAAGGAGAACCACAAAGAGAGCTTAAGTGCAAGCTTGCTTTCCCCTCCCTCTTTTCTTCTCTAGAAAGGGCGAGTGATTAAGACCTTTAAATTTGAAAAAGAAAGGGAGTGAATGACTTGGGGATTGTTCTGGAGGTACATAACTCCCACTGACTTCAGATTTTGGACAGCCTCTAGGGTGTCTATGTTCCCAAGCCAAAGGTAAGAGAGCTAGGAAGGTGCGCCGCTGGGCCAGGGGGTACTGAGTGCTGGACAGGCCAAACCCACATGAATCCACCCACGGGAGACATGCATGCACACACACGCACACACACACAGGCACTTAGAGCACCAGATCCTTCCAAAAGACAAGCAATAAAATCCACACTTTCACAAAAGCACCAAAGCTTTTACACTGTCGAGCTGGTCAGTCTGGTGTTATAACTGGCCCCAATGGACTCTCCCACCACCGCTGGCACGCACCTTCCACCCTCAGCCCGACAGCACCCCTAGACAGAGATGTCCTTTGTATTCCTGGGGTAGCCTGTACCCTCCGGCTAAGAAGATCCCAAGGCCAACAAGCTCGCATCCCTTCATCTAGACCAAACCCCATTGTTGGCTGGTGCCGGGAGGGTTTCCGGATGCGCCGTCCAGGGCGTGAACAAGTCCCGGCTCGCCTGGGATGCGGGGTGAAGTAGCATCTTACCCACCTGTACACATCGTGCTTGGTGTCAAAGAGCCGGCTCTTCTCCCGGATGCGCTCTGGAGGGAGGTAGGCAATGGTGCCAAACAGCCCATCCATGCTGAGGTCGTGAGAATGGGACAGCCCATTGCACTTGGCGAGCCCAAAGTCAGAAATCTGCAACACAGGTGGCACAAAGAGGCCGTTACCCTTTGTCTGCTGCCATGCTGGGACAGGCGCCAAGACGGACATTTCCCTAACCAGCTGCCATTGAGCTGACCCTGACTCGTGGTGACCCCATGGGTGTCACAGTGGAACTGGGCTCCACAGGGTGTTCAATGGCTGATTTTTTCTTCCTGGAAGCAGGTCGCCAGGCCTTTCTTCCAAGGTGCCTCTGGGTGGACTCAAACCTTCAGCTTCTCAGTTAGTAGCTGAGGGCTAAACCATGTGCAGCACCCAGGGACAGCTAACATTTTACTGTATTTTATCAACTAACAGCTTCAGTACCTCTCTTCTTTGCAGTGCCACCTCAGCCCCTGGGCTCCCCCCAGGAACCGGAATTAGGGTGGTGCCAAGGAAGAAAGCCGCTGCCAGGGGGCTTCCTAGGGGTCCTGACAGACTGCGGCCTGGGATTGTCACTGTGGTCCTGTCCCCAGGCAGGCAGGGATGGCTTAGGAGGACTGAAGTCTGAAACTACATAGCAACATATGTGATTGATGGGAGAAAAGATTATGCTTTAAGGAAGGAATTCACTGGGAGAAAGAGCTCAAGGACAGTTACAGCCTTACTCCTGAAAGGCATGATAGCTGCCACTATACGTGTCAGCCTGCGTTAAAAAAAAAAAAATCCCGCTGCCATCAAGTTGACTCCGACTTACGGCACCTGGGTGTTACAGGGCACAACTACTGTGCTCCATAGGGTTTTCAATAGCTGCGAGCTTTTTCTTAATTTAAATATTTTACCCCTTCTTTCTTTTAATGAGATACAATTCACATACCATTAAATTCACTATTTTAAAGAGCACAACCCCGTGGTTTTAGTATCTCCACAGTCCTGTACGACTTTCACTGCGATCTAACTTTAGAATATTTTCAACTCTCCAAAAGGAAACCCTGTACCCATTAGCAGTCACTCCTCATTCCCCCACACCGCCACCCCCGGCAACCACTAATCTACTTCCTATCTCTATGGATTTGCCTATTTCAGACATTTTCTATTCACGGAATCATACACTCTGTGGTCAGTGGTTGTAATCTTTACGGAAGCAGATAGCCTGGCCTTTTTTCCACAGGCCCGCTGGGTAGGTTTGAACTGCCAACCTTTAGGTTAGTACCAAGTACCAACTGTTTGAGCCACCCAGGGACGGCAGCCTGGGTAGGAGGGGGGAAAGCAGGCTGCGGACTGTGCCGGCCCAGAGCGGACACACGAAGAAGAGCCGGGTTGGCCTGCCAGGGCGATCCGCCTACGCAATCGGGCGCGGGGAGGGCAGGCAAGTAGAAGCAAGTTTTTTAAAGGGAAGCACACCTTCGAAGCCCTTTAAAGCAAACAAAATCCCAACCACACAGCCTCACTAGGCCTTCTGTTCTCCACCCAGAATACTGTCAGGCTACTTCACCCACCACGTGGCATTCCAGTGACGGTCTGAAAGCACCTTCCCGGTCCGCAGTGCCCCTACTTGGAAGGACACCAAGGACTCAGGACCCACAGCTCTCCCTTTCTCTAACGGGGAATCTACGGCATCCTTAAAGCTCGCTTAAGCCCATGACTGGCAAGGGACAGACTTTGCAGACTCTAGCCCACCTGGCAGCACCTGGTGGCAAGCCAGCCTTGCTCCCAGCTTCCCCCTCTCCTGTGTGAACCAGACCCCTTTGAAGTCACTGAGCGTTGTGTGTGGGATTAAGCCACAACTCGTTAATATTAATGGGAACCAGGATCCACTTGGAAAATGGCCCCTTTGTGCTCTCCTTCAAGGCTTAGGGATTTTTTAAAGCCTTTTAATTAACTCTCAGCTCTTCCTCAAGCACACCTACTGAGAGATCGGAAACAGGGCTGAGTCAGCCATGATTCCATGCTGGCTGTGCCCAGGTGAGCCAGCGGGCCCAGGTGAGCAATGGGCCTGGTGTCACCACCAGCTGAACGGCAGGAGGATTTATAACCGGTGACTTGGTCCTTCAAGGGATCCCTGGCCCCACTGGCGGGAAGTTGGGAAGGAAGCCGGCGAGACAGGGCCTCACTATTTCTGCAGCCAGGCCTCCGTGTGCAACCAGGAGGGGGCAGGCGGTGTGGCCCAGGTGCACCAGATGCCGGCTCTGGACCCCTGGAGTTCCTGCCTCCTGTGGCCTTCAAGCCTCGGCAGCACTTGAAAGAACACTCTCTGCAGTCTAGTAAGCAAATTGTTAATTCGCCAGAACAAAACTGTCCCCCAATCCTGCAAATCTGCAAAGCAGCCAGAGGCTGGGAAACGATGCCTTGTAACTCTCAAAACAAGTTTACCAACGGGAAGGTGGAGTTAAAAAAAAAAAAAAAGCAGCCACTTCTTTCGAGTTGTTAAAAGCCACAGAGGCATCTGGGTGAACTTCCCTGAGGAAGGAAACCCTGGTGGTGTAGTGGTTAACAGCTACGGCTGCTAACCAAAAGGTTAGCAGTTCGAATCCACCAGGTGCTCCTTGGAAACCCCATGGGGCAGTTCTTCTCTGTCCTGTAGGGTTGCCATGAGTCGGATAGACTCAACAGCAACAGGTTTGGTTGTTGTTTTTTTTTTTTGTTTTTTTTTACCTGAGGACAGCATTTTATATCGTAGAGAATGAGTCTCCAGGTCCAGCTTCTTAAGTCACAGTGAACACTACAAGGCCACCAACCCTGCCCTCTTTCCCAAAGTGTTCATGTCTACATTGCTAGTGATTTACTAACACACCAAAATTTTTATCTCCGAGCAGTTCTACACGAAACATTAATTATATATCCTTTCATATGTGAGGCCCTGGGGACGCAGTGGTTAAACGTCTGGCTGCTAACCAAAAGGTCCACATTTCAGATCCACCAGCTGCTCCTTGGAAACCTTACGTAGCAGTTCTACTCTGTCCTACAGAGTTGCTATCAGTTGGAATCGATTCAACAACAACAGGTTACTGATTTTTGTGTATGTATGTACATACATGTATCTTTGCATGTATATATGTGTGTATATGTGTGTATATGTGTGTGTGTGTGTGTGTGTGTGTGTGTGTGTGTGTGTGTGTGTGTGTGTGTGTGTGTGTGTGTATATAAATGTATTAGCAGCTTAAAACTGTAAATTCAGAAATGATGTCCGACTGTGATGTAGGAATTGTTGCGCCCAGAGCTTCCCTCTGACTTGTGGCCTTTTTATTTCTGTCATTTTCAGATCTACCCAGCCACTTCAAAACCTAATTGGTGAAAAGGAATAAAGCATAAATTCTACATCAAATCTCTGGCATCAAAACACAAACTCCAAAATTCAGAATTCCTTGACGGCGGCCAGCCTCTCCTGGGTCTCCTCCCTTCTGTCCCCAGATGGACCCCATACTCGTTGTCATCAACTTGATTCCCACTCATTGTGACCCCATGTGTTAGAGAGAACTGAGCTCCACTGGATTTTCTGCTTCTTTATGTAAGATCGCCAGATCTTTCTTCCTTGGCACTGCTGCATGGGTTTGAACCGCCAACCTTTAGCTTAGTAACCAAGTCCACTGAGTCGATTCTGACTCGTGACAAACCTACAGTACAAAGTAGAACTGCCCCATAGCGTTTCCAAAGAGCAGCTGGTAGATTCAAACTGCCGACCTTTTGGTTAGCAGCCACAGCTTGCTGCAGCTCTTAACCACTGCACCACCAGCGTGCAAACTGTTCACGCCACCTAGGGGCCTCCAACATTTCTCACTTGTCCTGCCTCATGGAGGCCTGTCTCCCTCCCCACATGGATCCTCACCATCACAATCACTTTCAACATCAAATATCTTATAATTCACAGACGCACCTTCACGTACATATCTGACTCACTGTGACTGAGAGCTCAGCACTAAACAGTATTCCCAAGTACGTGGTCGCCTCGACTTCTGAGTCAAACCGGACGAGATTAATTAAGAGGACGGTTTGGGCTGTGCATCCTTATAGAGGGAGGCGTCTTTTAAATTAACCCACAACAGAACATTCCCTCGTGTGCTCCTTTGAACACAGTCTGTTCTGGACAAACTGGATATGTAAGTACAGCCTGTAATTTTAAACCAAGTCATTTCATTTTTAACTTGAAATGTGTTTACACACTCACACTACTGATTTCACAAACACTTTGAACTTCGCGAAGTAGGTGGCTGTTGCAAAATTCAGTTCTCTCTAACAGCGTGTATCAGGACCAACTGCCGTCAAGTTGGTTCCAACTCTTGGCAACCCCCACATGTGACAGAGTACAACCGTGCTCCACAGGGCTTTCAGGGGCTGATTTTTCAGAAGTAGATCACCAGGCTTTTCTTTTGAGGAACCTTTGGGTAGACTTGAATCTTCAACCTTTCGGTTAGCAGCCTAGCTCATTAACCACTGGCACCAATCAGGGACTCCACGGTCTATAGAAGAAGGTCGTATGTGAGGGGCACAAGGCCAGTGGCTGGAATGGCACCTACGACCTTATTTCAAGATTCTACATTAAAGTTTAACTGCTTCAAATAATTGCCCACTGGATACCGCCCAATGGCAAATAAATGCAAAGCTTTCAAGCTATGTCCTCAGGAACAAACGAGCTGACACTCAAAACCTCAAACCCGCACTCAGCTGCCCTGTACACGCCCCATTAGCTATTTTAAGAACAAAAGAAACATGTTATGTAAATACATTTTTCTGTTTGTTTTGGGGTTTCTGTGATGGTGACTAACACGCCTGATTAACAAGGGAGTCACACAGAGCACCCACCCCCCAGGCATTTGGGGACAAGGCCCTCAGGGAGGAGGGGGCTCGGTATCCCAGCCCTGCCAGGGGTGACAGCATGGGACACAGTATCACTCCACTTCCCATCAAATGCTCTGTCAGGAAAACGGCCCCCATGAAATCTGTATCCTACTCTCCTCAGAGCCACTCTAAGCTCTTTATTAATGCCTCGTTCCATTATTTCTGGACTCTTCACCCACTAATTAAAACTGCCATAAAGCCAGCAGGCCTGCAAACTCAGATGCTTATAAGGAGAGGGGAATAGAAAGCATTGAAGAATCAATGTCGGAACTGCCTACAAGAAAAGCAAGTCCTTGGCTTCTCAGAAGAGAACAGCACTCATTTCTTTGGTGTGCAAGTATTAAGTGCCTACTATAAGGCATTGAAACCCTGGTGGCGCAGTGGTTAAGAGCTCAGCTGCTAACCAAGAGGTCAGCAGATCGAATCCACCAGGCACTCCTTGGAAACTCTACGGGCAGTTCTACTTTGCCTTATAGGATCGCTATGAGTCGGAATCGACTCGACAGCGATGGGTTTGGTTTTTTGGTTTTTCTAAGACATTAAGAAGCCCTGGTTGTACAGTGGTTAAAGCGCTCGGCTGTTAACCAAAAGGTCAGTGGTTGAAACCCACCAGCCACTCTGCAGGAGAAAGATATGGCGGTCTGCTTCTATAAAGATTTACAGCCTTGGAAACTCTAGGGGGCAGTTCTACTCTGTCCTATAGGGTCGCTATGAGTCGGAACTGACTTGACAGCAGTGGGTTTCGTTTTTGGTATCAGACATTGGCGGTTCAGTGGTAGAATCCTCGCCTCCCACGTGGGAGGTGCAGATTCGATTTCCAGCCAATGCACCCCACGTGCAGCCACCACCCATCTGTCAGAGGAGGCTTCTGTGTTGCTATGACGCTGAACAGGTTTCAGCAGAGGTTCTAGACTAAGATGGACTAGAAAGAAAGGCCTGGCCATCTACTTCTAAAAATCAGCCAATGAAAACCCTATGGATCATAACGGTCCCAGTGCAACCAATCATGGGGATGGCGCAGGACGGGGCAGCGGTTTGTTCCGCTGGGTGTGGGGCTGCCCTAAGTTGGGGACTGACTCAACGGCCGCTAAGGATGACAAGGCCCATCTTCTAGCTAGTATCCTATTATTCAGAAATAACGACCTAGGGGCAGTTTACACTTACTGTGTGAAGTGAAAACCAACTTGCCCACTGCCCGCCACGGCTCGGCAGGAGAGCAGTGAGGGAGTGCAGTCTATGAGCGGGGCAGGCAGCCGTGCACAGCCCACGTGCAATCTCTCTTCTGGCCCCACCCTCGTTTCACAGGTGAGCAAACCGAGGCCCAAATTAAGGAAGGGCAGGGCTGGACACTGGACCCAGGTCCCTCTGGCCCTCAGCCCCGCAGAGGTGTCCCACAAGTACTTTGCAACTAGCAAGAGTAAAGCGATCAGAGCACACCAGCAAACACCTCTGTCAGCTCCCCCAAATAAGCTAGGCAGGCTTCAGGTCATCACGTTCACTGAGGGGGGGTGATGTAATATGCAATGGCGTGGCGCAGCACATGACCCCGAGTATCTCGAGAAGTGTGGATGTCACTGTGTCGGGGGAGGCCCCGGCACAGGCCACCACGGGCACGGATGACAGTACAAGCTTGGACACAAAGTTCCTTCCAAAGGAGAAACATGTTCACAGGAAAGCTGGTGATAGGGAACCCAAGGTTGAGTAAGGACAGTGTTGACATGTCGTGGGGTTGTTAACCATTGTCATAGGCCAACGTGTATACTAACCGTTTAATGAGAAACTATTTTATTCTGTAAGCCTTCATCTAAAGTGAGAATAGCAGCACAACTGGAAGAGCGTAATCGATGTCACTGAACTGTGCATGCAGAAATTTTTGAAATGGTATATCTTTGGCTATGTACATTTTCACCAAAAAAAAAAAAAGGGGGGGGTCGAGAAGGGAGAGGGTTGACATGTCGTGGGGTCGTTGACCAATGTCATAAAACAATATGTGTACTGACTGTTTAATGAGAAACTATTTGTTCTGTAAACCTTCACCTAAAGTACAATAAAAAAAAATTTAAAAAGTAACAAATCGGAAAAAGAAAGAAAATCTGAGGGGGTGGAAAAAAAAGGAGAAACGTGTGCAAAGAAACACAGCTTCCAACCAAAAAAGACAATGCTAGCAACTGTCGCTTCTCGGTAGCTGGTGCCTGGTTTTAAGCTGCATTATCCCTCACACTTTTTCTATGTTTTATAAACATCCCAAAACAGCAAACTCAAAGGCCTTGCATCACTAGTACATTCCAGCTCTCCACGCCCTCCTTCGAGTTGATTCTGACTCACAGCAACCCTACAGGACAGAGCAGAACTGCCTCATAGGGTTTCCAAGGAGTGGCTGGTGGATTTGAACTGCCAACCTTTTGAGTTTTGCAGCCGTAGCTCTAAACCACTGCGCCACCAGGGCTCCACCACATAGGGGGAGAGGGTCAAACAAGCCCCCTCTTCCCACGACACTCTGCAGCCTCCACTTCGGAGAGTCCCACATTCCCACCCACCACCAGCCCCTGAAACCACTCATGGGAAATACATCCCTAAACCTTGAAACCAAAGGTCTCATATGGAGATGTCTGACCCATAGTCTGATTTCTAACCCTGATTTCCTAAGACCTTCATTAAGACTGGAGTCCCTAGGTGGTGCAAACGGTTAAGCACTCAGCTGCTCACTGAAAGACTGGAAGTTCAAGTTCACCCAGAGGTGCCTCAGAAGAAATGCCTGGTGATCTACTTTCAAAAAATCAGCCACTGAAAACCCCATGAAGCACAGCTCTCCTTGGACACTCATGGAGTTACCATGAGCTGCAGTCAACCCAACAGGAACTAATCATGAAGACCAGAATCCGTATCTGTTTCTCCAGGATGCCCAGAATTCAGTCAGTGTTACAGATTGAATTATGCCCCCCACCACCAAATGTGTGTAGCAATTTGGCTGGGTCATGATTCCTAGTATTGTATGATTGTCCACCATTTTGAATTTCTGATGTGATTCTCTTAGGTGTCATAAACTCTATCACTATGATCTAATAAGATGGATTAGCAGCAGTTATACTGATGATGTCTACAAGATTAGATAGTGTCTTAAGCCAATCTCTTTTGAGATATAAAAGAGAGAAGTGAGCAGAGACACATGGGAACCTCATACCACCAAGAAAGCAGTGCCCGGAGCAGAGTTTGTCCTTTGGACCTGAGGTTCCTGCGCTGAGTTGTTCCCAGACCAAGGGAAGACTGATACATCACAAGGAACGTCCTCCAGAGCCGACAGAGAGAGAAAGCCTTCTCTTGGAGCTGATGCCCTGAATTTGGACTTGCAGCCTACTGGACTGTGAGAGAATAAACTTCTCTTTGTTAAAGCCATCCGCTTGTGGTATTTCTGTTAGAGCAGCACTCGATGACTAAGACAGTCATGTGCCAGGATTTGAAGCAATGACCCTTGTATTCATAAGGGTCCATTTTCTAACTACACATTTTTGTGCTGTTTATATCAAATGCAACAAGGTTAGGAATTACTAGATATCTTATGCTGAGAAAGGCATCTGTTTAAAGTTCTTTCCTCTAAGAAGAAAAATGTACTTTTTCTGCCTTTGTACGGAATTTAAACGGAATCCCTTGGTGGCGTGAAAGGCTAAGCACTCAGCTACTAATCAAAAGGTTGGAGGTTTGAATCTACTCCCAGGTACCTTGGAAGAAAGGCCTGGTGATATACATCCAAAAAATCAGCCATTGAAAATCCTATTGAGTGTAGTTCGTTTCTGACACGCACACATGAGGTTCCATGAGTCAGTGCTGGCTTCATGACAACTGGTTTTTTAACAGAATTTAAGGCTCCATTTCTCAGCGGCATTAACCTGGAGATGGATCTGCCATGTGCCCTTAAAGTACCCAGCACTCTGCCCCCCACTCAGCCACCTTATCCCCGCCCGGCCCAGGCAAGCCCCCACCTTGACGTGGTAGTGGGCGTCCAGCAGGATGTTGGCCGGCTTGAGGTCCAGGTGAAGAAGCGGCGGTGCCATGCAGTGCAGGAAATTCATGCCCACCGCGGTCTCATGGATGATACGGAAACGCAGCTCCCATGGCAGCGGCTCCGAGGCCAGCAGTTTCTCCAGCGAGCCTGTCTCCATGTACTCCATGACGAGGCCGACGGGCTCTCGGCATATGCCGTACACCGGCAAAATGTAACGAAACTTAGCCATCTCCATCTTCTTGGCTTCTTCCAGGAGTTCCAGGCGTTCCCTGAAAAAGTTCAGAGACGTGAAGAGCGTGCAATGGTCACACCCCACAGAACGAAGCTCCCCAGCCAAGCGACAACCGGCTCAGAAGGCTGAGAGAATGACAAGGGTACATGCGCATGTGGGCGTGCACGCACAGACGCACACGCGCGCGCGCACACACACACGCAGAGCTCCCATTAATGTCACATAAGCCAATCCCAGGCCCTTCCAATGTTTGCAGTCCTACGGCTATTCAAACACACCTCTGCATCACGAAGTCACTGCCAATGAGGACAGAACTCCTAATTATTTGAACACCTCCAGGTAGCACAGAGCCACGGCAAACACTACGTAGGTCTCAGAGTCAGGAGGTCAATGCCAACAATCCCTTCTCTCAGGATGAGGTTCCAACTAAAAGCTCTAACTAATTGCCCATCCCAGGAACCCAACTCCCTTTCTTTGTTTAAACCCAACACTTCGGCCAGCCTAATTATTCCTGAATTCAACCACACACTTAAATTAATGGAACAACATGAGTCTAAAGCAGGGGTCTGCAAACTACAGTTGGAGGGCCAAGTCCAGCCTGCCACCTGTTCTTGTAAATGAAGTTTTATTGGTAACATAGTAACTCCCCCTCATCTGTGTATTGTCTGTGTCTGTTTTACACCACAACAGCAGTTAAGAAGCTGCGGCAGAGTTAAATATTTACTCTCTGGCCCTTCACAGAAAAAGTTTGCAGGCCCCTGGTCTAAGACCTCTTCTCTGGTACAATCTGTGTATACCAGAAAAACCAAAACCATTGCTGTCGATTCTAACTCATAGCAACCCTATAGGACAGAGTAGAACTGCCCCATAGTTTCCAAGGAGTGCCTAGTGGATTCAAACTGCTGACCTGTTGGATAGCAGCCGCAGCACTTAACCACCACACCCCCAGGGTTTCCAACCCTTGTATATGCAGACTAAAATCCCAGGGCAATGGTCCGTGTTAGCATTCCAGGTCAGGAGTCTCAGAGTGTGCTGGGGAAAAAGGCTGGACTCCATGAGGGCACATTCTGGTCACGTACAAACTAGGTCAGCAGCTCCCAAACCTGCACACAGAGTAGAAATCACCAGGGGAGCTTTCTGAAATGCAGATCTCCAGGCCCCACTCCTTGAGAAACTGGTTCTGTTGGGGCCGGACAATCTGCTTTCTAATAACTTCCTCTGAAGGAAACTTCCAGAATCTCACCTGCAGAGGCATGGACCTACTGGAGCTGAGGGCTGAGGAACATCTGTGCACAGGCCATGCAGGCAGCAGAAGAGGCGGCCTCCAGGCGATTCGTTCAGAATGCAGGGTTCAGCACAAGGCCTGTCACAGCTTGGTTCCCATCCCGCTCCTCCCGGACGCTGCCTGCTGCTTTGTGGCAAATGTCACTCCCAGTGTTAACCTTGCAGCAGCCTCCAGGAAGCCACTCAGCCACACCTGCTCCAAACTCCTAGCCTGCTGGAGAATCCAGAACTGGGCCACCAAGGCAAGATTGTTTCTTATTGGTTTGACCTCCACCTGAGACTAGAGCATGCTCCCAGGCTTCCCTTAAAGTTATGAAAAAATGTCCCAGGGAAGGAGGACAGGAGGCAAGGCGAAGTCCCTGCACGATGCCAGTGACAGCTGCCATCCACTCAATCCCGACTCCTGGCGAACCCGTGTGCGTAGACCTATGTTTCATACGGTCTTCAGTGGCTGATTTTTTTGGAAGTAGATCACCATGCCTTTCTTCCAAGGCACCTCTGAGTGGACTTCAACCTCCAATCTTCCGGTTAGCAGCTGAACATGTTAGCCATCTGCTCTGCTCCACCCAGGGACTCCCGCTAAAGGATACTGGCTACCAAGAGCTGCGGCACCGAGGCTCTGGCTGTGTTGAACTCTCGCCAGGAAATTCCCATGCAGGCACCAGGCACCTGGAGACCTTTAGCCTCTCTGATCACCTGAGTCCAAGTCCTACAGCTGTGAATGGGTCACAGGTGCACACATGCCCGGGGCTGTCGGTGACCCAGACGGCGGACTCCAGGGTATAGACCAGTGGGTCTCAACTAGGGTGACTTTAATGCCTGAAGACATTTTGGTTGTCACAGCTTGGGGGGGCTACTGGCATCTGGTGGGTGGAGGCCAGCGATACTGCTAAGCATCCTACAGTGCACAGCATAACCCCAGGACGAAGAATGATCTGGCCCCAAATGTCAACAGCGCAGAGTTTGAAAACACTTGGCAGAGATGCATTTTCAGCCGCATTTGCAATAAACCACCACGGGCTGAATCATCCACTCAAATAATCCCAACACTTAGTCTGCCTTTCTTTTCTTTTTTTTTTTTTTTTTTCAGTCTACATTTATTTTAAACTATTTCTAATTAAAGTTAATTTATGGAAAGTATTTACAGAGTACCTCCTCCATGTTAGGGTCCATGACAAGAGACTCCACCCTGCCTTCCTTAGGTTTACCTTCTAGAGAAGATAGGCATTGGTGTTAGGTACCATGGAGTTGATTCCAACTCACAGCGACCCCACGTGACCGAGTAGAACTGCCCCATATAGGATTTCTTTTTGGCTGTAATCTTTATGGAAGCAGATTGCAAGGTCTTTCGCCCACCGAGCCACTGGGTGGGTATGAACCACCAACCATTTGGTTAGCAGCTGAGCACTTAACTGCTGCACCGCCAGGGCTACCCAGAAGATGGATAATTACACCCACAAAAAAAGTAAAGTTGGAAAATCTAAGTACTTTGAAGGAAAATTATGGGGGTGGGGGTGCAGTTGAGACAATAAAGGGGGGACACTAATTTAAACTGGGGGAAGGAATGCAAGAAAGGGGTCTACGAGGAAGCCTCCAAGAAGCTGAGGACCTGCTCAGGAGGCAGAGGTGAGGGGGGTGCAGGTGAGGGAGGCACAGGTGAGGGGGGCGCAGGCGAGGGAGGCGCAGGTGAAGGAGTGGGGCATGGGGGCTGAGTCCCCAGCAGAGCAGGCAGCACATGCCAGGGCCGGAGGAGGCAAAGGGCCAGCTGCCTGGACGACCCGAAGTTTATTAGAGTGGTGGGGATAGGGTCAGGCCCCGCAGGACCTCACAGACCATGGGAGGACTTGGGCTTTGGTCCTGCCTAATGGTTTCCAAACAGCGATGATCCGTTCAAACGTGAGTTTGGGCTGCTGTACGTGGACAGTGAGTGGTGGGCAGGGGCACTGGAAAGAGAAGGGGCACCTGGAGGAACTCCTGCCTACGAGGGTCCAGGGGTCATGGTGGGCCTGAGGCGTGGCTGCCGAAGTGGAGCAAGAGGAAGCTGGCAGATGCCTGACATACTCGGGATGGAGAAGCAATGGGCCCGGATGAGGACTGGATGTGGCAGGCGAGGCAGTAAGGATGCTCCTGGGTGCCCACTGAGAGCTGGGCCGGTGGTGGGGGCCAACTATGGGAGTGGGGACCCTGCAGGAGATGCAGGGGTGGGGAGAGTCAAGAGTCCTGTTTGAGCATGCTCAGGGGGCCAAGAAGCCCACCGAACCAAACAGTAGGAGTGATGCTAAACTGAGTTCTGCACACCTTGCTCTTTGAGCCCCCCAGTGACGTCAGGGATGAATGGGAAGCAAGGCCTCTACAGGAGAGCATAAGCCGGCTGTGGGGGTCCTCAGGAAGGGCCCCCAGCAGGCCTGGGCCAAAGGGCTCACCCTCTGCCAGGCAGGAAAGCATCAGCTGCTCCCCACTTCAGGGGGAAACTCCAGGGGCCGGAGAACCAGCCCTCCACCTCCATCCACCCCTGCAGCCTTGGCACAGGGCCGGATGTGGGACCAGCCCAGGCACGGTGACCAACACCCCGCCAGGCTGGTGGGACTCCCAACCCCACTCCAGTCTAACGGGCATCTGAAGACAAGGAAGGCAAAGGGCTGGGCACCCACCTCAAGCATCTTTTAAAATGATGCTTTTTCTCGAGGAGGAGAAAGAAAGCGACACCTCCCCTTTCCTCTCCTCCTGGGAAAACACCCGGGCTAAGAAGCTGCACTGCCCCTTTAACTGGATGCTGCTTCTGTTGTATATTTCATGAAGAATCAGCTTCAGGATTTCTATTTGTGCCCTACTGCTTATATTTTCTTTTAAAAAGTTGCCAGCTGGCCAACCCTGCCCACACCAGCGCAGGTGCTCCTCTGAGGGGCCCTGCCCCAGGTGGCACTGACATGTCCTTTGGTGGGATTCAGGAGATGCACTTCCAGCACGAGGCAGTGCAGGATATCCACCCCCCCCCCCCATGTCCTTGTGGCGCTGACAATGCATGTGGCCACTGACAAGATCACCTTTCACTTTCAACCTTCTGAGAGTGCCCCCTCAAAGCCAAGTCTGTCTGATCACAAACAGTATTTTGACAACAAAATCAATTACATTAAGATGCAGTATCTTAGGTAAGTGGAATCTCTGAGCCACTGTGCAAGGAAAGTGTTTCTTACATCTGCCCAAAGGGCTGAATACATAAAACCCAGGTGACTTCTGACTGCTGAGCTCACTGGAGACTCCCGGCAGGCAGCGCTGGCAGCACATCACTCAGCCCTCTGCAGCTGGTTCACCAAGTTCTCACTCCCTCCCCTGCCCCGGGCCCTTTCCACAGAACCAAACCAAAAACCAAACCCACTGCCTTTGAGCTGATCAACTCCGACTCCTTGTGACCCTATCCAGAGACCTCATTTACCTTATTAAACACACACACACACCCCGCTGGTTTGCACCTGAAAGCTGATCCCAGCCTGAACTTCTCCCAAGGTGCCAGTGCAAGCAGGCTTTGCACAACAGCCTCAAGGGAGAAGAGTGGGGCGTCCCCGTTCTGGGGACCACGCACTGCAGAGCACCACTTCCAGAAAATCAACTGTCCTGGAAAACAAGTCACTTTCTTCAGGGGCAATGCTGTCTCTTCTTGAAGGCTCAATGAGACCTAGGCAGACAGGCCTTGTGGTGCCCGTCTCCCCCAGGTTCTGGTGGAGGGGTCCCTGGCACATGGTGGGAGGTTCACAGGAACAATGGATGCACCCCACCTGGGAGTGGATTAGCGGGGGCGCCCTCGCCTGCCAGTGTTGACTTCGGTTCAGAATGGCCGGCATGTTCTCATTCCGTTTATTAGTCAGTCACCAAAAAAACCAGGTGCCATCGAGTCGACTCTGACTCACGGCAACCCCATGTTTGTCAGAGCACAACTGTGCTCCACAGTGTTTTCAATAGCTGGTTTTTCAGAAGCAGATTGCCAGGCCTTTCTTCTGAGGCACCTCTGGGTGGACTGAACCTCCAACCTTTCAGCTAGTAGCCAAACGTGTTAATCATTTGTACCACCCCACCCCCCCACCAAAAAAAATCCCTGTCGTCAAATTCCATATTCAGTCACCACTGAGCCCAAATCCGGAGGCCTGGTGGTTACGAGCTCAGCTGCTAACCAAAAGTTCGGCAGTTCGAATCCACCAGCCACTCCGTGGAAACACTATGGGGCAGTTCTAGTCTGTCCTACAGGGTTGCTATGAGTCAGAATGGACTCGACAATAGGCTTGGTTTTTGGTTTCTGTAACAACAGTGACAAGGAAGGCTGCAGATCACCTCTTCTAGATGGCAACAGGTTTGTTTTTTTTTTTTTGGTGAGCCAGATCCAAACAACTAAACTGACCCTGTTCCTTTCAGCCTCTTTCTTCAGTCGCTGGAGAAACACGCCCAGGGGCCCTCCCTGGCTTCAGGAAGCCACAGCCCTTTCTGATGGGATGTCCCTGGCAGCATTTGCAATTCAATGAGCCTAAAACGGGTCTCTCAGGGCTCAGGTGCTAGGGGAACAGCAAGAAAAGACATTTCCAATGAAGAATTCATAAAGAGGTGGGAGCACAGGAAGAAACTCCAACGGTTTGTCAAGGGGCAATCATATTTTTAGAAAACCTTTTCTTCCTCTACACAGTGTTTCTGGCTTGTGACGGGGACCACACAAAAGGAACTGTAGGTTTACTACCTGGTGGTGCAGTGGTTAAGAGCTACAGCTGCTAACCAAAAGGTCAGCAGTTCGAATCCACAAGCCGCTCCTTGGAAACGCTGTGGGGCAGTTCTACTCTGTCCTATAGGGTCGCTATGAGTCAGAATCGACTCAACAGCAATGGGCTTGGTTTGATTTTGGTTGTTGTGGTGTGCCACACAGCCACCCTATAGGGCAGAGGAGAAAGTCCCACAGGGTTTTCTAGGCTGTAATCTTTATGTGAAAATCCTGGTGGCGTAGTGGTTAAGAGCCACAGCTGCTAACCAAAAGGTCAGCCGTTGAAATCCACCAGCCGCTCCTTGGAAACCCTATGGGGCAGTTCTACTCTGTCCTACAGGGTCGCACGGAGTTGGAATCGACTGGACAGCAACAGGTTTGGTTTTGGTTTTTGTTTTTTTTTTTTTTTGAATCTTTTTGGAAACAGATCGTCGGGTCTTTTCTCCTGCAGAGCCGCTGGAGGGGGGGGGGGGCGGGGGTTCAAACCACCGACATTTTGGTTAGCAGCTGAGCGCTTAGCCACTGTGCCACCAGGGCTCCTTATTATTATGTCTACTATTAAGAACGGGAGTTTTAGTGCTGGGGGTGGGGGCCAGGGAACACCCCAAACAAACACCCTGGTGCCAAGTCTTGTCGTAATCACATCATCACTGAACTCCATTTTCTACTGTTAACAGTGAAATGCCCATTTTCAGCCATCAGCACCTGCTGACATCAGTCTTAATTAAAGCACTACATTAACAGCTGTGACGTTACAGGCGTATACGCAATTAGGCAGAATTCAGGAGGATAACGTCATGTTTCTCTTCCGCAACCATTTTGAAAACCTCTTCTCCTTTGATGTTGGGGGAAACGGTTCCTAATACTGTTTCCGGGCAAGAATGTTCCTGAAGCTCCCCCAGGGCCCTTCTTGATGCAAGACAGCAAGTCTCCAGCCACTAGCAGGACTCAGGCTTGGGATTCCACTGTTCATGAATCAACTCGATGACAACTGGTTTGGTTGGTTGTTAATAGCATTTACATGAGTTCCCTTTTCTCCTCGCTTAGGGCTGGCCTAAAACCCCCAGGAGGGTGTCAGAGGAGAAGGATGAAAAATATCATCACACCGACCATTTCCAAATGATACTTTCTCAAGACACCACAAGGACTCCTCTGGGCTCACGCGGAAATGCCAAAGACCAGAGGATGTCGAGGGGAAGCTGCGATTTCCCTCTCTAGAACCATTTACCTTGGAAAGGGGAAAAGAAGCGGGCCCTGGAGCACACCTGGTGCACAGGTAAACTGCAGGCTGAGGGAAAAAAAGGCATGGGGCATGTGAAAGGCGCTCAGGTGACAAAGAGCGCCTCCGAAGAAGACAGCTGGGGAACCACCTTTGGGAAAAGGCAACAGGGAACAATGTTTTAATCATTTTGTTAGCTGATGCCTCTCGGCTCCGGCTTTCCACTCCGTGCCAATGCAATTACGTTCCCAGGGCACGCGGAGGGGTTCCCACACTGCTGTGTTTAAAACTAACAAGCCGCGGGCTTGTCCAATTGACAACACTGCAGTTACAAATGCGGGGTCTGCTCGGGCTCGCCCCGACTAGCCGCCAACTGCAAACGCCGCTAGCTGCTGCTTTGTTATTGCTCCTCGGGCTTCCTCTCTCACGCCGGGCTGGGCGGGGAGAAACGGGGCCCTTGGGCTCACTTTTCTCTTCTGCCTAGTAACAGGAGCCAACCCCGAGCCTGCAGCCCAGTCCCCGTGACCCGTAATGAGGGCCAGCCAGGGAGGCCAAAGACCTCCCCAAAGCCACCGGAGACAAGGCCCTCCCGAGGCCACCAAGGGGCATAAGGCACCCGGGAATGGGGAAACCTGGATAAACGTGGGGTGGAGGGGGGTCACTGAGGATTACCTGACGGTCCCCTGGGCAGGTGTTTTGGCAGCCCCGACCTTTCCTGCACAGAAATGCCCGCTCCCATGAGGACCCCGGAATGAGTGCTGGGGATCAGGGCCTGCTATACAGGCGGGGCACCAGGCTGGAGCCAGGGCAGAGCGGGGAGCCAGGAGACCCCAGCCTGCCCTGAAGGACAAGCAGCCCTGCCGAGGAACAGATGCCAGCTCGCCCAGCACCTGTGGTGGGTCCCTATGTAACAAATGGAAGAGTCATAATGACTTCTGATCTGTTGTATCACTTTGGAGGACAGAGCCTCAGCAGGGGTGAGGGGTGCAGTTTCTCCATCAGGGGAGACAGACTTAGCTGGGCAGGGGCACAGGACTGGGGGCACACAGAAAATCCTCTTCCACACTCCAGGAAACTCCTTGCAAATTGTGGGGTGGGGCTGGGAAGCAGCTCATCAAATCAGCACTAGGGACGACCTGCCACAAAGTGGGCAGGACTCAGTGACCAACTCAAAGTCTAGATGCAACTGGGCAAGACGGAGTCGAACCAGCTCCCGCCGCACCATAGCAGTTGCTGTCATTAGTCCCCGTCGATTACGACCCATGGCGACCCCATGTGTGCAGAGGAGAACTGCTCCATAGGGTTTGCAAGGCTGTGAACTTTCGGAAGCAGATCACCAGGCCTGTCTTCAGAGGCACCTCCGGGGTCGGTTTAAACTGTCAACCTCTCAGCCAGTGGTCGAGAGTTTAACCATTTCTGCCACCTGGGGACTCCCACCATAGCGGGACTGACACAAATTCCTAACCAGAACCACAAGCCCAACACAGTCAGTGAACCCAAAGGAGTTGCCTTCTTTCAAAAGAGCAGGCGTGTGACCATCTTCTCAATCAAAGAAACCAGCCATCACTACAAATGCAAAAACCTCCAATCCATTCTGCCTTGCCCAGCAATGTGCAGGTGAGGTGCTTCCTGCTGGGCGATGTTGACCTCGCCATTGCCACCCAGTGCAAGCCACCACCTGCCTAGTTGGGGCAGGGCAGGAAAGGCTTTCAGGAAAAGGACAAAACACTGTTCCAACCAGGCGATGCAATAGCCTAAGTGGCCCACCTCAAGCAGAGAAACCCTACTTCCAAGTCGGCCACCCAAGAAACCAGGGGCTGGTCACTGAAAATAACAGAAGATTCTAGGGTTACGGCTGATGAGTCAGCCTGGAGGAGAGCTGTGTGCGCTGCCCTTCCAATACAAGAAATCATGTAAAAGCTTTCACCGACGAGCAAAGCTCACTCCACTAGAGACTCCATCAGGCAACGGTCCCCAAGAGCACAAAAATGCCCCTAGGAGCACGTCCTGCCTTCCAGAATCTAACCACTGGGCTGGAATTCAAAGGGTTTGGAATTTCATCAAAATAACCACAGCGCCCCTTCCGGCCAAAGAAATTCCCAGGACCAGCAGCAGTAAAGTTAGAGTCTGCAGAGCCTCAACAAGCGTTGCATCTGAGCTAGTGGTATTTCTAGGATACTTGTCACCACTCCACGAAAGTTCTCAGGAATCACTGGGTTGGAGGCTGACAGCAAAAAGCCAGCAGCTGAATACAAATAGAAATAACTTCCAGGTAGAATACAAAGTTCATTAAAGGATAAGCAAAACCAGTGTGCTAACTTGAAGCTTACATGCAAATTATTAAAACTCAACAATAAATTGTGAAATCTGGAAAAAAAAAAAAAAAGTTGATTTTCAAGTCCCTCCTCTCCCCTCCCCACCCCTGAAATTACGCGCATCCACAACCGACCCACCGAATTTAACAGGGAACGGCTCTGCGTCCCAGTAATTGTCCTCATTAAATTGAGCACTTTTGCGGAGGGAAGAGTGAGGCACAGTTCCGTTCTGGTTTTGGGACGAGGTAATCGGCGCTGGGTGGCCCGATGGCATGGCCACAAAGCAGGTTAGTGCAAGGCGGCGGCCGGCCCCCTCCCCAGCCCCGGCAGAAAAAGAGAGTGTGCGGAGGGAAAGCGCCCGGCCGGCCCCGGCCCCCTGCCCAGCCCCGGCAGGCCCGAACCCCGCAGCCTCAACTCGCGCGCCCGGGAGCCGAAAGAGCCGCGCCCGTGCCAAGCCAGAGCTTCCGACCGAAATAATTACCGCCTTACAGCAATTTGTGCTCCAGCGTAAATTACTACTTGAGCGCACGGAGCTAAGTAAAGCCCAGATCCCACACTGCAATTGTCCCAAGGCCGGCCAGACCGCAGCGCGCAGGCCGGTTCCGGGCCGCGACAGCAAAAGCCTCAGTTCTTTGCGGCGGAGACGCGAGTCCCCGGCGCACTGAGAGCCCGGGTTTCCCAGGGCCACACTAGGAACAGGGACCGGAAAACCGCACAAAGCACCAACGGCTCTTGGCGAGGACCGACGCGGCGCCCCCGACCCCAGCGCCCCCGGAGACGCTGAGCGCCGGGACCCCAGACTTGCCGAATCCAACCCAAAGCTCACCAAGCCCCTCCCTCTGTCCCCTGGCCGGGGCCGGTGGAGCTGACACCGCTGCTTTTTTCTCTGGAGGTGGCTCCGCAGGTAACTCAGGTGAGTACCGGAGAACCCTGGAATCCAGCCCCGCGCCCCTGCCGGGCCGCAGCGGGCCTTGGAGACGCCCCCCGCTGTCGCCAGCCCCTGCGCCGCGGCGCCCCGCCCGGGCCGCTGACCTGTCGTCGACGTGCAGGCTAGGCGAGCACTTGATGGCAAGCCACGTCTTCCAGTGGACGTGGCGGACCTTGTACACCTGCCCGAAGCCGCCCGAGCCGACCTTCTCCCAGCCCGCGAACTCGCCCGCTTCGAAGGTGCGCAGCAGCCCCAGGGCCCACGAGCTCCCGCACTCGGCCTCCATCGCGCGCCTCCAGCCGCCGCCTGGCGCCGCCGCGGCCGCCCAGGTGCCTAGGTGCGCGCCCCGCCCCGCCCGCCCGTGACGTCACTTCCCCCGCCGGCCCCGCCCCCCGCCGGCCCCGCCCGTGCCCCCTCCGCCCCCGGTCCATTGTCGACAGACGGATGGACCAAGAAATGGGAACACTGCGTCCTCCCTGGGGGCCGCGCAGGGTGAGAAGGGCCCGGCGCCTGTGGGACTTATGCAGTTGTAAGAAATAATACGCTTTGCCCAGTTTTCCCCAACGGTAACATTTTGCAAAACTAAAGTGTAACATCACAACCAGGATACTGACTTTGATACAGCCCACCCATTTTACTCATATATTCTCAGTTTTCTTGCCCTCATTTGCATATGGGTATTAAATTCTATACAATTTTATCACCCGTCTAGATTCAGATATCCATCACCCCAGGGAAGACAATAAACAACGCCATCACCGCAAGGATCCCTCCTGTTGCCGCTTTAAAGCCGCACCCCAGGCAGCCACGAATCTTTCCTCCATTTCTAAAATTTTGTCATTTCAAAAATGTTACGTAAACGGAATTATATATAAGTAACCTTTTAGGACTGGAGGACTGGCTTTTTCTTTTTTCTTTTTCTTTTCCTGCTAAATCCCTGGAGATTCTTGTTTTGCTCTTTTACACCAAAGTTTACTCTTTGGAAGTAATTAAAAAAAAAAAAAATTACCCAAAGACGGCGGGGTTACTTCCTCCTTTCCTAGACAACGGCGTCTTTTTCGGCGCAGAATATTACTTGAAAAGGAAAGACGTTTTTCCACCTTGGGGGAAAAAAATTCCCAGCTTGCAGCTTCTGCTATTGGAAAAAGCCAATCACGTTTATAAAGACACCTGGGTCAGAGATCCAGAGGTGTAATCACAAATTTCAACGTCTAAGAAACACTCATTACTATACAGCTGTACCCGAAGGCTTATTCTTGGCCAAACGGAATGAATAGTGGGGTGCGGGTGGGGAGATAAACTATGGAGCATTTTAACAGCCTTGATTGTTTTAAAGGAGAAGGTGATTTTAATGGAAAGCCTCAGATTTAGCTTCTGTAGTTTTTATTTTTCTCTGGGTATAGGATAATCTTATTTTACAGCCAACAATTGAGCCACGCCTCCGAATGTGTGAGCTGCGGGCTGGATAAACAGACCTCTCCCCCCACCCCACCCCCACCCTCCGCCCAGGGGCTGCTAACACCTCTAAACACCACAGTGCTTGCTTGGGGACCTCTTAGCAAGCCCATGTGGCACATCCTTGAACAAATAATCTTGAAATTCAATTTGGTCTCCTTGAGGCTAAGGAGGTGAAAATTATTCTAAGCTTGTTTGTAGCAGATGTAAATAGCATACAAGCTAAAAATAAAATAAATTAACAAAAGCACCAAACCAATTGCCCTTGAGTTGATTTCAACTCAGGGCAACTCCGTGTGTTATACAGGGTAGAACTGAGCTTTATAGGATTTTCTTGGCTGTAATCTTTATGGAAGCAGATCACCAGGCCTTTCTTCCGAGGCACCTCTGGGTGGATTGAAACCACCAATTTTTGGTTAGCAGCTGAATGTTTAAGGTTTGCACCACCCAGGGACTAAGACGGAAGCTAACATTTTTAAAATAATTGGGATGTTGAATAGAAAGATACCTGGAAAGTAAACACAGTCGTTATTTTGGTGGGAAAAAGATGAATTGACCAGAAAATGCATCATCTGCCTTGTCTCTGGAGTTCAGCTGCGGCACCCATAACTCCCTCTAGACTCACTGGCACACAGCTCACCGCCATGGGTGACTAACAGTCCACACCAGTCAAGTAATAAAACACTCTAATTTCATTTATTTAATCATCTGCCTGCTTCACTCAACAAATATTTATAGTGTGTGTGCTGCAGGCTCTAGCCTTGGATTCCAGGCCCTGGGCCTGGGAACCACAGAGATCACAGCCAGGAATGGGTGGACCTGGCTTGGAAGCCCAGCTCCTCTGAAGACTCAGCTGGTTTCCTAGGCAAGTCACTGCCCTCTCTCCGAGCCTCAGTTTCCCAATTTGTAAAAGGCAGATAAACTCCCTGGAAGAGATTTTGAAGCTGAGGTCCTGAACCCTCAGGGATTACAGGAGAGCACTTGTTACGTTGATGGGCATTTGCTTTTACAGATAAGGCAGGTGAGATTGCCACTTCCACGGATAAAAGTAATGTAAAGTTTCATTTTTAATAAATTTTAAGAAGTGGCATGATTTAAGAAAATCTTTAAGTGAACAATACCAAAAACAAACCCAGCTGCTGTGGAGTCGATTCCTACTCACGGTGACCCCGTGTGTGTCAGAGTAGAGCTGTGCTCCGTGGGGTTTTCAGTTTTTCAGCAGATCACCAGGCCTTTCTTCTGAGGTGCCTCTGGGTGGGCTCCAACTTCCAACCCTTTGGTTAGTAGCTGAGCACTTACCCATACCCAGGGACTCCATATGCTAGTTTAACATCTTGGATTTGATGTCTGTGAAGTGCCCGGCATGGGCAAGGGGCTCCGTGCAGTCAGGATGAAATCAATCAACAGATGCATCATGGGTCTAAAGTGCTAGGGCATCACCAGGCACACAGTAGGGAGTTCACACGATTATTTTTAGCCCTGTGGTCCTCGACATTACAGACATGAGCACAGAAGGCATGAAGCTCAGAGCAGACCTGGGCTGACCTGCCTGGGGAGTACAGGTGAGCCTTGGGAGGAGACAGGCAAGACGGTTCTCTTGGCCTTTCCCATAAAAACATCAAAGTCCTATTTCCTCCTATATAGGGCACTCTGACCATTAGCACCTCTAACTGGGAGGCCCCTTTAGCTCAGACCCTCAGGATGTCCCTGCTCTGAGAGCCAGACTGTCCCCTTCTCTATGGTGGGCTCTTTAGCATCATGCCCTGGGCAGGAAAATGAACAGATCTGAAGACAAGGCTGTTTGACCCAGCAGGCAGGTGCAGGTCTGGGAAGCCGGCTTGTCTGGGATTGTAAGGTGTGGAATGGCAAACCTTGCAGGCCAAGAAGACGGGATTAGAAGGCTCTGGGGTTTCAGCCAGCCTGCCTGGGGTGGGGTCCCAGGACTGGGA
This sequence comes from Dugong dugon, assembly GCA_030035585.1. Taxonomy (NCBI): domain Eukaryota; kingdom Metazoa; phylum Chordata; class Mammalia; order Sirenia; family Dugongidae; genus Dugong; species Dugong dugon. The sequence continues at coordinate 222,553,030 of CM057460.1, forward strand.
CCAGATGAATTGTTCATCCTGAACTGGGGCAGCAGTGATACCCACCTGAGGATAGCCGTGAGGACTCAGGGAGGTCATATGTGTGTGGCGTGTACCGGGTACTGCAAAAACAATGCCATTTATTAAATCAGTCGTTTTTTTGCTCTTTTGATAAAGGCTTTTGAAGAGCATAAGTATTTAATTTTTAGGGGAGCCCAGTTACCTAATTTGCCTTCTGTTTCATACATTTATAGTTGTGTTTGAAAATCTATTTTTAAAACTATATTAGGTCCCATAGTTTTGTCCCTATGTCAGTAATTGCTTTTTATCACAGCAACCTTTAAAAACCCAGCTTTGCAAAGATAATGACATCCTCGAAAGGAATGTAGCACAATCCAGTGTTGAAACTGAAATACCTGGACCTAGTAGATCACATGAGGGCAGTGGTGGGTCTGTGATAGCATTGTTGCCTTCCATGTGGGAGAGCTGGGTTTGATTTCTGGCCAGTGCACCTAATGCACAGCCATCACCCGCCTGTCAGCAGAGACTTGCATGTTGCTATGATGCTGAACAAATTTCAGGGGATCTTCCAGATTTATACAGACTAGGAAGAAACGCCTGGTGATCTACTTCCAAACATTAGCCAGTGACAACACTATGGCTCACACAGCGTATCCTGTGGATGGTGCAGGACCAGGCAGAGTTTTGTTCCGTGTTCTTGGGGTCCCCAGGAGTCACGGGCCAATGCGACAACAAGTAACAACAAGTAGTTCATATGGTTTCTGATAGACTTTGCTGGTTTTCCTCCAAAATTTAAAATATCCCTCTGAGGGTGCCACGCCCATATTCTAGGAACTGTGGCCATAAGTATGTGCAGAAGTATGTTAATTGTAAAATTAATACTTACGTTATGTCCTTAAGATGTTCATCCATTGTGTCTCTTCTCTTTTTCTTTCTTTCTTTCTTTTTTTTTTTTGTTAATAATCGACTTTTCCTGCCAAATAATCTTTCAAATATTGGCCAATTGCTTCTAAAAAACACCCACTCTGGAAGAAATATTACACACCTCGGAGAATTTCTGTGTACTTAGTGACCCAGTTGCCGTCAAGTTGACTCCAACTCGTAGCAACCCCGTGTGTGTCAGAGTAGAACTGTGCTCCGTAGAGTTTTCAGAAGCTGATTTTTCAGAAGTAAATCGCCAGGCCTTTCTTCTGAGGAGCCTCTGGGTGGGTGTGAATCTCCAACCTTGTGATGAGCAGCTGACTGTGTTAACCATTTGCACCACCGTGGCGCTTAGAGTTCTCTTAATAAAGGCAGATGGGGGTTTGACACACGCTGGCTTGCATCACAGGACACAGAGAGCCCATGAAATGAGGTGAGCCTTAGAATTTTACAATCGTGACCCAAGCAAACGGTAATCTTGTCATGTTGCTCCGAAGACAGAGGAGGAGCTTAAGACAGATTCCGAGTCCCACCCTTGGAAACATTATGAAGATACATGGGGAGAGGAGAACCCTTAAAAGCTCTTTTCCATACGTTACAGACTTCAATCCAAAGTACAGTATGATAACAAAACCTATTGAGGAAAAGTGAAAACAATTTTTACTCCTTTTTTTTTATTGTGGCAAATACTTACACGTAACCAAATATTTGACATTTCAACAATTTTCATAGGCACAGCTCAGTGACATTATGTTCTCATGTTATTTAACCATCACCATTCCCAAATCAAACTATCCCCCTGAACAGAAATTCAGTGTCCCCTAAGCCTCAAGCCCTCCTTTACTGCTCCCTCCCGCCTGCTTCTGGAAACCACTAACAAAATTTGATCTCTATACATTTTTCTAATCTCGATTTTTCATATAAGTGACATCATATCATATTTGTCCTTTTGTGACTGATTAAAAGTGAAACTGTAAGACTTTGAAAACTAGCAGTAATTATTTTGAGAGACAGACCAAAACAGAAACAAAAAAGCAAACCCATTGCCATCGAGTCAATTCCGACCAGAGCGACCCTAGAGGACAGAGTAGAACTTCCCCATAGGGTTTCCAAGGAGCAGCTAGTGGATTCGAACTGCCGACCTTGGGGTTAGCAGCTGAACGCTTACCCACTGTGCCATCAGTGCTCCAAAGAGAGCAGTGAGTATTGTCTGGAATGGTGATATTTAATGTCACTGACCTGGGATCAACTGTCCTTGTTTATGTGTAAGGAGTTTACGCTCCAAGCAGGTGAACTGTCTGTGTGTGTGTGCTTTAAAATCACCCAGGGCCGGTGGGTTGGGGAGGGGGGCTTTCATTTTCACAGCCCTGGTTATGTCCTGAAACCCCATTTTACCTTCCATGGTGGGTGTCATGGATTGAATTATGCCCCCCAAAAAATGTCTGTCGCCTTGGCTGGGTCATGATTCCCAGTACTGTATGATTGTGTACCATTTTGTAATCTGATGTGATTTCCTTATGTGTTGTAAACTCTATCATTATGATGTAATAAAATGGATAAGGGGCAGTTATACTGATGAGTTCTACAAGTTTAGATAGTGTCTTAAGCCAATCTCTTTTGGGATATAAAAGAGAGAAGCAACCAGAGAGACATGGGGACCTCGTACCACCAAAAAAGCAGCACTGGGAGCAGAGCACATCCTTTGGACCTGAGGTTCCTGCGCTGAGATGCTCCCAGACCCAGGAAGACTGATGACACAGACCTTCCTCCAGAGCCAGCAGAGAAGCGTTCCCCTGGAGCTGTTGCCCTGAATTTGGACTTGTAGCCTACTGGACTGTGAAAGAATAAACTTCTCTTTGTTAAAGCCATCCACTTGTGATATTTCTGTTAGAGCAGCACTAGATGACTAAGGCGGTGGGCATGGGTCTTAGTCTTGGAGCTGAAGCCAGATAGAGTTGTCCACCTGGGCTGAAAGATCAGGATCTGATCTCGCTTCCTTAATGGTGGAATTAGTGGCAGAGCAGTGTCTACAGCTGGGGGTGAGGCCCCCAGGGGAGTCCAGAAACAAGGCTAAGGGGTCCCTTCCAGCAGTGGGACCCCTATTCTGGAAGGTTGTCCAAAAGCAGAGCTGGCTTCACAGGGCAGATTCACCCACAGAGTGGTCCATGGGAGCGGAAAGTAACCACAGCCCTTCGTTGGTTTTTCCCAGGCATGTGGCGGGAGGGCTGACCAGTTTAAAGGTGTCCACAGGGAAGGGTGGGTCATGGCCTGGGGGGTTAGGGCGTGTCCTCCCAGAGCTCTGGATGATGAGCCAGCCAGGACTGTAGGAAAGAGACTAGCTGGGCAAGGTCTATGCAACGGGGACCAAGCTTATCCTATGGAGTGGGGCCGGGGTGGGGGCCAGGGGCACGAGTCTAGTCCAAGGCCAGTGAGCCAGTGTGTAGAGAAGAGGCAATGCTGAGTGCAGCCCAGCCCCATGTCCTCATTCCCGGGCCCCACGGAGACAGGGCTGCTAAAGTGAGGGGACAAACACCATCTGAATGTTTCACTGAATCCTCTGAGGGTGGCCTTGACATTTGACAAGAGTTGACCCGAGGCCATGAGTTTGCCAGTGGAGTCTGTAGCAATTTCTACGGTCTCAGCAGCCTGACTAGCAGACAATTCTGCAGGAATCAGAGGAAGGAGAAAAGGGAAATGGCAGACATCAAGTGGGCAGCCAAGAAGCCAGAGCACCCCCAGGACCCTCGATGAGCCCCCAGGAGTGGCTGGGGAGGAACCTAAGGGCTAGATTGCCCACAGGATTGGGAGAGACCCACCTTGATCAATATCCTTTGTCACACTTGTTGTTAGCTGCCGTCAAGTTGCCCCAACTCATGGTGACCCACGCACAATGGAATGAAACATTCCTGATCCTGCACCCTATTAACAATCGTTGGTATGCTTGAGTCCATTGTTGTGACCACTGTGGGTTTTGAGGGACTTCTAGCCTAGAGGGTTCATCTTCCAGCACAATATTGGACAATATTCTGTGGATCCATAGGATTTTCATTGCTTGATTTTTGGAAGTAGATAGCCGGACCTTTCTTCCTAGTCTGTCTTAGTCTGCAAGCTCCACTGAAACCTGTTCTGCGTCATAGTAACACGCAAGCCTCCGCTGACAGATAGGTGGTGGGTGTGCATGAGGTATACGGGTGCATGAGGTGGGAATTGAATCTGAGTCTCCAGAATGGAAGGTGAGGACCCTACCACTGAACCAACACTTACAAGGACCCTATTTTTATCTTCCCAGGGAGGTGGCCTGGGCAAAAACAACAGACAGAGTCTCTGTGTCCACTCCCAGCCTACTGGCCACCAACTGTAACTGCTCAATAACTCAACCCACCAAAAAGTAAACCAAACCCATTGCCAACAAGTCAATTCCAACTCATAGCGACCCTCTAGGACAGAGTGGAACTGCCCCATAGGCTTTCCAAGAAGCAGCTGGCGGATTTGAACTGCCGACCTTTTGGTTAGCAGCTGAGCTCTTAATCACTGCGCCACCAGGGCTCTTAATCTAACCTGGGAGATCTTAAATGTTTCTTGTTTCACTTTTCTGTTTTCTAAAGCCAGGCCAGTTTTTATTGGCGAGACTGGTTGATTCACTCACATTTTAGCAGGCTATTTTGTGGTTTTTAAAATTTTTTTATAAAAAGCAATTTCTAAGACTCTGAAGAGGGGAAACCCTGGTGGCTTAGTGGTTAAGAGTTCAGCTACTAACCAAAAGGTCAGCAGTTCAAACCCACCAGGCACTGCTTGGAAACTCTATGGGGCAGTTCTACTCTGTTCTATAGGGTTGCTATGGGTCAGAATTGACTCAACAACAATGGGTTTGGTTTTTTTTCTCTTATAATGAAGAGTGAGGTTACTGTTCAAGGTCAGTAAAACATACAATCAAGAGATGAGACTTCCACAAAGGGACAAATACAGTATGATCCCACTTATATGAAATGCTTAGAAGAGGCAACTGTATAGAGGCCAAAGTTGAGATTAGTGGTTACCAGAAGCCGGCAGGAGGGAGCAGAAAGGAACACTCAATGCTTAGGAGACGCTGAGCTTCTGTTAAGGGTGATGGAAAAATTCCTGACAGTTACTGGTGATGGTTGAACAACATGAGCATAATTAATGTCGCTGAACTTTACGTGTGAAGACTGTTGAAATGGTAAATGTTTTGTTACTTACATATCTATCACAAAAAAACAATGTTCAGCACAGTGGATAAGAGCTTGGCTGCCAACCAACAGGTCGGCAGTTTTGAATCCACCAGCTGCTCCTTGGAAACACTATGGGGCAGTTCTACTCTGTCCCACAGGGTTGCTATGAGTTGGAATAAACTCGAGGGCAATGGGTTTGTCTGTTTGTTTGTTTTTGGTATACATATATTAAAAACAGAGAGCTAAGGCTTTACTTGTCTGGACAGGTCTTCCAACAAAAACAATCAGAGAATGGGGAAATCAGGCGCTCTTCTTTCCGAAGCTGAAATGGCTTGTGTTAAAATTATCTTAAAATGAGGTATCTGTAGGAGGGAAGCTGGCCTCCTGCCTGATTCCATGAATGTAAAGGGTTTAGCTTTTATTGCTTCCTCTTTTCCACTGTGCTTCTCCCTGGAAGGGCTGCCAGGGCTGCAGGATGCCTGGTGGAGGCCGCCTGCCATCACCTTCCCTCCCTCCTGGTGAGCCATGCCCACCCCAGGCTCTGCCAACGGGGACGCTTTTATCACAGTTCCAGATCAGACACCGCTAGCCAAGGCTTTTTTCCTTAAGACATCTATCTGGAAAAGAATTCTCCTTGGGTTGCTTCCCACACACGCCCTGACTGGCTTTGCCAAATGCTCGCTGGAGCATTTCCATGAAGGGTCCATCTGCCACCTGGGGGCCGTGCTTGGGAACTGCAGTCGCGGCTGCTTGGGAATCAAGATTTCAGGCAGATGAGTCCACCCACTGCCGGCCAAACGGTCATTCAGAAATTCAGCAAATATTTATGGCCCATCTACATCGTGCCTCTAGCCCAACACTCAACCTGTCTGAGCCTCGCTGTCCTCATCTGTAAAATAGGGTGAAAGTCCCTCCCAGGGTTGCTATGTCGATGAAGCTGGTCACAAAACTATATGAATAATCACAACTTTATTTCTTTTAAATACTATAAATAAATATCAAAAAGGCCTGGGTCATTGTGAGGAGGAAGTGGGCCAGTGGAGTAGACACATTTGAGCCCCTTCATGAGCCCCTAAGAGTGTTGGGATGCCTCCAGAAGAGTAGCTGGTGGTCTGAAGATGGTATTCCTGGCTTGGGGGGCTGGGGCCTTGACAGTGTTGTAGTCTGTCACATGCTGGTCTTGGGGGCCACCCACTGCATCTCTGTCATGGGTCCCCTGCCCCCAAACCAGGGTCAGATTTATATTAAGGGCCCTTTCCCACTTCTGAGCCAGAGAAAGCATCTCAGCAGGGCTGGGAAATCACTGACAAGTAGTTGTGGGGTCGGGGCTGCCATGCCCAAGGGGCAGAAGTACGGGGCCTGCTGGAGCCCAGGGGCTGGGGTCCCCACTCAGACTAGGACACTGAGGCCACCCAAAGCCAAGGGAGCAGAGTTGCCGTTCCAGTGAGCCTGGAAGGTGGAGCTGAAGGCCAGGGCAGAGGGACCTCCATCCAAACCCAGGAGAGTGTGGCCAACACCCAGAGTCTGGAGGGTAGAGCCATTGTGTAAATGGTCTCAGAGAACAGAGGATTATTTTCAAGCCCTGAGAGCCAATGTAATGTGTTCTTCTGACTTGCTTGGTGCCTGTTATCCCTTCTTTCTCTCCAATTTCTCCCATCTGTCATGGAAACGCCTACCTTGTGTCTGTTCCACCATTGCACTTTGGAAGGAGATAACTTGTATTCTAGATTTCACAAATGAAGAGGATTGAATTTGGATTTGGAGTTGATTTAAGACTTTTGGGATGATATGATGGGGTGAAAGTGTTTTACATGTGGCAAGGATGTGAATTTTGGGGGGCCAAAGGTGGAATGTTATGGATTGAATTGTCACCTCCAAAAATGTGTCAATTTGATGAGGTCGTGATTCCCAGCATTGTGTGGTTGTCCACCATTTTGTGATCTGATGTGATGATCCTCTGTGTTGTAAATCCTGATCTCTATGACGTTAATGAGGCAGGATTAGAGGCAGTCATGTTAATGAGGCAGGACTCAATCTATAGGGTTAGGTTGTATCTTGAGTCAATCTCTTTTGAGATGCAAAAGAGAGAAGTGAGCAGAGAGGAAAGCAACCTCATACCACCAAGCAAGAAGAGTCAGGAGAGTAGAGTGTCCTTCGGACCTGGGGTCCCTGCACTGAGAAGCTCCTAGACCAGGGGAGATTGATGACAAGGACCTTCCCTCAGAGCCGACAGAGAGAGAAAGTCTTCCCCTGGAGCTGGAACCCTGAATTCAGACTTCTGGCCTCCTGGACTGTGAGAGAATGGATTTCTGTTTGTTAAGGCCATCCACTTGTGGTATTTCTGTTATAGCAGCACTAGATAACTCTCCCTCCGACTCTGACAGTCTAGGCCTCAGTAAAATCCCAGGGATCCAGGCTTTCAGAAACAGGAAGCATGGCCCAGACCTTAGGGATGCACACCATATTCTGGTCCTGTCCTGACCTGGGGCCCCCTTGCCTCAGCTTCTCCCTCTATAGAATGACGAAGATAACAGTAAACCAAACCCATTGCTATCGAGTTGACTCTGACTCATGGTGACCCTATGGTTACATATTAAAACTGCTTCATAGGCTTTTTTTGCTGTAATCTTTGTTGATGCTTGGTGCCGTTGAGTCATAGTGACCCTATGTACCACAGAACGAAACACTGCCTGGTCCTGCACCATCCTCACAATCGTTGCTATGTTTGAGCCCATTGTTGCAGCCACTGTGTCAATCTATCTCGTCTAGGGTCTTCCTCTTTTTCATTGACCCCCTAGTTTACCAAGCATGATGTCCTCCTCCAGGGACTGGTCCCTCTTGAAAACATGTCCCAAGTACATGAGACTAAGTCTCGTTATCCTCACTTCCAAGGAGCTCTCTGGCTGTACTTCTTCCAGGACAGACTTGTTTGTTCTTTAGGCAGTCCATGGTATATTCAATATTCTTTGCCAACACCATAATTCAAAGGCATCAATTCTTCTTCATTCTTCCTTATTCATTGCCCAGCTTTCACATGCATATGAGGTGACTGAAAATATCATGACTTGGGTCAGGTGCACCTTAGTCTCAAAGTGACTTCTTTGCTTTTCAACACTTTAAAGAGGCCTTTTGTAGCAAATTTGCTGAATGCAGTACATTATTTGATTTCTTGCTGCTGCTTCCATGGGTGTTGATTGTGGATCCAAGTAAAATGAAATACTTGACATTGTCAATATTTTCTCTGGCTATCATGGTGTGGCTTATTGGTCCAGTTGTGAGGATTTTTGTTTTCTTATGTTGAGGTGTAATCCATACTGAAGGCTGTAGTCTTTAATCTTCATAAGTAAGTGCTTCAAGTCCTCTTCACGTTCAGCAAGCAAGGTTGTGTCATCTGAATCCTGATGCCCCATTCTTCTTCATATAGGCCAGCTTCTCAGATTATTTGCTCAACATACAGGTTGAATAAGTATGGTGGAAGGATACAGCCCTGATGCACACCTTTCCTGATTTTAAACCACTCAGTATCCCCTTGTTCTGTCTGAATGACTGCCTCTTGGTCCATGTACAGTTTCCATACGAAGAACTCCCACTGTTAGAAATGTTATCTGTAATTTGTTATGATCCCTACAGTTAATAAAACATAGGTAAACACCTTTTGGTATTCTCTGCTTTCAGCCAAGATCCATCTGATATCTGCAATGATATTCCTCATTCTATGTCCTCTTCTAAATCTGACTTGAATTTCTGGCAGTTCCCTGTCGATGTACTGCTGCAACCATTCTTGAATGATCTTCAACAAAAGGTGTTATATTAATGATATTGTTTGATAACTTCCACATTCTTTTGGATCAGTTTTCCTTGGAATGGGCACATATATGGATCTCCTCCACTTGGCTGGCCAAGTAGCTGTCTTCCAAATTTCTTGGCATGGATGAGTGAGTCCTTCCAGCACTGCATCCATTTGTTGAAACATCTCAGTTGGTATTCTGTCAATTCCTAGAGCCGTGTTTTTCACCAATGCCTTCAGTGCAGCTTGGACTTGTTCCTTCAATACCATTGGTTCTTGATCATATGCTACCTCCTGAAATGGTTGAATATCGACCAGTTCCTTTTGGTACAGTAACTTTGTGTATTCCGTCCGTCTTTTTTTTTTGTTGCTTTCTGTGTTGTTCAATGTGTTGCCCATAGAATATTTCAAGATTGCAACTCAAGGCTTCAATTTTCTTCCAGCTTGAGAAATGATGAACGTGTCCTTTCTTTTTGATTTTCTAAATACAGGTCTTTGCACATTTCATTATAATACTTCACTTTGTCTTTTTGAGACAACCTTTGAAATCTTCTGCTCAACTCTTTTACTTCATCATTTTTTCCCATTCACTTTATCTACTCTACTTTCAAGAGCAAGTTTCAAAGTCTCTTCTGATATCCATTTTGATCTTGTCTTTATTTTCTGTCTTTTTAATGACCTTTTGCTTTCTTCATGTAGGATGTCCTTGATGTCATCCCACAACTCTTCTGGTCTTCATCATTAGGTTTCCATGGCATCAAATCTATTCTTGAGATGGTCTCTAAATTCAGGTGGGATATACTCGAGGACATACTTTGGCTCTCGTGGACTTGTTTTAATTTTTTTCAGCTTCAACTTGACCTTGCATATGAACAATTGATGGTCTGTTCCTCAGTTGGCCCCTGGCCTTGTTCTGATTGATGTTATTGAGCTTCTCCATTGTCTCTTTCCACAGACGTAATCGATTTGATTTGAAACCTGTACACAATGGGTGACATTGCCGGTATTTGAAATATCAGTGGCATAGCTTCCAGTATCACAGCAACACACAAGCCACCACAGTCTGACAAACTGACAAATGAGTGGTGGAAGGTTTTGGTTAGGGGGCATTAAGTTTATGTTAATGGTGGTAGAATGATTTGGGAAAGGAACGAGAATGGTTACACTACTTGAAGAATATGAACAATGTCACTAAATTTTACATGCAGAAATTGTTGAGATGGCATATGCTTGTTATGTATATTTTAACTACTATAAAATTAAAATAAACAGACAAATTCAAGTCATTTGGCTCAAAAAAAAAAAAAGAGAAAAAGAGAGAGAGACAATATGGTCTCTATGAATCAAATTATTTGAAATTTATTGGGATCTCTTTTGGCCTGGTGCATGATCAAATTTACAAATTTTTCACTGTGCTTGAGAAGAATTATTCTCTAATTCCTCTATGTATTAGAAGGGTATTCTCTAATTCTTCTATGGATCAGAAGGGTGCAAATTTCTATGCATTTTGTCAAGTTTATTAATTATGCTATTTAAAGGGTGTCAAAATAAACTGAGTCAATAATAAAATTAATCTCTTGGATGAGGTTTATTTGGCCAGAAGATTCAAGAATCGGGTAGCACCAACCATATGTGGAAAGGCACCACACTGACTATCAGCAGTGGCTGCGTTTCAATTAGCAAAATGCAGAAGCAAAGAAGCTTATTTCTGATTGGCTTATACAATTTACTGTTGAAGCACTGTCCAGGATTCCATTGGTCAATGAGGGTGGCCTGATTTACAGGAAAGCTAGGCTTAACCCTTTCAAGACCCGTGGGACACATGGTATCCCACCCACTTTTTATGCCTTTGGAGTTCGTTGGAAAGGGGGTGGCCCAATCTCCCCCCACCCCCCCATAAAAGATTGCTTTTATTCAAGTCCACATCCCATACAGCCAATGATAAATACCACTGCAGCATACATGGTACCATGGAGGCTGATAGGGTCTGGAAGTTGCTATGAGGATGCTGGCAATTTAGCTGGGCTTTAAAACTGAGAGGAGGAGTAATGGGAGCGATGTCATTGAATCACAGAGTGCTTTTAGTACTGTTCTAGATTGAGCCGTGTTGCGTACATTGCTACAAACATAGCAACAATGCTAAGTAAGGACTCTTATTTCTTTCTTCCTAATCTTTTCTGCCATCTCTCTTGCAACTAACAGGATGACCCACAGCAATTCATACTTTTTAACCCAACACGCCCATAAACCCTTTTCCACGTCCAGCAAATTTTCCTGGAAAATTCATGAGCAACACCAGGAATACACTGACAATTACTCTGTGTCCTCACAGATCCTCTGGATGATACATTCAGGGACCTACCCTCAGATCAGACAGTGAAGACAGGAGGCCGTCTCTAGTGCTAAGGTGAGGTTGCTGATCTTTGTCTGAGGTAGAAAGGCCACTTTCTTGGTTTATTTCTTTTTCCTTTGATTCCAGATATTAAAACATGCTGAAGTACACTACAGATGATAGATTATTTTGTGTGGTGGGGGTTAGGTGGGTGGGCTTCAAGGGGACACACTTACCAACTCATACCTGATCCATGAGGGTATTCAAAATGGTAGCATCAGGTCATAAACCATGGCAGGGAGTGTTTTCTTCATTAGAACTTTCCCCTTGGATTAGAATTTTGTAACTGCCAACCCAAATGGGCTAGAGAGAGACACATCCTCCAGGAAAAGCTTGTGCTTTTCCTCAGGTATCCTCTGTGCTTGCTTTTGGGTCCTTGAACTCCACCACTGTTTTCTTTCTTTCTTTTTTTTTTATTTCTCCCTCTTCTGGGTAGCCCAATTTTAACACATTTAGCTTCAAGGTGGGAGCCTTTTGAAATGCATGAAACTCAAAAATCCTGAGTGGGAGCTTCATTTTTGTGTAGACTGAGCATTGTCTTAGGTGATGCCTCCCGGATGTGTGAATTTTCTAAAATTTTGATAGGTTTGCCTTTATTTCTGTGAGATGAGATTCCTCACTATGTTTCCCAGTTACTATGTTCTCATGACAATGTACTTACGGTGAAAACAAGTCATACTGGCCATTTTCTCCTTGATGCCATTCATTGTTTCCAGGTGCCCGTTCCCTTCTTTTCTAGCTTCTGAAGCTAGAGGGGAGTCAGATGAAAGTGACTTCAATGAATGTAATCTTTAATTTACATTCAAAGGCAAAACCAAAAAAACCCATCGCGGTCAAGTCAATTCCGACGCATAGCGACCCTATACGACAGAGTAGAACTGCCCCATGGTTTCCAAGGAGCGCCGGTGGATTTGAAGGCACCTCTGCTTTATGTTGACAGGTTCCATTTAAAACTCCAGCTTAGAGAAGCCATTACTTAAATGTTCATTTTTAATTTATTGAAAGAAAAGTCAATATTTATTTCTAAGATTATGATGCAAATCCAGAACTGTCTAGTGGGAGGCAGGAAAAGATCAAAGTTTATTCATTTTTATACAACTTTATCCTTCGACTGTCTTCCCTCCTACTGTATAAAGTACTTTTCTTTGTACTCTGGGTGAGTGTATACGTATGTATGTGTGTGCGTGTGTGTGTGAATGTATGTGTAGGTGTGCATATGTGTGTGTGTGAATGTATGTATGTGTGTGTGTGTGTGTGTGTGAATGTATGTACGTGTGTGTGTATACGTGTGTGTGTGTGTGAATGTATGTGTAGGTGTGCACATGTAGGTGTGTGTGTATGCACGTGTGTATGTATGTGTCTGTGTGGGAGTCCCTGGGTGGTGTTACTGGTTAAGCACTGGGCTACCAACAGAAAAGCTGGAGGTTCAAACCCACCCAGAGGTGCCTTAGAAGAAAGGCCTGCAGTCTCCTTCCGAAAGATCAGCTATTGAAAATGCTCTGGCACACAGTTCTACTCTGACACCATGGGGTCACCATAAGTCGGAGTCCTCTGGACAGCAACTGGTTGTGGTCTGGGGAAGTAATGAAGGGTGAGAACCAGTGGAAACCTATTGCTTTTCATTATCAGCCCTTCTGGGCAAGCTGACTTTTTTAACCATGTACACGCAAAGCCTTTTATAGAAATGTAAAAACAATGTAATGCTGGAGCTACCTTTCTTTTTTATTTATTTTCAAATCGAGGTGTAATTTACATGAAATAAAATGCACAGATCTAGGTGTCCGCTTTGACTCATTTTAACAATTTCCATGCACCTGTGTAACCACCATCTAAAACAAGATACAAACATTTCCATCACCCAGAAAGTTTCTGGGGCCCCTCACAGTCAACCCCTCCTCACTGCTGAGGCAACCACTTTCTGGCTGCCTGTCCCATAGATTAGTTCTGCCTCTTCTAATATATCATGTGGAGGGCTTGTTTCAACATGTTCTAGCGATTCAACCATTCCTTTATATTTCTGAGCAATATTCCCTTATCTGTGTACACCAGCATTGGCTTAACCATTTTCCTGCTGATGGAAATTGAAGTTGTTTCCATTTTTTTTCACTATTATAAATAAAGCTACCACAAAATTTTTGCAGGAGTCTTTGTGTGGACATATGTTTCCTTTTCTCTAGGACTGGAACTGCTGCGTTGTTGGAGAGTTGTATATTTAACTATACAAAAGATACTGTCAAAAGGTTCTCCAAAGGGGTGGGATCATTTTGCTCTCCCACAAATGCTTGATATGCACACACACACACACACACACACACACACACGTATACACAAGCACACACGCACACAGGCACACACAGACACAAGGACAAAAACCAGTTGGCATCGGCTCGATTCTGACTCACGGTGACCCAACGTGTGTGAGAGTAGAAGCATATTTTATAGGGTTTTCAGTGACTAGTTTTTCTGAAGTAGATTGCCAGGCCTTTCTTCCAAGGCACCTGGTGTATACTCCAACCACCAACCTCTCAGTTAGCAGCCGAGTGTGTTAATCTTTTGCACCACCCAGGTCTTTTTAAAAAAATGTAATAGCCTTTATTTTTCAGAGCAGTTTTAGGTTTACAGAAAAATTTTGTAGAAAGTACAGAGAGTTCCCACATATCCCCATGGACCCTTTCCCCTATTATTGCCATCTTGCGTTTCTGTGGTACCCTTGCTACAACTGATGAACCAACGCCGATACATGGTCATTAACTGATAATTTTAAATTAACATTTCAATTAACTAAACTAACATTAAAACTGAAATTAACTAAAAAAAATTCAACTATGTGTGTAATTAAAATGTTTCAAAGCCTCCCGGTTCTTCCACAGTTTTAGATACATTTTTACTTCCATTTTCTGTGGAAATAATTTTTGTCTCATGTACAATTCAACAGAATGCAGAGAACGAAGAGCCGAGCACATGAGAAGGAGGTAGCATGCCTTACCTCCTTGGGAAATAGCGACAGGGCGGGAGCCCAGGCTCAGAGGCGTATCTAAGGTATGGAAGGTATGGCACGCCTCCTGGGCGCCACTTGAAGGGCAGTTTCTATTAACCCAGTATGGCCCAAAGTCCTTTCTCAAGCACAGTAGACACAGAGGCGTAGCGAGGGGAGGGCATCTGCCCCCTGCCCAAGTCCATGGGGGCTCCAGAAGAGCCACAGCTATGAAAGGGGAATGGCTGAAGCAGCCAGACATGAGCTGGGAAGGCGTTTCTGCTGACGGTTGCTGCTATGACATCTATCACCTTGGAATTGGCTGGAGGGGGGAAGGGCACGAAATGTAGAGATGGCCCCAAGGCACGCGTTACCCTCTCTATGGCCGTGCAGTGGGGAGGGGAGCAATTTCACCGCTTGCCATACTTGCTATTTTCTGCAGATAGCCTCTGGGATGGTAACGATTTGGATACTAATTCCGGAAGAGACTTGATGCACTTAGGTTTAGAGTTCAAGGAGAGATGCCCCACCTTTTTGTAGATTTAGGCTAAAGGATTCTATAAGCTCTATTTGAAGATTCTTTTGAATCTATTACATAAAAAAAAACTACCCATTTATTTTTCGAGACAGGACACTCACGATAGTTAAATACAGAACAAGAGTCACGTGGGTATTTTCAAAACTTACGACCAAGCTTTAAAGATCAACAACTCGTGGTTTACAATCGGCCTCTGTAGTTTCAACTGCTTTCTGATCTGTCCTTGACTTTTACCTGCCATCACAGAGCTCATGATTCAAGGACCATTTATTTCAGAGATGAAACATTTGCACAAATCATGTTGTACAGTGGGCAGCTGACATGGCTAACTAAAGAGAAATCAGTGGAAAGTCTAAAATAATATGATTGTGTTATTTCAAGATTTTAACTCTTCAGTTTACAAAGAAAACAGAACAAAAGTCTCCGGGAGGAAGCTCCATGATATTTTTATTACTTACTAAAGCATCATTTAGCATCAAAAAAATTTGAAGAAATATCAGGTGTTTTGTCTAAATACATATCCTGTTTATAAGAAATAGCAACTATTTTTAGGTGCTTTTTTGGCTTTTTATAAATTGCTTTTATATATATATGTAATTTCATTTACTTTGTTGTTATCTTTGAGAATACACACAGCAAAATATATACCAATTCAACCGTTTCTACATGTACAATTCACTGACATTGACTGCATTCTCTGAGTTATGCAGCCATTCTCACCCACTTTTTCTGAGTTGTTCCTCCCCCGTCAACATAAATTCACTGCCCCCTAAGATCTCTATCTAATCTTTCAAGTTGCTGTTGTCAATTTAATCCCATATAGATAGTTCTTAAAAGAGTGTAATACTGAAGGCAGATATTTTTTACTAGTTGAGCTAAACTGGTTTTAAGAAGACTTTAGGGGATATTTCTGGCTTAAGGTGTAAAGATGATCTCAGGACAACAGTTTCAGGGGCTCATCTAACCTTCATGATTCCAGGAAGTCTGGAGTCCATGAGAATTTGAAATTCTATTCTGCATTTCCCCCCTTTTGATCAGGATTTTTCTATGGAATCTTTGATCAAAGTGTTCAGTAATGGTAGCTGGGTACCATATTTGTAGGGTACTTATGGCATGTTTTTTTTTTTTTTTTAAAGTGGTGGTTTTAAGTATTTCCGAACTTATAGCCTAAGAATTACTTATGTTTTTTATTTATTTATTTATTTTTTTGGTTGGGAGCTGGTGGACTGGCTATTTATTTGTAAGTGGCGATTTAATAAAACAATCCTCACGAGTGATACCTTGGTCCCTCTGTGCTGGCTTCCTTATTTCTTCTTTTTCACTGACAAGGAAGGGAAGGATGGAGGCAAGATAAATAATCCTGGCTGGCAGGGTTCCCTGGCAGCTCAAAGGTACAGGGAGAAATAGAGTGTTGCCAGCATTGCTCATGGAAACAGTCAACTGCGAATCGCCGTAGGTCAGAGGTAGAGAGAGTAACAATGTTGTTGTGTGCTATCCAGTTGCTAGGACTGCCCCACAGGGTTTCCATGGCTGTAATCTTTATGGGAGCAGATCACCAGGTCTTTTCTCCTGTGGAGCACCTGGTGGGTTCAAACTGCTGACCTTTTGGTTAGCAGCCGAGGGCTTAACCATAGTTGTTGTGAAAATCATATACTTTTTGATGCTAAACTATTCAGCATCAAATATGCCAATGGCTGAAAACCACTACAAAAAAGCCCTCCTCGTTTCAAGGAAATTCCCCAAATATTCAAAGTCAAAGGTTCCTGGGTGGTACAACTGGTTTGCACTTAGCTAAAGACCAAAAAGTTGGTGGTTAGAACTCACCCAGCGGCACCGCTGGTAGTGTGATGGTTAAGAGCTGGGCTACTAACCAAAAGGTTGGCAGTTCGAATCCACCAGCCACTCTTGGAAACCCCATGGGGCAGTTCTACGCTGACCTATAGGGGCGCTATGGGTCAGAACCGACTTGACAGCACATAACAACAATAACAGCAGCACCGCGGAAGAAATGGGCCTGGAGATCTGCTTCTGTAAAGATTACAGCCAAGAATCCCTATGGAGCAGTTCTACCCTGTATCACATGCGGTCTCCAAAGTCACAAACCAACACAGCAAAATCAACAACAAACTATAAGTGTACTTTTTATTTTTTTTAAGGTGAATTCCCTATTTTCTGTAGGACTTCATCTTAGTTTTTCTTTCCTCAGCTTTGTAGATTCTAATTAATCCAGTTACACATCTCCACTTACACTTTCTCTTTTCAGAATAGACCAGCTATATACATTTATAAAGTGATATAGCTTTTTATATTTGAATCTAAAAAAACTCACTAAAGTGTGCTTACAGGAAAGTACAAAGAACCCTATCTTACCCTGCATTCTAGCCTGATTCCATAGAATTTTCTAATAGGCAAGGTATTTGCTACACTACTAATACATGCTCTAAAACTAAATATAGACTCATCAGTCAAGAATGGTTTAATAAAAGATTTTTTAAGAATATAAAAAAAATCTATATGAGATAAAAGTAACAGAGGTTCACATACAAAGCAAAAAGGGTTGAGCACAGATAATTTGATTAACATTGCTGTAATAAATCTGCAAATATAAATATTTCAGCAGATAGTTCATCTCTACTAAGGTTAAAGACTCATTTGTAGAGACAAACTACATCAAATCAAATATAAATGTCAAATAGGAAAATCTGTTCTGAAAACCTTAAACTTGACTCGTGTATACAGATGTGTGTGTGAGAGGTTACACAGACCAAAATGTTTTCTTATTTCTACTGACCATCCTTCCAGAAAAGCTTTCTATCAACAAGGCCTCCAATTTTGAAAGCATAACTAGGCCCACAGCAGATTTTATTATGCATATCAACAGTCCAGTTATATACTGCTTAATCTTAAAACATACCTACTCACGCATGCTTCCTCTTCAGAAACGGCAAAACCAAGGGCCGCCTGGCCCATTTTAATTCAGTAGGGATACTCGAAACCCAAGGGGTTTGTAAGTTGGTAGGGCAAAGGCCTTGAACTCCCCACATCACTACAAAATTAAGAGGGTACCTAAGGGTGAAGGGATGGCGCTTTAGAAAAACAATGCTAAATTTTTTCTTCACTACTGTTAATAATTTTATAGAGGCAAGAGTTAGAAAGGTTTGCTTGTACCAAGAGCCAAACCAGATTGAGTCAGAAGGCCATTTACAAGAAACAGCAAGAACCGAAACTTAAAAAACTTAAAAAATTTTTCCTTATCAACATGAGTTAGCAATACTTATCAACATTTGAGTTAGCAATATTCCTCCAATCAAAATAAGTCACCCTCGAATTCAGTGACCAACCTTCCCAGAAAGGTGAAGGTAGTATTATTATTCAAGGCATTTTCAAAGAAAGATTATTAACTGTCATGGATTGAACTGTGTCCCCCAAAAATATCTGTCAACTTGACTAGGTCATGTTTCCCACTATTGTATGACTGTGTACCATTTTGTAATCCTATGTGATTTCCTCATGTGTTGTAAACTCTATCACTATGATGTAATAAGATAGATTAGCGGCAGTTATACTGATAAGGTCTACAAGATTAGATAGTGTCTTAAGCCAATGTCTTTTGAGATATAAAAGAGAGAAGCAAGCAGATACACATGGGGACTTCATACCACCAAGAAAGCAGTGCCTGGAGCAGAGCGCATCCTTTGGACTGGAGTTTCCTGCGCAGAGAAGCTCCCAGACCAAGGGAACACTGATGCATCACAAGAACCTTCCTCCAGAGCCGACAGAGAAAGCCTTCTCCTGGAGCTGCTGCCCTGAATTTGGACTTGTAGCCTACTGGACTATGAGAGAATAAACTTCTCTTTGTTAAAGCCATCCCCTTGTGATATTTCTGTTATAGCAGCACTAGATGACTAAAACATTAACTTAAGGACGATTTATAGCCTTTGTCTAGTTTAGAACTCTATTAACATTAACTTAAAAGGAAAAACATGTAGAGTGTACATGCAATATTGTACGATTCCACCTATTGAATCCTGAAAGCTTCATTTTACATCGAGTTATGATGGGATTTTAATGAACTGGAATTGTTGTTGCTAGTACACGCTCCTTTAAAAAATAAGAAAAGACTAAGCAAGATATGCAGCAATGGAGCATCCAGGCCCTTAGTACATGTAAGGCCAGTTTAGTATTTGCTGTTGTTACTTGCTGTCAAGTTGGCTCTGACTCATGGTAACACCATCATCATGATCACTGGTATGTTGGAGTCCATTCTTGCAGCCACTGTATATTTTCAGTGCCTTCCTACCCAGGGGGCTCATCTTCCAGCACTATATCAGACAATCTTCTGTTGTGATCATTTTGAAAAATCACTGGCTGATTTTTGGATGTAGATAGCCAGGCCTTTCTTCCTAGTCTATCTCAGTCTGGAAGTTCCACTGAAACCTGTCCACCATGGGTGACCCTACTGGTACTTGAAATACTGGTGGCATAGCATCCAGAATCACAGAAACATGCAAGCCTCCACAGTACGACAAACTGACAGACAGGGGGTGGTTTAACATTTAAAATGTGTAAAATACGTTCAAATTTGATGGAACCACGATGCCTTGGATGATGGATGGATTAAAATTTTAAATACCCCTGGGAAACTAACAAATGAATCATCAGAGGAATTACATTTAACATTTATATGGGGATAATATACTTAGATAGAAGGTAAAACCACAGAAATACGCAATAATGAAATCTATTTTTGTATAAGAACAAGAGATGAGGTTCAGGCTGCAAAAGAACAGGTATATCATTTAGGTACATTAAAAAGAGAACTATAGTAAGCAGCAGGTGGTTCTCCCCTGAACCTCATCATTATACTTTTTTTGAACAAGCAGGTACGGACTTTAGATCTTGAGCAATGTCCTTTGTACAGGAGCCTTCAGGAAACCAGGGTGTGTTCTCCCCCAAGCTGCCCTTTACTACAGGTGTGTAGATTCAGGTCACTGCAGTCATCTGGTTGAAACATTTATGCTTTTCTTCCTCAGGTCACAGGAAAGTGATTCAGACACTTCATTGTTTTACCATTCCCAGGAAAGTGAGTTTTTTAAAATGTCATTATCTCTGTGATATTTTGCAAACTTTGTCACCGACAGAACAGTCAATAAATTCTAGTAAATTTCTATGTACTTAAATCATGTTTATTTGAAGTAAGGAGTCTCTGAATGGTCCAAATGGCTGACCAAAAGGTTGGCAGTTCAAGTCCACCCAGAGGTGCTTCAGAAGAAAGGCCTGGCGATCTACTTCTGAACATTCAGCCATCGAAAACCCTGTGGAGTGCAGTTCTACTCTGACACACATGGAGTCACCATAAGTTGGCGCTGACTCGATGGCAACTGGTTTTATTTGAAGTAAAATGATTCAGTCTGTAAGTCACTAGACTCCAATTACACATAGAACCCTCATCAGAAAAACCCTCCAACTAGAGGATGCAGGATAATACTGTAAGTTCCAGAACCCAGTATCTGAAATCTCTGCGTGTTCAGAAGACAGACACAGAGAGGAGAAAGTGTCTGGAGAAAACACGGAAGGATGAGACTAAGGAGTTAGTGGGCTGAAGAATTGAAAGGTTATTAGCCATAAGGCTATGATCAATTCTTCTTGATCTCTTCCCAGGAACAGATCAAGAGGCGATTCCTCATTATTCAACACAGGGATGTTTCTCGGCAGGAAAGCTGTTAGATTATTGTGGGAAGCTGTGAAATTTCTTCTGCTTGCTTCATTAATAGTAAAATAAATCATGTCTGGGGGAGTTTATTTCTGTTTCTGTTCTCGGTTTGAAATAATGGTCTCCAAATTGCAGCAAAGGGCCATAAAACTTGATTTGGTCCTGAGTTGAAGAGAAAGACGCTGGTCTCAGCCGTGAGTCACTGGAGCCAGGGCCGAGCTGTCCACCACACAGAAGTTCTCACAGCTGTGTACACTACCAACCCAAGTGCATGTTAAGCCTTGCAGAGTCAGAAGTCTGACTTTGGCTGGTAAATAATCAGTGAAAATATTCAAGCTTTGATTCCATCTGAAGGCCGGGGGTAAATTATATCCAGAGTGGGAAGGTTTGCTTATGGGAGCCACTGAGGATGAACATCAGTCACTTAGAAGCCAGGGATGTGATTTAATTTTTTTTTTTTTGGTGGTGAGACTAGATATAAGAAAACATGTGCCGATTCAACAATTTTTACATGTATAATTTAGTGACATTGATTATGTTATCATGTTGTGCAATTATAACCACTCTCTGTTTCCAAATTACTCCACCGCCATTGACAGAAACTCAGTGTCCCCTAGGCAATGACTTCCCCTTCCCCTCTCACCTTGCTAACCACCATTAAGCTTTGGTCTCTATACATTCACCTACTTCACTAAGTGGGATCATCGCTACCTGTCCTTTTGTGTCTGACTTATTTCACTCAGCATAATGTTTTCAAGGTTCACCCCTGTTGTAGCACACATTGGGGCTTCATATCTTTCATGGCTGATTAATATTCCATTGCATGTATAGACCACATTTTGTTTATCCATTTATCTGTTGATGGGCACTTGGGTTGTTTCTACCTTTTGGCTGTTGGGAACATCGCTGCAGTGAACATTGGTGTACGGGTTTCTCTTTGCATTCCTGCTTTCAATTCTTTTAGGTATGTACCTAGGATTGGAATTGTTGGATCATGTGGTAATTCTATGTTTAACTTTTTTTTTTTAATTGTGCTTTAAGTGAAAGTTTACAGTGCTAATTAGTTTCTCATTCAAACATTTAGGCACAAATTGTTTTGTGACATTGGTTGCAATCTCCCAATGTGTTAACACTCTCCCCCTTTCCACCCCAGGTTCCCTGTGTCCATTCATCCAGTCTTTCTGTCCCTTCCTGCCTTCTGTCTTTGCTTTTGGGCAGGTTTTGCCCATTTGGTCTCATGTAATTAAGAAGAATGTTCCTCACGTGTGTTACCGTTTGCTTTATAGGTCTGTTTAATCTTTGGCTGAAAGGTAGACTTCAAGAGTGGCTTCAGTTCTGAGTTAGCAGCGAGTCTGGGGACCATAGTCTCAGGGGTTCCTCCAGTCTCTGTCAGACCCAGTAAGTCTGGTCTTTTTCTGGGAATTTGAATTTTGTTCTACATTTTTCTCCCGCTCTGTCTGGGACCCTCTATTGTGATCCCTGTCAGAACCAGCAGTGGTGGTAGCCGGGCACCATCTAGTTCTTCTGGGCTCAGGCTGGTGGAAGCTGTGGTTCATGTGGTCCATTAATCCTTTGGACTCATATTTTCCTTGTGTCTTTGGTTTTCTTCATTCTCCTTTGCTCCAGATGGGATGGGACCAATAGACATATCTTAGATGGCCACTCACAAACTTTTAAGACCCCAGATGCTACTCACCAAAGTAGGATATGGAACATTTTATGAACTATGTTATACCAGTTCACCTAGATGTCCCCTGAAACCATGGTCCCCAGCCCTCAGCCCCAGTAACTCTGTCCCTCAAGGTGTTTGGATGTGTCTAGGAAGCTTCTATGCCCCCTAACACTAAAGTATCTAAACGTGTAGACCTTTCTAATTCACCCTTGGGATTTTTACTTCAGAACAGACCATTCGTGACTAATTAACAAGAAAGGTTTATACAACATTCAGCAATACTTAAACACAGAACTCCTAGAACTCAAACAATGAGAAAACGAGATCAGCAACAAAAGAAGTTTTCAGGGCAGCAGACAATCCTATTAGACAGAACCATATGAAATAACCAGTGCTGGACAATTTTTGACCTACAAAGGTGGCAATTTTGTGTGGTTCAACGTATAACAATGTTTCTTTTGAAGACTTCCATGCAATACGTATTGCATAATCGCCGAGAACACAGGTTTTTGGCGTCAGGCACGGATGGGTATAAAATAACTAGCTCTACAGCTTAACCAGTAGTGTGACCTGGGGCTAAGTTCCTTACCGTCAATACTTTTCTCATTTGTAAAGTGAGGATAAGGAGCCCTGGTGGTGCAATGGTTAATACGCTTGGCTGTTAACCGGAAGGGTCAGTGGTTTGAACCCACCAGCCACTCCGACGGAGAAAAGACCTGGCAATCTGCTCCTGTGAAGATTACAGCCTGGGAAACCCCATGGGGCATTTCTGCTCTCATATAGAGCTGCTTTGAGTTGGAATCAGCCCCACAGCACACAGCAACAACAAAGTGAGGCTACTATTACTCACCTCGCAGAGTCTGGCGGTCAGTTGTGCTGTTCCACACAGACGTCCAGATTTCCACATCTCGTCCCTCCCAGGCCCGCGGTCAGAGGGAGTCCTGGCTCCTGTGGTTGGGCAGGGCTGGGTGACTAGTTCTCGCCATTGAGGCGTGAGCAGAGGTGACAAGCATCACTTCCAGACCAGAGAATTTTATATGCATTGAAAATGGGTTTCTTCCAGGTAGTATGGGCTTGGGCCTTGCTTTTTTTTTTTTAATTGTCAGACAATCTGTCTTTTAATCGGGGTGTTTAGAATGTTTAGTTTAATGTTACTATTGATATGACTGGATTTTAATCTTCCATCTTATTATATGTTCTCTATCTGTTCCATCTGTTCCTTGTTCCTTTTTTTCTTGTTTAATGCCTTCTTTTGTATTAATTATGTCTTATGATTTCATCTTATCAGTTTTATTGGCTTATTAGCTATTAGTCTTTGTTCTTTTGTTTTAGGGCTTGCTTTAGGGTTTATAGGCATCCTGGGTGGCACAAATGGTTAAGCCCTTTACTGCTGACCAAAAGGCTGATGGTTTGAATCCACCCAGAGGTGCCTCTGAAGAAAGGCCTGGTGATCTACTTCCAAAAAATCAGTCACTGAAAACCCTATGGAGCACAGTTCTACTGTGACACACACAGGGTCACCATGAGTCAGGGTCAGAGTTGACTTGACAGCAACTGGCTTTTTTTTTTTTTTAGGCTTTGTAAGACACAATTTTAACTAATCATAGTCTACCGTCAAATTATATTCTACCACTTCACCTATACTATGAGAACCTTACAAAGCCATAGTGGAGGCAATGGATAGGATTAACAGCTGGACAGACATTGCAGAAGAAAGATTAGTGCACTTAGACATAACAACGGGAACTATCCAAAATAAAGCACACAGCAAAAAGCACCACCTCTCCTCCACCTCGCTGCCCCCCACCCCCCCAAAAAAGAACAGGGCATCTGTGATCTGATGACAACTTCAAGCAGGTGTTATCTGTTGCATATGTTTATTTGTTGCATATGTGCTATCTGTTGCATATGTGTTAACTGTGGCATATGTGTTATCTGTTGCATATGTGTTATCTGTTGCATATGTGTTATCTGTTGCATATGTGTTAACTGTGGCATATGTGTTATCTGTTGCACATGTGTTAACTGTGGCATATGTGTTATCTGTTGCACATGTGTTATCTGTTGCACATGTGTTATCTGTTGCACATGTGTTATTTGTTGTTGTTGTTAGCTGCCATTGAGTTGGCCCATGACTCCCAGCAACCCCATGCACAACTGAACAAAATGCTGCCCGGCCCTGTGCCATCCCCATGATCGGCTGGGGATCAGACCTTTGAGATCCATAAGGTTTTCACTGGCTGATTTTTAGATGTAGATCTCCAGGCCTTTCTTCCTAGTCCGTCTTAGTCTTGAAGCTCGGCTGAATCCTGTTCAGCATCATAGCAACACACAAGCCTCCAATGACAGAAGGGTTATCACATGAGATGCATGGGCTGGGAATTGAACCCAGGTCTCCCACATGGAAGGGGAGAATTCTGCCACTGAACCACCACCACCCCCAGGTGTGTTATTGGAGTCCTTGAAAGCAGAGGAGACAAGAAAGAAAGGATTTGGGCTGTATCAGAGAGCACTTAGCATCCACTGAGGATGCTGAGCTTGGTGCTGCAGGACGGAGAACAGACTCCTGGGGATAGGGGGAAGCTGGATAGCCACATAGTGGTTGCCGTCAAATGGGAGGCTGGAGGAGGGTAGCAGTGGTGAAGATGGTGAAATCTGGACAGATTAAAACATTCGAGATGTAGGCAAATGTATGGAGAGCAAAGGTTATTAGTGGTTACCAGAGGTGGTAGGGAGGGGGAAGAAGGAGTCATGGCTTAGGGGGCACTGAGTTTCTGTTAATGGTGGTGTAATAATTTGGAAAAGGATAGTGGTAATTGTGGTACAACATGATGAACATGATCAATGTCACTGAATTGCACATGGAGATATTGTGGAGTTGGCAATCTTTTGTTGTATGTGTGTATATATATATTTACTACGGTTAAAAAATAATCCCTGTGATGTAGCTGTGGGAAGCAGGGATGTGTCCAGGATGTGTGATTAGGTGAACAGGGCTAGGGGAAGATCATGGACCCCAACGAGCTGGACATGCTGAGCTCAAGGTTCCTTTGAGATGTCCAGGTAGAGATGAATTAGTGACTTAAATTCAACAAAAAGTGGCCATCCCCAAATGACACACATGGTCCTACTGACAGCAGGTCTTTGCCAGCATTCCCTTCCCCAGATCATTCTCGATAAGCAGGTGGCACCATCTTGGATTGCTACAGGCCAGCTCCTATAATCCAGGGACAGTACCCTGTCTTGCCTTTGTTTTCTTGCTACCAGGTTCTGTGGCTAAAACCCAGAGGAGCAGTGCTGGGGTTCTGCCTGAGCTCCAGCCTGCCGTGCGACCTGGGCCACGCACCGGGGCTCCGTGGTTGAACACCGCCTGGTGTGGAATAGGCTTCACTGGGGAAAGGAAATCCTCAGGGGACCAGACTCAGGTGGGGAGGAGCCGGGGTCCGCCATCTCACCTCTTCCTAAAGGAGTGCTAGGCAGGACTCTTCATGAAGACACATGGTGGCTGTTATGGATTGAACTGTGTCCCCCCAAAAATGTGTGTTGGAATCCTATCCCCGTACCTGTGGATGTAATCCTATTTGGGAATAGGGTTTTGTTAGGTTAATGAGGCCGTATGGGAATAGGGTTTTGTTAGGTTAATGAGGCCGTATCAGTGTAGGCTGTATCTTAAGCCAATCACTTCGGAGATTATGTAAAGAGTACATTAGGCACAGAAGCAAGTATGAATGAGGGAAAGATAGATGCCAGGTGGAGATTGCCAAGAAACACCGAGAACGCAAGAGAAGCTGAGACAAGGATTTTCCCCCAGAGTGGACAGAGAGCCTTCCCCTAGAGCCAACACCCTGAATTTGGGCTTCTAACCTCCTGTGAGAAAATATATTTCTATCCATTAAAGCTACCCACTGAGGGATTTCTGTTACAGCAGCAATAAGAAACTAAGACTATGTTTCAGTGAGGGGACACTTTCCTCTGCGGGTCTCTCTCTTTATAGGACAAATGTGAGAAGGCAAACCCATCAATAGAGGAACAGCAGGCTACTTGGTTCCAAGTCTGTGTTTGGAATGCCATGTTTTCAGGTGTTGTGTGGGAACGGCAGCTCTCTGTACCTGGGGAGCGTGGGGCCCAGGAGAAGCTGCCAACCCCTGTGTTAAAGAAAACGCCCCTCGACCCCGCCACACCCATTTAAACTTAACTCTTAACCCTTCAGAGAAACTAAAAACTCGTGATAAACAGACAGTTCTGGGAAGAGTTTCAATAATTAGGTCAGCCATATCTAGCCTACAGAATGCCAACACGCAAACTTAATCAACCAATCCAAGCCACCTCCTGCCGATGAAGTGAATGACAACCAACCATTTTAAATTTCCCTTTTGGGAAATCCCGTCTGTGCTGTATAAAAGCGGATCAACACTGTAATGTGACCGGCTCACCTCCTTGGAGGGGTGCTCCCTGTTCAACGACAGTTTCTTCTGCCCAATAAAAATCTCACGTGAATTGACTTATTGATGGGATTTTTTCCTTTCAACACCTACGCAGGGAAGCCCTCAGCTCTGCAGGAAGCAGGGCTTGGGGGCGGTCGTCACACCTGAGAGGTGGGAGGGATAGTCTTGGCTAGCTCTCTGTCCAGGCAAACCAGGGCCACTTCCGGATACTTCTTATCCCATCACCACACAAGAGACCAGTTGTCCTGTCTTTCTAGAACTGGGACCTTTTGACAGCGGATGAACTCAAGCCAGACATGAAAATTGACAAGAGAAAGCAGCTGGTGACCCACTACTTTCTCTTGGAATACTGGAATTTGTTTTTAATGTGTTACAAGACTGCGCTCACAGATTGTGAATCTGTTAGTTTTCCACCCTACCACATGGCTGTGAGCAAAAAGAACACGGGGTGTTGGTGAATACAACATTTAGATTAACAGCAATCACCATCATTTCTTCCTTTGACGTGTTTTGAATGGTTGCCTTCGTGGTGAAGAGAACCGGAGGTCTGGCGCATACAAGAAGGTACTATGGATTTGTTGAAGGTTAAATGAGTGAATCTTACGTATTGCCTGGAGAATTAGCTGCTACCAGACACCATCTGAAATCTGCCTGAAATATCTAAAACATGATTTACGGTAAAACATCTAAACATTTATAGCTCGAATCCTTATAAGACTGGATACTTAAGGTACTTCATAACTTTAAAATAGCCACTCCCGACAAGTTGAAATACGTAATTTAATAACTGACAAATAAAATTAGGGACCGTTGCAGACCACCTGCCCAAAGAAATGCCTGGCTCGAGTTTTCCCCTCTCTGGCTTCTGATCTTTTTTTCTTGTGCCAACTCCCTCTTGGGCAGTTCCTGGTGGCACAAATGGTTTGAGCTCATCTACTAACAGAAAGGTTGGCAGTTCAAACCCACCTAGTGGCTCAGTGGGATCGGTTCCCGTAAAGATTACCCTACGGGCAGTTCTCCTCTGTCACATGGACTCGCTATGAGTCGAGATTGACTTGACAGCACCCAACAAACGTTTTTAAAACCCTTGTGAAAGTTTCCAATACCTCAATTTCTCAGGGATCATTTCAAATAATCTAAACATCTTACAGGTTAGAGATAAGCCAAGACGCTGTAGAAAGCAGGAATTACCACCCGTCTGAAAATACACCTATTGCTTCCACTTTTTGGAACAGGACATTTGAGCAGAGGGCCAGCAATTTGAAAACACAGGTCACAGCACCTTTTATTTGTCATCACACAAATGGATGGGACATGAAATAAATTCAACTTCTTGGAACAGTCTAAGTGCCATTCAGAATCCAGTGGGAAAGTCACTGATGTTGCCTTGAGTTGGGAAGCCATGAGCTTGGTGTCTTTGGACTCTGTGGATGGGAAAAAATGTGGAAGGCGCATGAAATCCGCAGCCCACACTGGGAGTTCTCCAAAGGGGTTTAATGTTGGATGCAGTGACGTGGCACTGCGCACAGAACGTTTTCCTGAGAGAACACATCACACACGTGAGTCTTTCCGGGGGCCCCTTCTCCCTCCTTGACATGCAGCACGAAGTTCATGCGAACAGATTACACCCCAGGGTCTCTCTCTGCAAGATTCCCACCACCATACGGCAGATAACTGTACAGCTTTACAAATTCCCAGGCAAAAAATAAATTCTCACGATTTATTAGTTGACAACGAAGATAAATTCACACAGCTTAGTGGCCACAAGGCTTCATCTCATTTCTCCCTTTGTAGATACCTCTGTGCACCTCAGACCAGTTGAAAAATTAAATACTTCCTGTCAATAAACAATGACATGGACGAAGGACAGTCTATAGCAGCTCACACTTTCGGCTGAACATTATTATTATTATTTTTTTTGCTATCCCGTTTCTTATATGCAAATTCACAACAATTGTTTTAAGACAATACGAACCCACTTTGCCTCAGAGGGTGACCCTATTAAGACCAAATACATCTACAGAATTTGGAACTAAGTTGGATTTTTATTTAGAGATCTCATGTATTATAACGAGAAGTATGACGTGTCTGTGTACTAAAAGAAACAGTGGTAGCTCACCGGGGCCAAGCCACCTAAATTAGGTTCTTTTAAAACATCTGATGCATTCTTACTCTAGGCACAAAAACAACGTCTTTAAAAAAATAAAATTGTGACTTCAAAGGCCCTTATTTATAGGGAAGAGGAATAAAAGATAAACACTAGTGGATGTTGAATCATGAGCCCAAGGCCTGTTTGGATTATTAACTGGGTCATCTGCCCTTTAGATTCTGTAAATGCAAAGAGAAATTGTCAAGTATTAAAAAAAATACATATATATATATATATACACATATATATATATATATATATGCACACACATAACCAAATACCCGCTGCCGTTGAATCCATTCCAACTCAAAGCGACCCTAAAGGACAGAGTAGAACTGTCCCATAGGGTTTCCAAGGAGCGCCTGGTAGATTCGAACTGCTGACCTTTTGGTTAGCAGTTGTAGCTGTTAACCACTATGCCACCAGGGTTTCCATATATATACACACATCTTCAGAACCTCAGAGCGCCTTTGATCATGTGAACACCTGCGCCACTTATGTTTGGAGAATGGAGACAATATTTTAGAAAACTTTACCACCTCTGGCCCAAGCTCATTCAATGCAACTATGATGTATTAAAGCAGTGAGTTACATACATAAATAAGATAAAAATAATTCTCATAAATTAAAAGGTCAAACAATCTCCCATATTAATTCAGCTGAGAGGGAGGGTCGGGAGCATATGAGAGTGAGTGAGTGTGGCTGTGAATTATATGACCTCTGAGGGCTCCCTCCGCGTGCTGCCTGGATAATAAACCTTCCTTAGTTCACAAAGGCTTGAAATGCACAAAACTAATATTGGCCCTAGCCTCAACATTTTGCCACCGGGAATGAAGCGCTGAGAAGGTTGCGTTTTCTGTAGCAAACCATCCTTTAGCAATGTCAACGCTACTCTGGCCCTCCTTTATCCACTACTGACTCTTGGTTGGGCTTTCTTCTAGATGGTCTCCCAAATAACAGAATCTGGGGCAAAGAGGGATCAGGGACAAAGTAAGGCAAAGTGTCACTTCAGTGGACAAAGTTAAAAAATACTAGGAGACTTAAGACTGCTTTTCCCATGCCTCTTTCTGCTTCCATTATGACCATCATGGAGCCTTGGCCAACACCTGAGAAAATGGCGCACGGGCCTTCCTGTTCTGCCCGCAAGCAGAGATGGTTGTTAATCGGCACAATCACTTATCAGAGAGCTAACCTCTTCTGTTCTCAGTGCTGCCTGGCAGGAAATCGCGGTATCTTTGCGTTTCAGAAATGCCTATGCCTTTCCACGGTAAAGAGCCAAACTCCTTCCACATTTTTACAGAAAATCGATCTTGAAAGACATCAACCTTTGGAATCAAAGTTTCAACAGAGAGGACACAAGGATTTCTTCCCTGTTCTTCCACTCAGGGGATTCAGGCTGATGGCCAGCCGTAAGAAATAGATTTAGATGGCGGAGAATACCGAGGGAGCTCGGAAGGAGCCACCAGAAGTGATGGCGTGAGGACTGACCTGCTGCACACAACGGAGGTGTCTCTTTGCCTTCGGGCAGGTGTGTAAAATGGGACATGGAAGGCTAGTCCTACAGTGCAAATGACTTTTACCAGGTTAAAATCACATCAAATCAAAGTCAACATTGGCCATAACGTTGTCTTGAGCACATAATGAATGCTTGAAATTAGGGGCAGATTAACCAGTGAGCATGGTATGTACTGGCTTACAGTAAGCAAGGTATGCATGGGCTTAATTGTGTTTACTAATGAATCTGTAGTGCACAATTTCACATGGGTTTCACCACTACAGATTAGTAAGTAAGCACAGTTAAGCCCGTGCATATCTTGCTTATTGGGTAATCTGTCCCTGCTTGAAACAAAAAAGAAAGAAAGAAAAAACTATACTAAAAATTGATTTATGTATTCTATTACTAAGAAGCCTTTGTGCCTGACTCAGGGACATCACATAACGCCCTTGCCTGTTGAACTTGAAGGTTCGAAGAGACATACGCTATCACGGCATATCTTTCTCACATGGTTGAGTCCACGGAGGTAGGACAAATTCAACACAAATTTCAAAGAAGAGAATCAGGTTACTTGAACTGTGGTCTGCTTGTTCACTTAAAAAAAAAAAAAAAAAAACCCAGAAGTGAGGAGAAAGTTGGTTTTTGTTGCTGTGTGTTGCCAGGTTTGAATACTGTTTTTTTTTTTTTTCACACAATATCCGAGTTGTAAAGCAAAAATCCAAATGAACCATTTATGCTCCTATTTAACATATCACTTGCCTCCTATGATGCTGCTTCTTTTTATGTTTAACTTTCCCAAGTCCGTGTCAGTGAAACCAACTGGGTTTTGTAAGGGAAGGCTGGGGCGGGGCTACCTTGAGTAAGGCGTAGTGTGGAACTGAGCAGGTAAAACTCTTACCTGCAGACTGTGATGATTGTTGGGGGGGCTGGGAGAGAATTCAGCAAAAGCAAAGTCAACCTTTACTTACATTGCAATGTATGATTTTTTTTTTTCTTTGTTTGGTATCCAGCAAACCAATCTCAAAAATCCACCAGAAGCTCCCTGTCTTTCTATTTTCCAGTTCTCTGCAGGAGACTTAATAGCTGTACATCTGCTGCTGCTGCTCCGCCTGCACTTGGGGCTGGGCTGCCTGCTGCTGCGGGGGCTGTGGCTGCGGCGGTTGCAGGACGTCTGACTGAGGCACCGCCCGCCACGCCAGGGGGTGCTGCTCATTGAGCTGGTTGCCCAGCGGCGTGATGGAGTTCACCAGAGTGGTCAGGTTGATGAAGTGGGCCACGGACTGTGGGTTCGAGGCTTCCGGCTGTGGGTGGATCTGGATGTCATTCTGGCGGTTGTGCAACATGGCAGAGCCGCTGACGGTGTCAAAGGTCACAGTCAGGATGGAGTTGTCCAGCTGCAACTGGCGTTCTGGGGTTGTGAGGTGACCGACAGCCACCGGCTGGAGGTTAGTAAACTGAGTCCCAGCCGCAGTGGTGATGGGGGTCACGGTGATGTTGGTCAAGCCGACCGAGCTTGATGGAGTGGTGACATTTGGGTCACCCAGCGTCACCACCACCTGGAAGAGTTGCACACAACATAAAACAGTCAATCGTTTCTGCAAAACTGAGAACAAAAGAACCCTTCCCTTCCTGCACGTTTCATGCTGGAAAAATCACGACCCTGTCCAAGTAAAACAGGGCAAAACATCTTTTGGTGGAAGATTAAACTAAATAACTAAAGTGGAATTTTTAATTAAACTAAGTAACTTACAATAGGTGACTTTTGGCCTGAAGAAAGTCTTTCTGGACAAAAAGAAGAACCACACAGACCTAATCATATAGGCAATGAGACAGAACTAAGAAAAAAATGCACCTTACTGGTTGGGGGAGGGGGCGGCGGGGAAAAGAGAGAGACAGAAAAGCAATGACGATAAACGACAGGGAATACGGTTTTCATTTTCTACCTGCTCTTCTAAACAGCCTTCCTACTGGCAAATGAAAACCCCAAGTCTAAAGCTAAAAAAGGGCGATAAACTAACTGAAAGTAACAAGATCAAATAAAAAAAAAAGCAAGTAGTATTCTTTCTCATGGATTGGGATGAAAGGCCAAATAAATGTAACCATGTTTACAATCAGGACTACTATCTCTGAAGAGAAGAGAGAGGTACACAGTATTAGACCCGGACTGGTAAGAGATCTGGAAGCCTCCGTAACACAAGTGGTCAAGACTGAACTGGAAGGTTCCATTAAAAGAGGAAGGGCTTGCTGGCTGAGTCCGTCCTTCTCGTCACCCCCCACTCTCTCTGGTTTCCAAGGACTAGTCAGCAGATGTACAAGGCTCCACTCCTACAGGAAAGGGACACACTTAGGAAGGCTATTTATAACTGCCCAGACTGGGAAGTACCCCCAATTCCCAGCCAGGGGGCGATGGCCCTCTTTAACATGTCAGAATGTCACGTTGTATTCAACAATGAAGAGTGTGGCGGTAGGTAAAAAATTCAGAAATACTGACATGAAATAATGCTCAAGGGGGAAACGAGAGGTGTCAGCTGACTGCAGCTATATGAAGTCCCAGTGTGGTGGCTTATGTGCTGCTGTGATGCCGGAAGCTGTGCCACCAGTATTTCAAATACCAGCAGGGTCACCCATGGTGGCCAGGTTTCAGAAGAGTTTCCAGACTAAGACAGACTAGGAAGAAAAGCTTGGTGATCTGCATCCAAAAACCAGCCAGTAAAACCCTATAGGATCACAGCAGAATATTGTCTGATACAGTGCCGGCCGACGAGCCCCCTAGGTTGGAAAGCACCACACAACAGCCACCAAGGAGGACTCAAACATGCCAACAATCATGAAGATGTTATGGGACCGGGCACTGCTGGAGCTGACTTGACAGCAACTAGTAACAGCGACGACAAATTATGCATACTGAAAAAGGGATTGGAGTGACATGAAGGTAGGGTGTTCAAGCTTAGGCAAGCGTGCCTCTCGTCACACTAGGAGGGTGCCTCACGGACACACAAAGAAGTGATGTGACCTGCTGAATGCTCTGTACCGCTGAGCTGGTCTCGTCTCCTGTGCTGCTGCCTGCAAACTCGGCCTCTTTCTCCGGGTACTCGCTGAAGGTGGCGCTCTCAGGCACTGGGGCTCCTGACTCCTCCGGCTTCTGCTTTCTCTTGTGGGTTCGTGTAGCAGCTTTCACGTGCTTCCCTTCAGCCAGCTCTTCCTGCTCCAGGGTCAGCTCAGGCTGCAGGACACAAGTTTCAGCAAATGACAAGGTGAACAGGTTATAGCCACAAGGTGGCAGCAGTCCCCTCACTGACCCTGGACACATGACCGGGTCAGTGGTCAAGCTCTCGGGTCACAGAACTGCTGCGGGAGGCAGAGTGACAACGGTCTGCTTGCGTGCGTCTCTAAGGGCCAGGGTTTCAGAGAAAAAAAAAAAAAAATGAAGAAAATCAGATACAGATCATATTAAAATAAGTCACCTCAAATTATAAAGCACTGCTGAAAAAGATTAAAGAAAACTAAATGGAAAGATGTTTCATGCTCAAGGGTTGGACAACTTGATACCGTTAAAATGTCAATACTATCCAAAGTGATCTACAGATTGAATGCAATCCTGATCGAAATTCTAACAGGTGTCTACAGAAATGGAAAAAAGAACAAACCTCAAATTTATATGGAATGGCAAGAGGCCCCAAATAGTTAAAGCAATGTTGAAAGAGAAGTACAAAGTAGGAAGACTCACACTACTGATTTTAAAACATATTATACAACTACAGTAATTAAAACAGCCTGGTATTGGTATAACAATGGACACACAGACCAATGGAAGAGAATTGAGGGTCCAGAAATAAACCCCCACATCTACGGTTAACTGATTTTTGACAAGAGTGCTAAGTCTATTCAATGGGGAAAGAAGAGTCTCTTCAGTAAATGGTACTGGGAAAATTAAATTTCCCCATGTGGAAAAATGAAATGGGATCCGTGCCTCACACTGCACACAAAAACAAAATCAAAATGGATTAAGGACCTAAATGTGCAAACTGAAACCACAAAATTCTTAGAAGAAAATACACGGTCAATGCTGTCGGGCCCAGCTTTTAACAATGGGTCATCTAATATAAGAACAAAAGCACAAACAGCCAAAGACAAAACAAATAAATGCAACCTCCTAAAAATTAAAAACTTTTGTTCATCAAAAGGCTACCAAAAAAGTGAAAACACAAGTTACTGACCGGGAGAATATCTCTGGAAACCATATATCTGATTATTTATTTATTTAAAAGAAATATTTTATTGTGTTTTAGGTGAAAGTTTACATAGCAAATTAGGTTCCTATTTAACGGTTTTTATACCAATTGTTCCGGGACATTGGTTACATTTGTCACAGTGTGTCAGCATTCCCATTATTTCCATTGTTTGCTCTGTTTCCATTGATCTCGCTTCCCTGCCCCTCCCTGCCTTCTCATCTTTGCTTTTGGGTAACTGTTGACCGTTTGGTCTCATATAGTTGATTGTATATGGGAGCACATTACTCATGGGTGATACTGTTCATTTTACAAGCCAATCTATTATTTGGTCTGGTAAGGATTTAATAACCAATACATATATATATAAAAAAAACTTCCAAAAACAAAAAGACAAATAACCCAATCAAAAAAAAAAAAATAGGGAGAAGATAATGGTGATGGAATAATCTGGAAAAGGACAGTGAGAATAGCAGCACAACTGGAAGAATGTAATTGTTGTCACTCAATTGTACATGTAGAAACTTTCAAAATGGTGTAACTTTGGCTGTGTATATTTTCACCAAAAAAAAAAAGGTCCTCAAGGTCGAGAAGGCAGAGTGTTGAATGTCATGGGGTTGTCAACCAATGTCATAAAACAATATGTGTACTGACTGTTTAATGAGAAACTATTTGTTCTGTGAACCTTCATCTAAAGTACAATAAAAAAAGTTTAAAAAAAAAAAAAAAGATAGGCAAAGGACCTGAATGGACATTTCACCAACGAGGACAGTCAAATGGTCGTCAAACACGTGAAAAGTTGTTCAGTGTCATTAACCATCAGAGATTCAGATTAAAACCACAACGAGATACCATTCCATCCCCACTAAGATGGCTAAGAGAGAAAAAAAAAAGAACTACAAAATAACAAATGTTAACAAAAACCAAAAGCAAACCTGTTGCTGTCGAGTCGATTCCAACTCATAGTGACCCTACAGGACAGAGCAGAACCACCCCATAGGGTTTCCAAGACTGTAACCTTTCCAGAAGCAGACTGCTACATCTTTCTCCCATAGAGTGGCTGGTAGGTTCGAACCATTGACCTTTCCGTTAGCAGCCAAGCGCTTAACCACTGCATCACCAGGGTTCCTTAATATTAGCAAGGATGTGGGAAAAATTGGAACCCTTATCCATTGCTGGTGCGAATGCAAAATGGTACAGCTGTTGTGGAAAACAGTATGGTGGTTCCTCAAAAAACTAAAAATAGAACTACCACATAAACCAGAAATTCCACTGTTAGGAATATACCCAAAAGAATTGAAAGCAAAGACCCAAACAGATACTTGTACACCAATGTTCATTACAGCACTATTCACAATCGCCAAAAGGAAGAAAACAACCTAAATACCCATCAACAGATGAATGGATAAACAAAATATGGTACATACATACAATGAAATACTATGTAGCTGGCAAGAGAAATGAAGTCTTGATACACGCTACAAGATGGATGGAACCTGAAGACATTATGCTGAGTGAAATAAGTCAGTCACAAAAGGATAAAAATCGTATGATGTCACTTACGTAAAAAGACAAGAACAGGCAAATGGATAGAGACCAAAGCTTATCAGTGGTTACCAGGCGTGGGAGGAAGGGGGAAAAGGGGGGTTATTGCTTATGGAGCCCTGAGTTCTGGTGTACGGTAATGAAAAAATTGCATTGGTTAAGGGTAGGGTTGCACAGTCAATTACTGTAATTTTCTGTCAACAGGTTGCACACCAGTAAAAAGTTGAATTGGCAAAAGTTCTGTGATAGCTATATTTACAACAACAAAAACAGTAGCTGCTGAGGCTGCTTATATACTACCAAACACCTCACGGGATTCGGTTCCTTGGTTTGGAGGGTTAGGGTCATGGTTTTATGGGACAGCCCAGTTCACTGGCCTAATATATTTAATGCTTCTATTCAACCTCCCAGTTTGTTGCATAGTGCCTTCAGTCTTAAACACTTGCGAGCGGCCATCCAAGGTATAATAATTGGTCTCTATCCGCCTGGAGCAACAGAGGAAGAAGGAGAATCAGGAAGAGGAGGAGGAAATGGAATGTGTGGCTAATTGCCTCCATGAGACCAGACGAACTGGATGGTGCCCGGCTACCATTACTGAATATTTTGATCAAAGTTTCTATAGAAGAATCCTGCTCAAAAGGGGGAAAATGCAGAACAGAATCTCAAATTCTCACGAAATCCAGTATTTCTACAGCCACTGAGGTTGGATGAACCCCTGCAACTACTGCCCTGAGATAATCTTTAAACTGTAAACCAAAATTATCCCCTGAAGTCTTCTTAAAATCAAACAATAGTTTAGCTTAACTAGTAAAGAATGTCTACCTTGAGCATTGTGTTCTTTTAAGAACTATTTGTATGGGATCAAACTGACAACAGCAACTTGAAAGATGAGATCAGAAACTTAGGGGGCAGTGAGTTGATATTATTGGGGGAGGAACAATTCGGAAAAAGAGGGTGAGAATGGTTGCACAACTCAAAGAATGTAATCAATGTCACTGAAGTTACATGAATTGGTGCGTGTTCTGCTTTATATATTCTCAACAACAACAAAATAAATCATAAAAAATAAAAAAATAAGCCACCTCTGGGCTGAAATGTAAATAACTTTAAAATCTAACTTTTTTAAGCTACTAGGTAAAAGAAGGAGAACCTGGGTAGTGCAAACGGTTAAGCACTCAACTACTAACCGAAAAGTTGGAGGTTTGAGTCTACCCAAAGGTGCCTTGGAAGAAAGGCCTGGCAATCTGCTTCTGAAAGATCACAGCCTTGAAAACCCTATGAAGCACAGTTCTACTCTGCACACGTGGCGTGCCATGAATTGGAGTCAACTCCACGGCAAGTGGTTTGGTTTGTTTTTTAGGTTAAAGAAAATGCTTCAGCTCCAGGGGTGAGCAAACCGGAGATTTTCAACTCTGAGTCATAACCCAGGCCGAAACAAATTTACCGTAAAAACACAGGGACTCAAAACGCGTGTGACCGCAAGAATTGTATGGTCCACTCCTGTTGGAACAGTGACACAGGACTGAGCTGTAACGACAGTCCCATGTAGGGGCTCCTCCCATGACAGCGTGCCCCCTCCCACAAGGCTGGCATCCCTGCCCCACTTCCTATGGAGCCCCAAGGGCTCACTGCCCAGCCTGCCGCCCTGCCCCAGCCCAGCGCCCACAGGTGAGAGCCTTCTGACCCGGGTGTTCATTCAGCATCACAGAGGCCGTGGGGTGGGTGCAGGTGGGTGGCTGGAAGGCTCTCCACCCTGGTCCACTGCCATCTTTCTGTGCCACCCGATGTGGCCCAGTCCCACCTGCTGGGACGCAGGCCCATCAGAAAGCCTGCCAGGGTACGGTTCTCATGGATCTTCCCTTTGGCCCTCCTCCCGTAAGTCCCCAGAGGGACAGATGGCTCATGGGGTTCTGGACACCTCAGGGGGAGGCCTCAGCACCATTCTCAAGCCCACTGGGCACGACCCAACCACAGTAATGTGGTTTGAAAAACGCACGTATAAACGGAATTTAAAATCATCACCAGAGCTTGATATATTCCTGTAGATTAAAAATTTTATATCTGATATATATGATATACCATCATTTATCAATCATCACCAGAGAGTGATAGTCTCTATATAAAAAATCTTTCCAGAGGTACTAAGAATTCCTTTAACAAGTTCATCTAATATTTTTTAAACTTACTAAGTTTACAACAATTCAGTGATGCTAAGCTTTTCTGGAAACCACCTATTCTCCAAAATGAGGTATGCCTGCATTTAGAAAATCAAAGTTCTAGAAACTTTACTGAAACGAGAGGATATTCTAAATGGCTCCTGGGGGAGAACATCAACCAGGAAAGCCGGGAATGAGACTGGATGGACAGTGAAGCCCAGGCGCCAGCGGCTCACAGCCGCCCGCTCACTGCTCCCCGCAGCAGCCCTCACATCTGGCTTGGCACATGTGTGTGTGTCTGTCTGGAAACTCTCCTGGCCTGTGGCCCATGGCCCGTCTGCACTGCTCACCTGAACAATGCCGATGGAGGTGGCATCGATGGTTGTGGTCTCTGGGAGGTGGTCCAGATCGTCGATCCTCACGGCGAGGACCTGTAAGCAAGCAAGGGGCAGTGAGCCTGGGGACAGCCATCCCTGAAGGCCACCCATGCTGACTACCGGCAGGAACCAGACACGCTGCCAGGTGGGCCGCCTGCAGCAAGTACGTGGCCATCTAAGGACTCCCATTCCTCCCTCTGGTGCACTTTCCGCTATGTGCAACACCTCCTGTGCTCAGGATGCCTGGAAACTGCTTCTGGATCCTGTCCAGGCTGACCCTTGCCCAGCCCCATTATTGCCTTTACTTCAAATTTCTACAATGCTCTTACACATGGCGGGTGTCCTTCTGCACCTGTCTTTGTATGATCTATTACATACTTCCCTGGAGAACGGAGGCTCTATTTCCCACTATCTTTGTCCCATACCAGCACGTTTTCAATAAATGGACTTTGAGGGGATCTTCTTTTATTTCAAACCAGTAACAGAGCAGAGTGAGATACAGTTCAGTAAACGTGTCCTATTTTCTTACTAACGGTAAGAGATCAGTTAAAACAAGTGTCTTTGTCATCTAGTGCTGCTCCAACAGAAATACCACAAGTGGCTGGCTTTAACGAAGAGAAATTTATTCTCTCACAGTCTAGCAGGCCAGAAGTCCAAATTCAGGGCATCAGCTCCAGGGAAAGGCTTTCTCTGTCGGCTGTGGAGGAAGGTCTGTGTCATCAATCCTCCCTTGGTCTGGGAGCATCTCAGCACAGGAACCTCAGGTCCAAAGGACGTGCTCTGCTCCCAGTGCTGCTTTCTTGGTGGTATGAGGTCCCCTACTCTCCACTTGCTTCCCTTTCCTTTTATCTCTCACAAAAGATAAAAGGTGGTGCAGGCCACACCCCAGGGAAACGCCCTTTACATCAGATCAGGGCCGTGACCTGGGTTACGGTGGTGTTACAGTCCCACCCTAATCCTCTTTAATGTAAAATTACAATCACAAAATGGAGGACAACCACACAACACTGGGAATTGTGGCCTAGCCAAACTGATACACACATTTTTCTGGGGACACAATTCAATCCATGACAACAAGGAATCACCAAAACGATACCATTGTACCTTAAAAACAGTTTCCTTTTTAGCTTAACACATGTACAGGTACTTTCATGTGTCAATTTTGTGATGAACTGACACCCCCCTTAGCACTGCACCTTCCCCAGTTAGTCACAGTGAACAGGGTCCTTGGCTCACGGCTGTGACGCAGGGATGCACTCCCTCTGCCCCCACTGTGTGCCCACAGGGCCCCTCCCACCAGGTCAGGGGTATTCTAATCAAGAGCCAGTGACAACTCACCAACCTGCTTATGCCAGTTGTTCTTGTTATTGTGATTACTTAGTTATCACCACCGCCACCACCATCGTCAACGCCCCCACTGTTACTGTAACCACCATCTGCACCACCATCACCACCATCACCACCACTACCACCACCATCACCACCACCACCACTGCCACCGCCACCACCGCCACCACCGCCACCACCACCACCATCACCACCACCATCACCATCACCACCACCACCACCACCGTCAATGCCACCACCACCATCGTCACCATCACCACATCGCTGACAGCACTGTCACCACCATCACCATCATTACCATTGCTGCCACCAGTACCAGTTACAACCACCGCTACCACCTCACCACCACTGTCACCACCACTGACATCACTGTCACGACCATCATCAGTCACCGTCACCACCTCCACCATCACCACCACCACCACCTCCACCACCACCACCACCTCCACCACCACCATCACCCCCACCCCCACCACCACCACCACCACCATCACCACCACCACCACCACCACCACCACCACCACCACCACCACCACCATCACCATCACCACCATCACCACCACCATCACCACCTCCACCACCACCATTGTCAACGCCACCACCACCATCGTCACCATCACCACATCGCTGACAGCACTGTCACACCATCACCGTCATTATCACCATCATCACCATTGCTGCCACCAGTACCAGTCACCACCACCGTCACCACCGCTGACATCACTGTCACGACCATCATCAGTCACCGTCACCAGCACCACCATCACCGTCATCATCAATGACCACATCATCAGCTGATGACCCAGAAGAAAGACCACAGAAGCATTTGCTTTACTTTCTTTAGCAGATAAGACCTTAGATAAACAGTGTTCTGTGTGTTTTAATTTTTTCAACATAACCTTCACGCAAAGCAGAGAGAAAGACCATAACTTGAAATCATAAAACAGGATCAATTCTAAAAGTAGTTCATGCTGAATAGACTAGTACGCCTCCAACAAACAAAACGGGGCCAGGCTGGGTGGGGCTTATCCATGGCCCCATGCTCCTCCAAACAGCAGCACCTGCTTCCAACACATAACCACCAGGACACCCCAACAGCAAGGCCATCCAAGTCCCTCTCCTGCCCTCGCTCAGCCCCACTCTTTGCCCTGGGTTGTCACCTCTGTACCATCCATTCTACTTCGCCATTATTTTACCCCTTCGTCTACTTCCTTTTCTCCCTCCCTTCCCTCCCCCATCCCAACTGTGACGTCTAGCAGGGCAGAGACGGTGGCACCTGGCAGGTGCGCCCCTGAGTGGCCGGCACACATCACTAGTGGGTGCTTGATCGATATTTGTCTGAATCAGTATAGAAACCAACGGTCAAAAGGAACAGCCCAAACGGGCCTAAAGGCTGGGGAAACAAACTGAGAACAAAGTGACAAATAAAAAAGCCACAGCGGCACTTTCTTTACCTTTCGCTGGTTTGCTTCAGTTGAGAGGAATGGGTAATAGTAATGTGTCCCATTCAAGAAGCAGAGCACCAACATTTGAATTTGCAGAGTGTCATGGATTGAGTTATGTCCCCCCAAAAATGTGTGTTATCAATTTTGCGGGGCCATGATTCCAAGTATTGTGTGGTTGTCCCCCATTTTGTGATTGAAATTTTATGTTAAAGAGGATTAGGGTGGGATTGTAACACCCTTACTAAGGTCACATCCCTGATCCGATGTAAAGGGAGTTTCCTTGGGGTGTGGCCTGCACCACCTTTTATCTTACAAGAGATAAAAGGAAAGGGAAGCAAGCAGGGGGTGGGGGACCTCATACCACCAAGAAAGCAGTGCTGGGAGCAGAACGTGTCCTTTGGACACGGGTCCCTGTGCAGAGAAGCTCCTAGTCTGGGGGAACATGGATGAGAAGTTCGACAGAGAGAGAAAGACTTCCCCTGGAGCAGACACCCTGAATTTGGACTTTTAACCTACTTTACTGTGAGGAAATAAACTTCTCTTGGTTAAAGCCACTTGTGGTATTTCTGTTATGGCAGCACTAGATGACCAAGACACAGTGATAAATTAGGAAGAGGACTCTACTGGACAAAAACATTTACTGAAGACCTTTTTATGGCAAAGCTCTGCCAAGCGAAGCCTATCAAACACCCAATATGTAAAACCTGACCTACACACACTTTACTAATACGTTTAACCTATAAACCCACATTTGACCATGATCCACCACCCATCTGTCAGTCTGTGGTACTCTGGTGGCTTGTGTGCTGCTGTGATGCTGGAAACGATGCCACCAGTATTTCAAATACCAGCAGGGCCACCCACGATAGACTGGTTTCAGTCAAGCCTCCAGACTAAGACAGACTAGGAAGAAAGGCCTGGCAAACTACTTCTGAAAATTAGCCAGTGAGAACCCTATGGATCATAACAGAACATTGTCCAACATAGTGCTGGAAGATGAGCCCCCTAGGTTGGAAGGCACTCAAAATGCACAGTGTCTGCACCAACGGACTTGAGAATACCAGTGACTGAAGACGGTGCAAGACAGGGCAATGACTTGTTCTGCTGTATACGAGTTGCCATGAGTCAGAGCTGACTTGATGACAACTAACAACATGACCCCAGTAATGCAGAGAAATCACTCAGACTCCAGGCTCCGGAGCGGCACCTTCCTGAGCCACCGGTGAGTTTTCAGGGCCTGCTCTGGGCCCTGAGAGTGGATGACAGTGTGTTTTGGCTGACACTGGGGACCCAGGTAGATCCTGACCCTTCAGACTCCTGCTCTCCTGACTTTGTTTTTTTTCGAGATGAAAACACTCGCTGTTATGGATTGAACTGTTTCCTCCCGCAAAGATATGCTGAAGTCCTAATCTGAATGTGAGCTTGTTGGGAAATAGGGCTTTTCTTTGCAAATGTTATCAGTTAATGATATTACATAGAAGTAAAGTGAGTCTTAATCCTAATCCCTTCTGAGTGGCATCTTATAGACCCTGATTTCAGACTTCCAGCCTCTGGCACTGTGAAAGAATAAATTTCTGTTGTCACAAGCGAGCCACTTTGTAGCATTTTGCTTACTGCAACCTTAGCAGACGAAGACACTGGCTGGCCGCTCAAGTGAAAACGGAAGCTGAATAGAACAGCTCCCTTACAGGAAAGAGAAGCCCCAGGCGTGGTGCAGGAGGCAGGGGAGAGCATGCAGGAGGGTTCCCAGGGTGGGATGGAGGGCTGGAGGGTCTGGGTAGCTCCCTGCACCGCCTGAAGGGGGAGCAGAAAGGCCTTCAGGGAAGGATGAACACGGTGACATTCAGAACGAAAAGTACAGTGATGATCTCCAAGTTCAGGAGCTGCTGGGTTTATACTCAGAGCAGATTGTGCTATTTTCAATTGCAAAAGTAATTTGTGTTCATTAAAGGAAATTTGAGAAAGGAGAGAAAAATACAAAGACGGAAATTACCCAAGACTTCAATACTAGAAGAAAACTACTGTATAACGTTTTCTTTCTTCTTTCACCCCTGCAGTGTATTTCATGTATTCACAATATACACAACACTGTGTCTACACACAATATATGCTGCCGTTCTCATTTACACAATGAGCATGTCCCAATTTTATTTAGCGCCTTCCGTAAGCATGTTTACATAGTCAAGCATGTCACTAAACTCTTATTAACCACATCCCTATTGCTGGACACCAAGGGGTGCAAATAATGATTTAGAAAACACTTTTCTTCCAGAAAAACACCAAACCACAGCAGTGCCTGACTCATGCCAGCCAGCCTGCATGATCATCTCGAATCTAAAAACCTCTGCTAATTCAACAGGCAGAGGATGACATTTCTGCTGTAAACATTTCTGTGATTAATAAAAGGCTGAAGGCTTTTTTGTGTGCTTATTAGCGATTCCCATTTCCTCCTTCATGAACTGTCTCTCTGCATACACACTGGGTTCTTCATATTCCACTTGCTGGAAAGTATTATCTGTTAATATTAACAATTTTTATCTGTTAAAGATGTTAATATCTTACATACATCCGTTTGTCCTTTGAATTCTTTTACCTCCAGAAGTTCTAAATGCTCACGTAGTCAAATCTACTGATATTTTGTGACTTCTTTTATTGCTTTTAAAAGCCTTTCCCTTTCAGTGACCGGGTAGCTGTTTGGAGCCCTGGTGGCATAGTGGTTAAGAGCTACAGTTGCTAACCAAAATGTCAGCAGTTTGAATCCACCAGCTGCTCCCTGGAAACCCTATCAGGCAGTTCTACTCTGTCCGACAGGGTCGATCTGAGTTGGAATCGACTTGATGGCAATGAGTTTGGTTTTTTTGTTCGGCAGCTATTGAGCTGCATTTTTTTCTAGCTCTGTTTTTTCAGCTCGCTTCTTCTTAAAGCACACTGAGTTACTCAATGGCGTCGGACTTCTTCTGGGGCTGGTTTTGGCCACGCTGGGCTCTCCTTGCTTCCTGCACCATTTCTCAGGCCTCAATGCCCCGCTTTTACCTACCGCTCTCATGCCACGTGGAGGCCCCCTATCTGTACATTTTATCAGTTACTTTAAAGGCAAGAATGGGGGGCGGGGGGGCATGGCTGCACTTCCATCTTGCTATCTACCCAGTGAGTGCATCATTTTTAACCTTAGCAAAAAATAAGTTTGAGGCTCTTCTATTCTAGTCGTACATGC
The DNA here is from genome assembly GCA_030035585.1 of Dugong dugon. Lineage (NCBI taxonomy): Eukaryota > Metazoa > Chordata > Mammalia > Sirenia > Dugongidae > Dugong > Dugong dugon. The sequence goes on from CM057460.1 coordinate 222,597,619, forward strand.
AGTGCCCCCTAGTGGCAAGGCCGGGAATTCAGAGGGGAAGGTAAGACACAGCCCTGCCTGGGGAGCCCAGGGTCTGGAGAGGAGCCGGTTAGTGTGTGACCCAGCAGCAGCAGTACCTATGCCTGAGGTGGTTGTGGCAGAAAGGAGGGAGAGGTCCACTCTCCTGAGCATGAAGGGCCAGAACCGTGCCCGGAGGGCTGCGGAGGGGGAGCCAGGCGCCCAGCAGGCTTACCTCGGGGTGCTTACGCCGCATGTGTCTGCTCATGGAGGCCCTGGTGGACACCTTGGTCCCGCACAGCTGGCAGCTCTGTGCCTCGACCTTGTCGTGGGTAAGCTGCACGTGCTTCTGCAGCATGTACTCGGTGACGTACTTCTTGTCACACACCGAGCACGTCCACTGCTTGCCCACTGCGCGCATGCGCACGTGCACAGGGAGGAAGAGAAAAGGCAGGTCACGAAGGCAGCTTGTCCCCGGCTCCCCACCGGCCACTGCCCAGGGTCTCGGTCTCGTTCTTTATTACCCTCTGTCCCAGTCAGGCCCAGAAAGGAGGAGCCAAAACCAAAACACCGAACCTGTTGCCGTTGAGTCAATTCCGACTCACAGCGACCCTACAGGACAGAGGAGAACTGCCCCATAGAGTTTCCAAGGAGCGCCTGGTGGAGTCGAACTGCCTATCTTTTGGTTAGCAGCTGTAGCACTTAACCACTATGCCACCAGGGTTTCTGAAAGGAGGAGCAGGGGCCCCGAAACAAACCCTAAGAGGTGGCCTTTGTCCTGCACACAGAATGTTTGCGATCAGCTGCATCATTGCCCCAATATTTGCAAATTCAAGAATGCGTATTTGCAAGCTGAAGGGGGCTGATCCATAAGAGGGAAGGGCCACCATTAAACCAAGATTGCACTGAGGGTTCTGAAAAAGTCTACATTCTACAATAATAGCATAGTCCCTTTCATCCCTGTAGCCGTGCGGGCCCCAGAACATTCCCTCAGACCGTGCCAGGCTTACCTGTGTGGATGAGCTTGTGGGTCTCCATCGTGTTTCTCTCACTGAAAGTCTTTCCGCATAATTCACACATGAAATCTTTAATCCCTGCAGGAAAAAGGCACATATAATTTCAGGTGTTTAGTGTTTCATTTAACTAACCATTGTTGTTGTTGTTGTTAGTTGCCATTGAGTTGGACCCCAACTCATGACAACCCTGTGCATAAATGGGATCGGACCGTTGTGATCTACAGGGTTTTTATTGGCTGATTTTCTGAAACAGACTGCCAGGCCTTTCTTCCTAGTGTGTTTTAGTCTGGAAGCTCTACTGAAACCTGTTCAGCATCATAGCAACATGCAAGCCTCCGCTAACAGATGGGTGGTGGCTGCACATGAGGTGTATTGGCTGGGAATCAAACCTGGGTCTCCTGTATGGGAGGCAAGAATTCTACCACTGAGCTACTACTGAGGATTTCTTATTCCTGACATATTTTAGTGTTTGTAAGCCTTTGGCCAAGTCCTAGTCTGTCTTAGTCTGGAAGCTCCACTGAAGTCTATCCACTGTGAGTGACCCTGCTCATATCTGAAATATTGGTGGCATAATTTCCAGCAAAGATGTCACTTTAAGGAGTAAGGTGCAACTGACTCAAGCCATCATATTTTCAATAGCCTCATATGCATGTGAAAGCTGGACAATGAATTAGGAAGACCAAAGAATTGATGCCTTTGAATTATGGTGTAGGTGAAGAATACTGAATATACCACGGACCGTCAGAAAAACAAACAAACCTGTCTTGGAAGAAGTACAGCCAGAGTGCTCCTCAGAAGCAAGGATGGTGAGACTTCATCTCATGTACTTTGGACATGTTATCAGGAGGGACCAGTCCCTGGAGGATATCGTGCTTGGTAAAGTAGAGGGTCAGGAAAAAGAAGAAGACCCTCAACAAGATGGGTTGACACAGTGGCTGCAACAATGGGCTCAAACACAGCCATGATTGTGAGCATGATGCAGGACTAGGCTGTATTTCGTTCTGTTGTACACAGGGTGGCTATCAGCTGGAATGGACTCGACCACATCTAACAACAACAAGCCTTTGGTGGAAGGTAAATGGCCAGAAGACAACAGACAATAAACATTCACTTCCAAACTCAACCAGAAAACTGTGGCTTGAAAAACGTACCCTTTTATGGTGAAATTTCATATTAAAAAATTACATGATGTGGGAAGGCTTGTCTGAAAGCACATGTGTAGGGCAGAACGCACGTTAAAAAGAACAAACTGTTTTTAGAAAGTATTCATTTATCTGTACCTCCTTTCACCCACAAAAGTTTTCAGGCAGCTTAAATGATACATATAACGCCAGAGTAAGATAGTAATCGAACATTAGGGCCAAATATGAAGAGAATATAAATATGCCAAGCATAAGAGGTAAAAGAATTGCCACGATTACATAATACGCTTAAAAAACAAAAAACTCCAGCATGACTTGACTTTTGTCTGCTAGGATGACAGGTGCTGGACCATGAATTAGTCCCATGAGACTGGATAACAGATACTACCCAGGAAATCTGCTGTAACAAATGAATACCAGAGTGTCTTAATCCCCTACTATGGTCGCACATGGATGGATGTGGGTTCTAAGATGCCCTCTTGGGGGAAGAGGCCATGAATCCCAGAGGCTGAAAGAGTCCCTCCAAAGTCCAGGGCAAGACCAGCTTGTTTGTTTATTTTAAGGAAACTTTAAATAGAAGTCAAACCTACATACAGAGAGACAGGCAGATCATGGGAACAGCTTGATATATTTTCACCAAGTGAAGAGATTATATAACCAGTACACAGATGAAAAAAGAAAAAAATATATATGTCCATCATCCTGCCACTCCCTGTGGCACCAGGAAGCATCACAAAGTTAACTGGTATTCTGGCCTAACAGGCTTTGTCTAAAAGAATCACCAGTTAGAGGAATACTAGGAAGGGAAGGGCCTTACAGATAGTCCAATAAAAGGCTGCTATTTTCCAGACTAGACATGGAACCCGTCCAGAGGATGTGGGAAATCCAGAGGGTTAAAATGGCAGGCCTGGGCTCTGCCCAGAAGAGTCTGGGAAAGTCTGGGGAAGAAATCAAAAAGTGGTAATTTTACCCAGCCTCCTGGGTGATTCAGATAAATGAACACCAAGAATGAATACTGCCAATTAAAAACAACGACAAAAATCAAGTTTAAAGGACATACCGTAGGAAGAAGTTGATGGGTCCCAGGACACTCTGAGGTACCACTGCCCCAGAGTACACAATGACCCTTTTTCAGCCTGAGAGCCCAGCCCGGGGCCCAAACCCAAACCTATAGAGCAGGTGCCGGAAAGCTGCCGGTCTCTCCTGGAATGGGCACTGCCACGCAGGGGCCTAGCAAGCGCTGTCCCCAGAAAGGATCCAGGGCCTGGACTGACCACACATTTAGAATAAGCAGAACCCAATGTCATGAATTTACCCTCTGCTGGCTCAGGTCTGAGAAGGCAGAAGCTACATCTATGAAATGCAACAGGTCTCCCTCTGCTTCCCCCAGCGCTGACAGCTGTCTGAGGCTGGTGCCGTGTGAGCAAGAATGGAACAGCAGTCTGATTTACCCTTCCAAATGGGCGAGTGGACCCTTGTCACACTTTTTAAGCAAGGGTTTCTTTCCCCAGATGGGAACAAGAAAAACAATTTTAAAAGGTAAGTTAATTCAGTCCCATAAAGATCTATGAGCACTCAGGGCCCAGGGCAGCTATGGCACCTCCTTGGGGCGTTCTGATGCAGGGGCAGAGGACAGATGGGGTACAGCAGTCCCTACACAGTGAGTCAGTGTGGTGGCAGGCCCCACTGTGGGGGTACATGAGTCTAGAGGAGGGCACACAGTCCAGAACTGGGGGAGCCAGGATACTTCCCAACTTGAGCTGAGACGCGAACACTGGCCAGGGGCTCTGGGAACACGGAGGTGAGCACCCTTTGGAGAAAGCCGGGGACTAAGGAGGGCTGGGCACTGTGGGGACACAGAGCTATGGCTGGCCTCTTGCGGGAGGAGAAGGGAGGCGGTGGGCAGGTGGGCCAAGCATGTTAACTGTTTGCACCACCCAGGGAGACACACACACACACATATTTGCACACGTATACACACGTATATATGCACATTTACACACATAAAACAAACCAAACCCGTTGCCACTGAGTTGATTCTGACTCATAGCGGCCCTATAGGACAGAGGAGAACTGCCCCATAGGGTTTCCAAGGAGGGGCTGGTGGATTCAAACTGCCGACCTTTTGGTTAGCAGGTGTAGCTCTTAACCATTACGCCACCAGAGATCCCCTCCCGCACATATACACACATACACACACATGTATACACACACATATACACACATATACAATGCCCATACACACATACACAAATACACACACATATGCACACACATATGCACACACATATATACACACATATACAATGCCCATACACACACATATGCACACACACACTCATATATCCATGTATACACAAATATAACACATATGCAGACACATATACATGTGCATGTATACACACATAGACAGACATGCACACACATATACATATATACACACTCATATACACACACAAACGTAACACATATGTGCAGACATATACCTATGCATATGTACGCACACACACATACACACAACTTTATCTATAACCATTTTAAACAGATGCATTCGTCTGCTTGTGGGTACACCATAATTTAGCCACTGCCGTGCTAATGGACACTTGGGATATTTCCAAGTTCCTCTACTATCGACAAGGACACAATAAACATTCTGGCATGCACATCTCATGCACCTGTCTTTCTTGTGCACACATTCCTTGAGGGAAAGGGGTTGGGTTGGTGGGAAGAATATTCAAGAATTGACAGACATTACCAAATGCTGGATGACGAGCTGTGCCGCAGTCTCTACTCCTGACATGGACAACGGACACGTGTACCTTATTGAGTGTAATGGTGACACGGACAACGGACACGTGTACCTTACTGAGTGTAATCGTGACATGGACAACGGACACGTGTACCTTATTGAGTGTAATCGTGATACGGACAACGGACACGCGTACTGTATTGAATGTAAACGAGTCCTGACAGGGAGGGAAGCTTTCGGAGAAATGTAGCTACTTAGCCACAACTCCCGTGAGGCTTACCCAGAAAACCTGAAGCTTATTGGGCGTCTAAAGAAAATGAGGAGTCCCTGGGTGGTGCAAACGGTGAAGCACTCGGCTGCTAACCAAAAAGTTGGAGGTTTGAGTCCACCCAGAGGAGCCTCAGAAGAAAGGCCAAAACAATCAGCCGCTGAAAACCCTCTGGAGCACAATTCCACTCTGACACACATGGGGGCACTGTGAGTCGGAACCAACTCGACGGCAGCTGGGTTTGCAAAGAAAGCGAAGAACAGGGAGGCGGTTCTCTTTATGGCGCCTGCTTCACTACCACGCGTTTGCTTCGAGTTCAGAGAGCGCACTCTGAGGGGAGAGCCCTCCCACGCGGGCCCCGGGACCCTCGCGCTCACCCGTGTGGCGCTTGTAGTGCTTCAGCATGTTGACCTTCTGGGCGAACTTGCGATGGCACTCTTTACACTCGTACTCCTTGATGCCCTTGTGTAGCTTCATGTGGTGGCGCAGCGCGTGCTTGGTCTTCATGCCTGGGGGGCAGAAGCAGGCTGGGGTGTGAGCTGGCCTCCTATGCCAGAGTGACCCTGGAACACGCCCGACCCTGCATTCCACGTGGGGATGCCTGACCCTGTGATGCCAGACCCCACCCCCACCCCGGTATGCCCGACCCCACTCTGACCCCAGGATGCCCAGCCCACTCTGACCCCAGGACACCCAACCCACTCTGACCCCAGTATGCCCGAACCCACTCTGACCCCGGTATGCCCGAACCCACTCTGACCCTGGTATGGCCAAACCCGAACCCACTCTGACCCCAGGACACCCAACCCACTCTGACCCCAGGACACCCAGCCCACTCTGACCCCAGGAGGACACCCAACCCACTCTGACCCCAGGATACCCAGACCACTCTGACCCCGGTATGCCCAAACCCACTCTGACCCCAGGACACCCAACCCACTCTGACCCCAGTATGCCCGAACCCACTCTGACCCCGGGACACCCAACCCACTCTGACCCTGGTACGCCTGAACCCACTCTGACGCTGGTACGCCCAAACCCACTAAGACACCGGTATGCCTGAACCCACTCTGACCCCAGGACACCCAACCCACTCTGACCCTGGTACGCCCAACCCACTCTGACCCCAGGACACCCAACCCACTCTGACCCCAGTATGCCCGAACCCACTCTGACCCCGGTATGCCCGAACCTGAACCCACTCTGACCCCAGGACACCCAACCCACTCTGACCCCAGGACACCCAGCCCACTCTGACCCCAGGAGGACACCCAACCCACTCTGACCCCAGGACACCCAGCCCACTCTGACCCGAGGACACCCAGCCCACTCTGACCCCAGGAGGACACCCAGCCCGGTGTCCCATGAACGGTGCTCAGCTCACCCGCTCTAGCAGGCACAGCTGTCAGGAAGCGCGGGGCTGGTGCGGAGAGAGGGAGATCGAGGAGCCTCATCTCCATGACAGACGCCCTGCTCTACCCACAACGAGACCCTGGGAAGCCAGCGCCCTAGGAGGCCACTGGAGATTTATGGGTGAGATCTATACACGCTCCTCTGTAAGGTGCCGAGGCTGGCGCCGGACGTGTGTGCAATGATAGCAGCTGTCACTCAGCACACACATTTTACCATGGTGACCCAATTAAATAAATTCTTAAGTCAAAATACAGATATGTAAAAGTCTGACCAAGGCTTCTTCTTGATCTTGATAACGTACACGTTAACTTAATTAGGAATAAGAGCACTGACATAAGACACTCTATGGTTTAAAGGGAGTCCCGGGGTGATGCAAACAGGTAAGCGCTCAACTACTAACCAAAAGGCTAGAGGTTTGTGTCTACCCAGAGGTGCCTCGGAAGAAAGGCCTGGTAATCTACTTCCAAAAAATCAGCCACTGAAAACCCCATGGAGCACAGTCCTACTCTGACACATATAGGGTCGCCATGAGTCAAAGTGGACTAGACAGCAGCTGGTAACTGGCATGGTTTAAATGGTTTAATACTGATATCCAACTTATGTTTAGTTTAACTTGACAAAGCCAATCTTGTTGTGTTGTTGTTGCTGAGTGCCGTCAAGTCAACAATCTTAAGGACGTGAAAAAAGCTACAACTACTCAGATCAACAGAGACAGCATGGACGCTGGTACAGGGTTTGGATCAGAGCGGGAAGGTGTCTGAACAGGGCAGGAACACCGTCCAGGTGAGCCAGTGTTGCCCAGGAAGGCCTCGTGTGATGGCTACAGGAGGTTGTAGGTGACGGGCACCCAGACACAGGGTCAGTGGCTCAGGAGTTTACTCCCGGTGGGCCCAGTCCCAGCTCACGAGTCCCAGAGGAGACAGTGCTAGTGATTCCCGGGGAAACTTAAGAGACCAGCCCTGTGGATTGCAAAAGGCCCCACCACGAAGCAGAGGGCACGTTACTGCGGACCCTTAGTCACTCCAGAAAACAACCCTGTGGCCAACCCCTCGTGTGGTGGGCGGGGAGGCGTCTCTGCACACTCAGACCACAGCTATGATCACCCCTGCTAGTCACGGTAGGAAAACGCCTATGCTTGAAAACAGATCTCTCTTATGCTGTGAGCAGTTCCCTTCCAACTCAATTTGCTCTACTCGGTTACCTAGGAAACCCTATGTCTTAGGTGATGTGGAGGTGAATTTCCACCAGCCCCTGCCAATCCTAAAACCTGGAAGAGGTAAAACGGCCAGGGTACCATCTGTGCAAAGCCACGAAAAATTGACACTATTGAGCCAGTAGAGGGCACTAAAGTCTCTGGCATGAAGTCCATGTTGTCTGGTAAATACAGAAACAGACAGGCTCCTATGTTACTGGGGGGGAGTCCCTGGGAGGCGCATGCTCTTGGCTGCTAACCAAAAGGTTGCAGGTTGGAGTCCACCCAGAGTTGCCTCGAAGAAAGGTCTGGTGATCTACTTCCCAAAAAAGCAGCCATTGAAAACCCTATGGAGCACAGTTCTACTCTGACACACCTGGGGTTGTCATGCATCAAAAGCGGACTTGAGCAACTGGGAAAAATGTTACGGGAGTGGGGAGGACATGTGTGGGGCTATTGCCAACTATGAAAGAGCTTAAATAACCAATACACGCAGTGAAAAACAAATTCAGGCCATCAGAGGTCCTGCCCTCTAGAGGCAGGCCGCACACACTCACAACCTCCGCTGTGCACATCCGGGCAGCTTTTTCTGGCCCCACACGCCCAGCTGGCTGCACAGCCCACACCTCCTCCACTACGCGGCCACCTCCGTCCGTGCTACTGTTTGATACTGGTCCCCAAACTGTCTTTCTGCTTCTGCTGCAGAGCACGTCCATTCCAGCCAGCACAAACCTGACAACTGCACTATTTTCAACAGCTAAATGCTATTCAGAAGAGACCTGGCCATCTACTTTCAAAACTCAGCCCATGAAAACCCTATGGATCACAATGGTCCAATGTGCAACCGATCGTGGGGATGGCACAGGACCGAGCAGTGTTTCGTTCCCTTGTGTGGAGGGTCGCCACCAGTTGGGGGCCAACCTGACGGCACCTAACAACAACGTACTATCCGTGGTGTGCACCGATTCATCCACCATCGCCTGCGCACTACTACGTGCCACCACGTGGTTCCAAGTGCCAGCACTGAGCAGTGAACCACAGTCCCTGGTCTCTGGGGGCTTCCATTCTCAGTGGGAAAGATGGACAAACAAGCAGATAGAGGTGTTAAGTCAGAGGGTGGGTGATAAAGAAGAGTGAGCAGGGACAGGGAGAGAGGAATGGAGTGGGGGAAAAAAGAGAGGGGCAGGATGCTGCTTTAGATGGGACGTCAGGGTATCCCTGTTGATGAGGCATGTAAAAAAAAGACCTGGAAGAAGTGGGCAGAGCTGAGTCACTGGGGGAACAGCATTCCCTGCTGGAGGAACAGCCAGCCCAGAGGCCCTGAGGCCAAGGTATCAGCGTTCATTTGATGCCACCTGGCTGTGCCCACTTGTTTTGCCACAGGCAGTGCTGTGGAGAACATGCTCGGACACATCTTCACACACCATCCATGTGTATTTATAAACAGGACACACGTCCATTTAATTTTGGTAGACACTGCCTGACTGACCCTCCCCACCCCCACTAATTTATACTCTACCCCAAAGGACTGGAGCATGCCTGTTCCCTTCCTCTCCCCAACCCCTCAGCATTAGGAGTTACCTCAGGCTGTGAATGGCACCCACAGTGACCCCATGTGTGTCAGAGGAGAACTGTGTTCCATAGGGTTTTCCATGGCTGACTTCTTCAGAAACATTGCCAGGTCTTTCTTCCTAGGTACCTCTGAGTGGACCCAAACCTCCAACCTTTTGGTTAGCAGATGAGCACATTAACCATTTGCACCATCTAGGGTCATCATGAGTCAGAATCCACTCCACGGCAACTGGTTGCTTTTGTTATGAATGGCACGGCTGGCACTTAGGCTCTAAGCCCTGATACCACAGTTTGTTCAAGGCAAGGTCAGTCAGGTGGGTGATGAGGAGCATAGAGGGAGCTGGCCCGCACTGCACATGTCCCACACCAGCATCCGTCCCAGATGAGATTCTCTATTGAACTTATTTTAAATTATAAAAGTACTACACGGTCATAGAAAACACAGAGAAGAGACGAAAAAGTCCACCCACAGCCTAACCACACTACTAGGCTTAAAAAGAACCCAGAGGTTGAGGGGAACCTCACTACCATCAAGAAGCAGAACAAGGAGCACATCCTTTGGACCTGGGGTCCCTGTGCTGAGAACCTCCTAGACCCAGGAGTCAGAGAGAGCTGTAACACTGTGGGAGGCAGTGGCGTGAGACAGTGGGAATCAGGAGACCAGTGAGAGATGGTGTGGGAGGATTCCAGGCCCACAAAGCAAGAGAGCTGAGCACCTTCTGGCAGGAGGCATGCTGGTGGAGTGGGGTGCCTTGGGGCACTTATTGGTGGAACTAAATCGCTTTGTAGCACTTGCTCAAGCAGGGCAGAGGCCAGGCCCAAACAAGAGTCGAGGACAAGAGAGAGGCCTGCTGGCTTGTGGGCACAGCGGAGAAGAAGCCAAGCAGGGCCTGGCAGCAGCAAAGCCCTGAGAAGAAGCTGTCCTGGTCAAAGAACTGTATCCTGAATTATTCCTGTTACTTCCAAGTTGATCCTGATCTTGAACTGTAACCTGTTACTTCCTAATAAACCCCATAATTGTGAGTATGGTCGGTGAGTTCTGTGTGGCCACTGCAATGAATTATCAAATTCAGCAGGGAAGCAGAGAGTGCCATAGGGGGGATGGCTGATGTCAGAACTGGTAAAGAGGGTGGAGGTATGTCTGACCTCTACTGCATAGGAATCGGCTTCGGGCTGATCGTGACTAAACTCCCCCTTCGGGAAGTAATGAGGAGGTCTGACACTGCCATTTTTACAACCAGAACACTCCTTAGAAGTGAGGATGGCAAGCTGTGTCTTGCTTACTTTGGACACATCATCAGGAGGACCAATCACCGGAGAAAGACATCATCCTGGTAGAGCAGAGAGCGAGTGAGGGTGAGGAAGACCCTCAGGGAGATGGGCTGACACAGTGGCTCCAACAATGGGCTCAAGCATAACAACGACTGTGAGGATGGTGCAGGACCAGGCAGTGTTGTTCTGTTGTACACAGGGTCGCTATGAGTCGGAGCCAACTCTACGGCACCTAGCAACAACAATAATTATTTCGAATACGCTAATAAGGCCTGGTGATCTGCTTCCAAAAGGTCACAGCCTTGGAAACCCTATGGAGCAGTTCTACTCTGCACACTTGGGGGTGCCATGAGTCGGAATCGACTTGACAGCAACTAACAACAACAATCAAGATTTTTAGTGGGTAGAATTATGCGGCATTTTTATTTTCTTTACGCATTCCTGTGTTATTTAAAAAAAATCAAGGGAAACAATAAAACTATGGGGTGTACAATTTGTGTGTGTGTGAATGTGATCCATAGGGTTTTCGCTGGCTGATTTCCAGAAGTAGATCACCAGGCCTTTCCTCCTAGTCTGTCTTAGTCTGGAAGCTCCACTGAAACCTGTCCACCATGGGTGACCCTGCTGGTATTTGAAATACCAATGGCACAGCTTCCAGCATCACAGCAACACACAAGCCACCACAGTATGACACACTGACAGACGGGTGGTGGTGGCACATACAATTTTTAAAAACCCTAATGGCAAAGCAGGCAGCCTGGCTTGCTCCCCATCTGAACGGGGATGTCTTGGTTACCTACCATACAGGTGGATCTGGCCGCCACCAGAAAAAGCCAAAGCCAGACCTTCTATACCAAGTCTTTTAAACAGTTTAAAAATAAAACAAAAAACAGGAATGGGTTGAAATTTTAGCCTGTGTTGGGATTATCTTTGATTTTTCTCATTTCACGTGCTGATCTGAGATGTGTTATTAGTAGATTTTATTTATCTAACCAATGACATGTTATTAAAAAAAAGCTTCGTTGGCCATGGTAAATTATTCCTAATGCACTGCTGACCCCAGTCAGAAGTATTCTCTGTGCTGAGGGTTCTGTATCTACTTTCAGGCCCTCTGGAGCTCTCAGGATGATTTTATCCTTTACACATTTATATGGTGCATTATTTTCCTACTTTTAAACCAAACCAGTTTTGTTGAGTCAATACTGATTCATGGCGACCCCATGTGTAAAAGAGTAGAACTGTGCTCCATAGGGTTTCCAATGGCTGATTTTTGGGAAGTAGATTGCCAGGTCTTCCTTCCGAGGCACCTCTGAGTGGATTCGAACCTCTAACCTTTTGGTTAGCAACTGAGTACTTAACCATTTGCACCACCCAGGGACTCCCATTATGTTTTCCCACTTTTAAGATTATGTATTTGTGCCTTTAAACTTATCATGTCTTTTGCTGCTGGAACTACTTTATCTTCTAAATTCCTGAATTGAATACTTAGCGCATTTTTCGTTTCTTTTTTCAAGTAGATGGTTTAAGTCTATGGATTGACCTCAGATCAGCTTTGGCGACAACTCTTACATCTTGCTATATACCATGCTCTCACTGACAGTCACCTTTAAGGAACTTAATGCAGCGTTTGCTCTTATGGAGCTGACCTACACACAGTGCATAGAGCGTTTCACTGTGACTCACTTTACCACGCTTTGGTCGGCACAGCCGTGGTGGCGTTTTCTCTTACATCCCCCAGAGGCTGGCCTGCGCGGTCCAGCTGTTTAACTGTGACTCGGTTTCCCGCGCTGTGGTGGGCGCGCCGCAGTCCGTGGCGCGAGGCCCCGCGTACCTTTCCCGCACTCGGCGCACAGGTACTCGCGGATGTTGTCATGCACACGCATGTGTTCTTTAAGCATGTCCTTCCTGGCAAAGGACTTTCCGCACTGCTCGCAGGCGTGGCTCTTCACACCTTTAAAAAAAAAAAAAAAATCCAGATTTCAAAGCTGCAAAATCCACATCTGTGATTTGCGCACAGACGGTGTAAAGGACAAAAGAACCACAGTATGGACACGTGGGTCTCTTGGTTTGATTCCCAAGCCCTTCCCTCCGCGCACTCTCCGGCGCGGGGAGGCGCCCTGACTGACGAAGGAGGGGCAGGACCAGGTGGGCAGTGCAGGGGAGACGACAGGGCAGGTACAGGAGGAGCTGGGAAAGGGGAGGGATCTCACCTACCGGGAGGAGGGATGCACCCGAGAACTCACATTAGGACCCCCTCCCCCGCGGTCGCGGTCACCTGACAAAGGCCACACCCCGCACCTGTGTGGATGAGCTTGTGCCTCTCCAGGTTCCCGATACTGTTGAAGATGCGCCCGCAGATTTCGCAGGGGTGGATGTACCTGAAACAAAGGCAAGGCATTTGGGCCCTGGCCCCCGCGGCAGGACGCGGGACTCTCCTTAAGCACCCATATCGGCAAAGGTGGGTAAAAATGACGGATGGGTGGGATGATTCCAAACCAAACCCACTGCCGCGGAGCTGATTCCGACTCCTAGCGACCCCACAGGGTTTCCAAGGCTGTAAATCTCTACAGAAGCAGACAGCCACATCTTTCTCCCACAGAGACGCTGGTGGTTTCAAACCGCCGGCCTTCCGGTTAGCAGTGGATCACTTTAACCACCACGCCACCAATGCTTCTTATCTGGATGATAAGAAACCCACGTATTCTGTCTCTAACTACGACCATTCATTCCCTCGAATTGCCCAGATAGCACCGAGGGTGAGCTGGGTGCCAGAGGCAGGGGCCAGCATTAAAGAAACCTAATTACTGCACGGAACCCTGGTGGCGCAGTGGTTAAGAGCTCGGCTGCTAACCATAAAGGGTGGCAGTTGAATCCACCAGGCGCTCCCTGGAAACCCTACGGGGCAGTCCTACTCTGTCCTCTACGGTCATTATGAGTCAGAATTGACTCCGTGGCAAAGGGTTTGGTTTGCCTTTTTTGGTAATTACTGCTGGGAGGGCGAGGGGATGGTGTTTTGGGTGTTCGGGGGGCAGGCCAAGAGCTGCACCAGTTTTTCTGTGAGGTTGCCTCACCCGGCCATGAGTTTTGCTGAGACGGTGACAGGGCCGAGGGTGGGGACTGTGAAGCAGTAAAGGACAAACGCACAGGTGTGCTTTTCACAGCCTGGCCAGGAGGCTGCGGGTGGCTCACTAAGGCGTCCGCCCCTTTAGCCGCCCAGCTTCGTGCGCCCCAGCCCGGGGTCTCACTTCTGCACGTTGGGGTCTGGCAGGTTCTCGCGGTGGATGACCATGTGGGCGTGGTAGGTGGCCTTGAGGGCGAAGCGGCGGTTGCAGATGCTGCAGCCATAGCCCTTCTCCTTGTGAACCTCCATGATGTGCTTCAGGTACTCCTTCCCCCGGCCGAAGGTGAGCTGTGGGCGCCGAGGATGGACAGACAGGCCGGTGACACCGTGACCCTCAGGCAAAGGGTGGGCGCCACTGGCCCTGGTCAGTCATTTGTCATTCCCACTCTCCAAGTGGCCCCAGGTGCCCTGAGAGCCCAGCACTCACACCAGAAGGGCCACCACAGGGCAGGCAGGACCAGCGCCCGCCAAGCCACCAAGGGGTCGCGGTTACCAAGTCCCCCTCCAGCTCCGCCTACCTCCCGGGTGGGCGAGTACCAGCCCCCCACCCTGGCCTCCCCTCCAGATGGTACCCTGAACCCGCCTCGTCTTCTGCCCCTGCCTCCACCTCTCTGCCTCTCACCCGTGTCCTGAGTGGCTCGGAGGGGTGCATGACCACCCACCCCCGCCCCCCAACAAGCATGCGGTGGCGAGGTGCTCGGGGATACTGGGAGGGGAGCTGTGTTCAGAAGGGACCTGGCTTCCCCATAGCAGAGAGGCCCCAAGGCGGGCTCATCGCCGGCACAACCAGGTGCTGAGGACGCGGAGCATGACCCCACGGGAACAAAACCACCCTCTCTTTAAGCAGATGCCCTTTCCATGCTAGCCAGGCCCCAGGGCAGGGCTCTGGGGAAGGAGGAGGAGGAGAACAGGAGAGAGAAGCCTGGCCCAAGGCCGCCGCTGCTGAGTGTCAGGGAGACGGACCGCCCCCGGGAGACACACGGCTGGGTGTGAAGGCACCAGGCCAGGAGAGGGTGTGAGTGATGGTGTGGTCTGTGCCACACGGTGAGACCCACATGCATGTGACACAGATGAGCTTCCAGAACATGCTTTGTGGCGTGGGCGCCCAGCACAGAGGGTGTGTGGAGTGCCCCGGCCAGCACAGGGTGTGTGTGGGGTGCCCCGGCCAGCACAGAGGGTGCATGAGATGCCCCGGCCAGCACAAAGGGTATGTGGGGCGCCCCGAATGGCATGGGGAGGTATATGGGGTGCCCTGGCTGGCACAGGGGGTGCATGGGGTATCCCAGCCTGTGCATAGCTCGTCAACTGAGGGCACAGGAGGCATGTGGGACGTGGGCAGCCCTGCACGAGGAGCCTCCTTTCACAGGGCACCAGGCATTCATGGGGGGCTGGTGAAGCTACCTGGCACCTTTTGCAGCTATACTTATGAGGCTCCGAGTCAACACTCCCGTCAGAATTGTCATCGTTTTCTTCGGATGAGATTCCAATCTTGCCGATAAACTCTTCCCTTTGGTGGTCGTCCATCAGGGCGATGTCCTGGAAGACAGAGGTACAAGGTCTGACTCCTACCAGGCTGGCCGAGGCTCTCCTCAGTCTTTATCCCATGGCAGCAGGTGATCACTCACCTAAGAGAAGGCACAGGCTCTGATATGCAGGAAGTCAAATGATTTCCTTCGTGTGTCAGGCACTAGGCGGAGCTTGAAACTGGCCCTGCAGGTTCCCATACCCTTGCACATGAGGACACACCTGACTTTCTGACGGTCAAGCACCAGGACCCTGCTGGCATTTACGGGAAATCTAGACGTCCAGGACCGGGTTCCCCTGGGGTGAGGGCAGAGGCCTGCAGCCCTGGGTTCGGCCGGGCCTGGTGCCGGGTGGACCGTGCGCCCAGCATCTCCGGGCCTCAACAGTGTCACCTGTCAACCAGGGGAGATCAGGGACCTCCAAGGTCTCTGCCGTGAGACCACACTAGGGTCTCCCTAAAGCTTCCGTTTATTTCTCTGTAAAAAGACTGCAAGGAACACGTCTTTAACGTTCCCTCTGCTGTTAGCGGCCATCAAGTGGGCCCCCAGCTCATGGGGACCCCATGTACAACAAGACACTGCCCGGTCCTGTGCCATCTCCATGACTGGTTGTGGGCTGGACCGCTGTGATCCACAGGGTTTTCACTGGCTGATTTTCGGAAGTGCGTTGCCAGGCCTTTCTTCCTAATCTGTCTTAGTCTGGAAGCTCTGCTAAAACCTGTTCAGCGTCTCAGCAACACACAAGCCTCCACGGACAGAGTTATGCATTGGCCGGGAATCAAACCCTGGTTTCCCGGATAGAAGGAGAGAATTCTACCAAAACCACAAGTGCCCCACAGTATTCCTTCTACACGCTAGGAAAGCACAAGGTTGGGCCCCGAGTGATGGGCTGTTCTAGAAGCTGGGGGAGGCCCCAGATGGGAGTCCCCACACACCGTGAGTAATTCTGGTCTCAGACACCTCACAGCAGCCTCAGAGCCCGTCTGCTCTCCCTGCCCTTGCCGGCCCTCCAGCAGCACTGCCCTGGGACAAAGTTGTACTTTTCACCAAAACCTAGGATTCTGGGAAGGGTAGAAAAGGTTTCCTTAGCAACGCTCACTATTAGTATTGCTTCTCCTTTTCTCCTCCCTCTGAAACACAGAGATTTTTCATAGAGGCCTGCTGTTTTCATTTCTCCTATTATACTACTGTCTCCTTTGATACAAACTGAGTCTCTGTACAAGCCTTCCATTAGCAAAGAAAGGGCAACATGCATTAAAAAGAGCCAGACCCTGAGGAGGACAAGAGAGCAAGTATCTGTAATTAGCACTCTGTATCCATAAAGCGGAGCCCTGGTGGTGCAGTGGTTAACAGCTCGGCTGCTAACCAAAAGGCCGGCAGTTTGAAACCACGGGCCACGTCTTGGAAACCCTATGGGGCAGTTCTACTCTGTCCTACGGGGTCCCTACGGGTTGGAATTGACTTGACAGCAGTGGGTTTGTTTGTTTGTTTAATCCATAAAGTGCAGTCCTGGGGTGGTGCAAACACAGTTCATGCACTTGGATGTTAACTGAAAGATTGGAGGCTGGAGTCCACCCAGAGGCACCTCAGAAGAAAGGCTTCTGGAAAAATCAGCCATTGAAAACCCTTTGGAGCACGGTTCTTCTCTGACACACACTGGGTCGCCATGAGTCTGGATCGACTCCACTGCAACCCCACAGCCAGGTCCCTCACCTTTGCTGAGTCTAATTTAATCAGAAAGCTCCCAGAGCTAGGACAAGGTAGGTAGAATTCCAACGAGGTCTCTCTAAATCCATTTTCCCCTAAGCTCTCGGTTCCTCCTGGATCTTCTCTCTACCACCCCAGTCAGGTCCAGAAGTTTCTTCATCTAAACTCCAAAATCACCCACACTCTCAATGCCTCACCCTATAGCTTTCTCTTACACCTGCCGCAAGATCTCCACCTGGACCTCAGGGCCAGGAGCTGCCGAGAGCAAGGACGCGTCAGCCAGCAGCCAGCACCTCATCTTCACTGGGACCTCTGACACCACCTATTATTTCTTTGGAGTCCCTGGGTGGTGCAAATGGTTAATGTTTCTAACTGAAACGTTGGAGGTTCAGGTCTACCCAGAGGCACCTCAGAAGAAAGGCCTGGTGATCGACTTCTGGAAAAATCAGCCATTGAAAACCCTTTGGAGCACGGTTCTACTCTGACACACACGGGATTGCCATGAGTTGGCATCGATTCCATGGCAATTGTTACTGGTACTATTGATTCTTCTGGATCAGTACCTTCTCCTAGCCCTTAATAATCACCCCAAATCCTCACTGCTGCCTCCAAGCTCCCTGCTCAACTGCCCACTTTCCACAAAGGCTGGGAGGGCTGCAGACACCACCACCCTGACTCCTGCCTTCTCCCCAGAACGCAGCGGCAGTGGAGGAATCTGAATAGAAGTCCTGCGGTCGGGCTGCAGGAGACTAAGCAAAGATAGGAGGAACAGCTCATTTCGGAGAGATCCAGTTTGCCAGGGAGACAACTATCTTAGGCTACCGACCCCGGGGACCTATGGTGCCTCCCGCCTCAGTGACCTGGCGCAACGTAGGGAAAGGTAGTGGCACGGGCACCTTGAAGTGGACGTGGATGTGGTCCCTGAGCACGTCCACCCGGAAGAACTTGCGCCCGCAGATCTCGCAGGTGTACTTCTTGTCCCCGTGGGTCAGCAGGTGTTTGTTCATGTTGCTCCGACAGGAGAACACCTGGGGAAGGCAGAGCCGGGACAGGTCAGGGGCTGCGGGCTCTTGGACATTACATCACCATCACCTCCTGCCCTCACCTCATAAACCGTAACCAGGTGCACGGATGCAGTACGGTGTTCTCCTAAACTTAAGTTCTAACGGTTCCGTGGTGTTGGAGAGACACAAATCATCGCCTTAAGCTAGAATAATTCTTCCCTGATTGTTGAAATACTTGCTTATCTTTAATACAGAATTAACCATTTCATAGTTATCAGTATAAAGGGTGATTCAAGAGAGCAAAACACCTTCTTTTAAAGAGTTTTGCCAAGTACTGTACACTCTGCAAGGGATGTGAAAATAACTGTTTATGCGTCCCTGCAAAAGACTAGGAAAATCACCACCGCCCGTGCAGCCTGCAGGATCAACCCCTGCTGAAGAGAACTAAAAGCAGCATTTTGGGCCTAATTTTCCTACACACGTTTAAAATATATTCCTTTTACTGTTTTGCAAAGTTGAAAATTACAAAACACCAAGTTAACTTTGATTCTCTCGTGGCATAAAAATGAAACTAACAAATTAAAAAAATAACTTTTTCTTGGAAATTAAGTAAAACTATAGTATTTAGGGACATTTCCAGAACATTGACTGAAACGTGGTAGTTGGTCTTCCCCACTCACATAGGTGGGGAGCGGGGAGGTTTTGCTTAGGGGGTGCTGAGTATGCGTTAATGGTGGTGGAATGATCTGGAAAAGGAGAGCGAGAATGGTTACCAAACCTGAAGAATGTAATCAACATCACTGAATGGTACATGTAGAAATGGTTAAATGGATATATGTTTAGTTGTGTCTATTTTCATCACAGTGAAAATTTTTTAAAAAGATCAAAATGACAAGTAATGAAGTGGGCACTTCAGTAAGATTACCCAAAAGCCCACTGTTAACACCAAATAGGTTTTCCACTCAATGTTCTATGGGTAACGCTCTGAGTTTTCACTGAAGAAAGCAGTGAGCTTGTATTTCAGATGAGAGAACAGACAGCGGAGTGTTACCTTGCCACAGACCGGGCATCCGGAAGGTTCCTTCTTATACCGGACCAGGTTCTCGCTGCTGGCCTCCAGGTCTTCCCTCTTCACCCGCCTCACTCCTGAAACCCCCAGCCCCCCAGCATGAGACAGTACGTGAGAAGCACATCAACACTGATCCGTTCTGATTCAGCACAGGGTCCCTTCCAGCTAGACAGGGTGGAGGGATAGACACGTAGGGATGTAAGTGACATCAGGGCCACACAGGTGTGGGCAGGAGCAACCGACCACAGCGCCTGACCAGCTCTCAGACTGCTGGGAGCTGACAGGGAAGAAGGGTGCCTGCATGACAGCAGGAGGCTGCAGGGCCGGTGACCCTGATCTCCCATCAGAGACATTTGGAAATGTAAGGGCTTTGCGCCTTTTCAATTTTATAATGTGGAAGAGTTACGGTGAGCTACTATTGAAGGTATTTTTACTCAGGCTAAAGGCTCAAAGCAAAGTCATGATTCTCTCAGATGGCTGTAAGTAGGCAGACGTCTTTATTAAAAGGGCATGAATGTTCATATTGTGCAAATTATATGAGTCAAATCAAGACCAGAATGCAAGTCAGCGGATAATAAAAATCTGTATGGTTTTTTAGGGCATGCTGTTCATAACAGGGATCAAGCAGACCTTCAAAAGTTCGTACCATAAACAAATTGTGGTATATCCATACAATGGAATATCATTCAGCCGTTAAGAGAAATGAAGTCCTAGTGCATGCTACAACATGGATGAACCTTGAAAATATGATCCTGAGTGGAGTATGTCAGACACACAAGGCCAAACAGTGTATGATCCCACTTACGTGAAATATCTAGAATACGCAAATACGTAGAGACCAAAGTTTGTTAGTGGTTACCAGGGGCTGAAGGAGTCCTGGTGGCACAGTAGTTAAGCACCCAACTACAAACCACAAGGTCAGTGGTTTGAAGCCACCAGCCACTCTGTGGGAGAAAGATGTGGCAGTCTGCTTCTGTAAAGATTACAGCCTTGAAAACCCTATGGGACAGTTCTACTCTGTCCTATAGGGTCGCTATGAGTTGGAATCAACTGGACCACAATGAGCTTTTCTTTTTATTTAAACCAGGGGCTGGGGTAAGGGGGGCTTAAGGGGTACTGGATTTCTGTTTGGGGTGATGAAGGACTTTTGGAAATGGATAGTGGTGAACATAATTAATGCCAATGAATTGTGCAGTTAAAAATGGTTCAAATGGCATACTTTTCTTATGTATATTTTATCACAATAAAATGAAAAAAAAAAACCCAAAAAACAGTTCGCAGGAAACAGGTCGTCTCTGAGGAAAAGAGAGAGAAATGCCCTTCTCAGGTCAGCTTCTGGAACACAGGGGTATCGTGGCACCAGTGCCCAGTTAACACAGACACGTGGTGGCCAGTGGACATGAGACACACGCTACATTCCCCAGAAGAGACCAGTGGCATCAAGGTGCAACCTCCACATCAAGTCAGAGGCAGCCCTTATACCATGCACCGATATGAACAAAAAAGTCACGAAACAAGCATATCACTAGTGTATTCCCTGAGTTACGAATGAGCCGTAAAATGTCATTGAGTGAATGTGTAGAATTGACCTGGCTATCAGTCAACAGGGGAGACACAGCCTTCTGTAGCAGTAACCACAATCGACACCCATCAAGCACCTGCTGTGAGCTGGCGCCTCGCTCAGAGCTTTACATGCAGGGCTGAGTTCACATGACACCAATCCTACGGGGTTGGGGGCTGTTACTATTCTCACTTTACAAGTGGGGAAACTGAGGTACGGTAACTTGCCCAAGGCTACTGTGGGCTTTACAATGAACTCTATTCAAAGATCTGGTCTTTGTCCTTGGTTCCTGGGAGGTAACCTCTAAACTCTTGGAATTTCCCCACTGACTGGAGCCTTTGTTATCCTTGAGGGCTCCAGACCACAGCTGAGGGTTTATGCTAATGAGATGACTCTTGAGTAGGGGCCAGCCAGGCCAGAAGGACCCACCACATGATATCAGCTGATCTCAGAGTCAATTCATCAATTACATCTATGTAAGGAAACCTCAATAAAAACACTGAACATGGAAGCTCCCTGGGCTTCCTGGTTGGTGAAAGACATCGATGCATGTGGGAGGGTAGTGAGTGTGTCCCTTTTTGGGACACGGAAGCTCCACATTAAGAACCCTCCCAGAGCTCGCCCTATATGTCTCTTCATTTGTATTCCTTCTGCTATAATAAAACTGTAATCATAAGTATAGCAATTTCCTGAGTACTGTGACTCATTCTAGTGAATTACTGAACCCGAGGGAGTAGTGGGAGCCAGCAGGTCAGAACTGAGGGTGTCATGGGGACTCTCAAGCTTGCAGCTGGCATCTGAAGTCTTGGGCAGACTTGGCATCTGGAGGACTGTGCCCTTTTAACTTATGAGACCTGATCTAGCTCTGGTGGTTAGGGTCACAGGAAGACATGCTACATGGGCAGCTGGTGTCAGACAGGAGACTTAGGGCTTGTTGGCGTGTGTCAGAGAAGGAAGCACACACCGAGGAACCCCAACACAGCCACTCAGTTGCTAAGTGGGGATCCAGTTTGACTCCAGATAGTTCAATACAAGAGGTCCTGTGTATGCCATGTGGCAGATCAGAAAGGAAAAGCTGTGGATCTTTATGAACCAACATGAAGAACAGTCAGGTAAAAAAGCAAAGTGCAAAGAATCATGCATGGTGTGATTCCAGTCTTGTTTTTAAAAAAGGTACAATGATACGCCTATAGGCATACTTGTATGGATTTAGTTATACTTTATACATGTTATCTGACACTTTTTTTCAACAAGCATATACTCCATTTGCAATTCTTTTAAAAATGGCTTTCTTTTTTCTCAAACTTTTATAAAAAGATGCTTCAGTTAGTGAGTGTGGCAATTACTAAGTGCTGGTCAGCAAGAGGCAGTTGCTCTCAGAGCAAAAATCAGGATGACCAAAATGAAAATGTTAACTTTAAAGCGGGTGTGATGGTTAATTTTCTGTGTCAGCTTGGCTGGGCTGTGGTGCCAGTGATTTGGCCAAACACTAGTCTAGCTGTTGTTATGGAGTAGTTACATGTGATGAAATCAGTTGATCTTTAAGTAAAGGAGATCACCCTCTACCAGGTGGGTGGGCCTCATCCAATCAGTTGAAGGCCTTAAGAGCAAAAAGGGAGTTTCCCTAGGGTGTGTTCTGCCTCTAAATGGACATTTTGCTGGAACGCCCTCTCTCTTTACTCTTCCCATCTCCTGACTTAACGAATTTTTGGACACAAGCCAGCAGGCATCTCCAGCCTGTTGCCTGACCCATGGATTTTGGACTAGGCAGCCAATTCCACAACAGCATGGGCCAATTCCTTGAAATAAATCAATACCCCTCTCTCTCTAAATATATATATTTGCTAGTAAGACATAAGATATTGTCATAGATTGAATTGTGTCCCCCCAAAATATGTGTCAATTTGGGGAGACCGTGATTCCCAGTATTGTGTGATTATCCTCCATTTTGTGATGTGTTGTAAATCCTATCCTTTGCCTGTGGTTAATGAGGTGGGATTAGGGTGGGATACATCACCCTTACTCAGGTCATAGCCCTGATCTGATGTAAGGGGAGTTTCTCTGGGGTGTGGTCTGTATCACCTTTTATCTTACAAGAGATAAAAGGAGAGAGAAGCGAGCAGAAAGAGAGGGACCTCACTATAACCAAGAAAGAAAAGCTGGGACTGGAGCACATCCTTTGGACCTGGGGTCCCTGTGCTGAGAATCTCCTAGATCCAGGGAAGATTGATGCCAAGACACATGGAGGTCTCCAGGGTAACCAGGCCCACAGATGTTGAAAGGAGACAAAGACCTTTCCCCAGAGCCGATAGAGACAGAAAGCCTTGCACTAGACTCAGCACTCTGAATGCAGACTTCCAGCCTCCTAAACTGTGAGAGGAGCTCTGGTGGCGCAGTGGTTAAGCGCTTGGCTGCTAACCAAAAGGTTGGCAGTTTGAATCCACCAGCTGCTCCTTGGAAGCGCTATGGGGCCATTCTCCTCTGTCCTGTAGGATGGCTATGAGTCGGAATTGACTCAACGGCAACGGGTTTAAACTGTGAGAAAATAAATTTGTTTGTTAAAGCCATCCACTTGTGGTATTTCTGTTATAGCAGCAGTAGATAACTAAGACACGTATATATCTGTATCTATATATCATATGAATCAATTCCTTGAAGTAAATCCATTAATATCTTTCCCTCTCTCTCTAAATGTACTAAAGAAGGTGTTTTACATATATGATAGTTTATATATTAATTTCTCTCTATATATCTATAAACCAATCTCTGTCTCTAAACGCATATATGTATATATACATAAATAAATCTCTTGCTATAACTAACAAAATATATATATGTATTTAGACAGGACAACTGATATTAATGGATTTACTTCAAGGAATAGGTTCATGATACACACACACACACACACACACACACACACACACACACACACACACGTCATACTGGTTCTGTTTCTCTAGAGGACTCTGATTGAGACAGAGGGCTTGTGTGAGCAGAAAACCACAAGTGCCTCTGGACCAGGGTCTGTATGGGACCCTTCACAGAGGGCCTTGGGGTGCTGGGAACCTTGAGGGGTGTCTGCACTCAAGCAGCTTCTCCTACTACTGTGGACAGGGCTTTTCAAGTCTGGGTGTCCACTTCCTGGGTGTCCTCTGCGGGGCAAACAGGCTCAAGGGGCACGCAGGACACCCCTGCATCTCATTCCCATTCCTGTCTTATTCCTTGTCCTGCTGCCTCACTCTTCCCAAGATGGAAACTGATCTTTTTCCCGCCCTTGGTATCTCACAGAGTCCCTGGGTGGTGCCAGTGGTTAATGTGCTCGGCTGCTAACCAAAAGGCTGGCAGTTCGAGTTCACCCAGAGATGCCTCAGAAGAAAGGCCTGATGATATACTTCCAAAAAATCAGCCACTGGAAACCCTGTGGAGCACAGTTCTACTCCGACACACACGGAGTCGCCATGAGTACAGTAACTGGTGTTTCTGTTTGTTTATTTTGTTTTTTTCTCATAAGCTCACCTCCCCCTGCACCCCCAAGTCTGCTACAAATGGCTGCATGTCACCCAGGGGCCCTGTGGACAATAAACTCTCACCAGAGGCCAAATGCGAAACAGAGAAGAGGAAATGGACCAAGGGGAAAATCCCTCACGATCCCCACCCCAACCAACAACATCCACCTGGAATGTTCTCTTCCACACATACAGTTGAAAGCACACCACAGACACAATTCCATATACTGTTTTCTCCTACTTTCTTTCATAGCAAAAACATTTTCCCACAATATTAAAAACTCTTTGAAAAAAAGGCTTTGAATTTACTGTGTAACATCAAATCCTCTGAATATTTCATAGTTTTCTTAACCTTTTTCCCACTGTGGAACACTGAGGATACTTCTCACTTTTCCTACTGATGTGGTTAGCTGCTGTCAAGTCAGCCTCCTGACTCATGGTGGTCTCATGTCTTACAGAGTAGAACTGCCCCATAAGGTTTTCAAGGCTGTGACCTTTCAGAAGCAGACTGCCAGGCCTTTCGTCTGCAGAGCCACTGGGTGGGTTTGAACTGCCAACCTTTTGGTTAGCAAGCGAAGTGGTTTCTATGGATACACATTATTAGCATCTCTGTATGCCAACACATCTCTGTCTCTGCGTCAGATTCCCAGAGGAAGATTCTGGATCAAATGATGGGAATTCCTAAGGCTCCTGATAAGACAGTGTCAAACTGCTTTCCAAAGAGGTTGTGCCAATATACCCGTCCCCACGTGCAGGAGAGCTCACCACCCCCCACCCTCCGCTGAAGAGCGTAGTCCAGGCAGGTGCACTCACCTTCCAGGTGCCGTCTCTGGTGGTCGAGCATGACGTCCTTGCGGTAGAACATTTTGTTGCAGACCTCACAGGCAAACTTCTTGTCCCCATGCTTCTTCTTGTGTTTGGAAAGGTTACTGTTGGTGGAGAAGAATCTGAAACACATCTCACATTGGAATGTCTTGTCATCTGTCCAGAAAGCAAGCAAACAAACAATGTTGAGGTGAAACAGTGTTTGACACAGATTCCACGATGTGCCTCAGTAATGGCGAGAAGAATGAGAGGGGAGGGAGTCCAAAGGGCAACACGGCCAAGAAAGAATGTCCCTGCCCTGTCTTACGTCACCTACCCCATACCCTGCGATGCAGAAGATGGGTTATAATGTGCTTGAGTAGCCTCATCCTCAAGTGTAACAACAAACAGCTCATGTCCTGTCATTGCTAAGCTACCTCAACCCTCTTCCCTCCCACGTCAAACATCCCCCACGGCATTCGGGTATGATTCCTCAGAAAAAAGTGCAAGAACCAACACTGTCCATGGTTCCTCACCTCCATCAAATGTGGCTGTGGCCATCCACCCCATACGTCCTCAGGCCCCAGGTCAGTGGGCTGACCTTAAAGGAGGTGGTGGCCTTCCCTCCTCCAGGACAAGCTCCTCCTTCCACCTGCTCCGCCCCCGGCGTCTTCCCCAAGAGCAGCCTCCATCAAAGATCCCCCCGTCTCTCCCACAGACTCCTTCCCCATGGCATGTAAATATCCCCAAGTTTCTTCCGCTGTGAAATAATCTGCCTTGTTCCTAGGTCCTCCTTTATTTTTTTTAATTGAGCTTTAAGTGAAAGATTACAATTCAAGTGAGTCTCTCATACAAAAATTTATACACACATTGTTATGTGACCCTAGTTGCTCTCCCTATACTGTGACGGCACATTCCTCCTTTCCACCCCAGATTTCCCACGTCCATTCAACCAGCTCCTGACCCTCTCTGCCTTCTCATCTCACCTCTGGACAGGAGCTGCCCATTTAGTCTCTTGTATCTACTTGAGGTAAGAAACACACTCTTCATGAGTATCATTTTATGTCCCATAGTCCAGTCTAATCTTTGTCTGAAGAGTTGGCCTTGGGAATGGTTTTAGTTTTGGGCTAAAAGATTCCAGGGACCATGTCTTCTGGAGTTCCCTTCAGTCTCAATCAAACCATTAAGTCTGGTGTTTTTACTAGAATTTGAGTTCTGCATGCCACTTTTCTCCTGCTCTGTCAGGGACTCTCTGTTGTGTTCCCTGTCAGGACGGTCATTGGTGGTAGCCAGGCACCATCTAGTTCTTCTGGTCTGAGGCTGATGAAGTCTCTGGTTTATGAGGCGCCTTCTGTCTCTTGGGCTAATACTTTCCTTGTGTCTTTGGTGTTCTTCATTCTCCTTTACTCCAGATGGGTTGGGACCAATTGATGCATCTTAGATGGCCACTCACTAGCTTTTAAGACTCCAGACAACACTCACCAGAGTGGGATGCAGAACATTTTCTTAAAAAACTTTCTTATGCCAATTGACCTAGACGTTCCCTGAAACCATAGTCCCCAGACCCCCGCCCCTGCTAGTCTGTCCCTTGAAGTATTGAGGAAACGTCTTAGCTTTGGTTTAGTCCAGTTGTGCTGACTTCCTCTGTAGTGTACGCTGTCCTTCCCTTCACCTAAGATAATTCTCGTCTACTATCTAGTTATTGAATACCCTTCTCCCTCGCTCCCCACCCTCATAACCATCAAAGAATGTTTTCTTCTGTGTTTATACCTTTTCTTGAGTTCTTATAATAGTGGTCTTATACAATATTTGTCATTTTGCAACTGACTAAATTCACTCAGCATAATGCCTTCCAGATTCCTCCATGTTATGTTTCACGGCTTCATCATTGTTCTTTATCGTTGCGTAGTATTCCATTGTATGAATATACCAACATTTATGCACTTGTCCGTTGACGGGCACCTAGGTTGTTTCCATCTTTTTGCTATCATGAACGGTGCTTCAATGAACATGGGTGTGCATATATCTATTTGCATGATGGCTCTTATTTCTCTAGAATATATTCCAAGGAGTGGGATTGCTGGATCATACGGTACTTCTATTTCTAGCTTTTTAAGGAAGCACCAAATCGATTTCCAAAGTGGTTGTACCATTTTACACTCCCACCAGCAGTGTAGAAGTGTTCCAGTCTCTCCACAACCTCTCCAACATTTATTATTTTGTGTTTTTTGGATTAATGCTAGCTTTGTTGGGGTGAGATGGTATCTCATTATAGTTGTGATCTGCATTTCTCTAATGGCTAATGATTGTGAGCATTTCCTCATGTGTCTGTTAGCCGCCTGAATGTCTTCTTTGGCGAAGTGTCCTAGGTCCCCCTTTTGTAGAAACCCTCCCGCATCCCACATGCACTCATGCACACACATACCCATACTCTCACACACTCACATGCATTCTCACACAGGCACACACACAGATATCCACACACTCAATGCAGATACCCACACAGCCACACCACACACATATACACTCTCACGTGTATACATTCTCACACACTCACATGCAGACTCAGTCACACACACATTCACACACGCCCTCACACACAGTCTCCCAGTCACACACTCTCCTAAGACTCTATCACACGCACATTCACATACTCACAAACTCACACTCGCATACAGACTCCCAGTCACAGATTCTCAAACATACACATGCACATGCTCACATGCTCACAAACGCTCACAGACTCTCAAGTCACACACACTCATACACAGACTCTCAGTCACACACACACTCGGTCACACACACACTCACAGACACAACATACTCTTGGTCACACACACACACAGACTCTCAGTCACGCACACACTCACACACACACACACAATCAAGCCTGGGGACACAGCTCACATCCCTGTGTCCACTGCCTCACCTTTCAAGCCCTCCTCAACCGGGTGCGGCCAAACCATGGTTTCCTCACTCCACCCCAGCCACCAGCCATCTGTGTCCCACTTCACACCCCTGCGTGGGAACTCTCCCTCCAGGTGCCCAAGACGCCCCGTGAGCTTCTCTACCTGGCTCCCCAAGCCGGTGGTGCACCCGCAGCCCAGCCCTGACAGCCTCCACTGGGTGAGCTGGGTCAGCTGGGCCTGGAGCTCCTACAGGCTGGGACGGTGGCAGCTGGGCCCACAGTGTGGCCTTGACTCAGAGCCTTCCTCGCCTGGATGGTGCTGCCCAGCCCAACACACCACTTGGGTTTCTTTTCTCAGCTGTAAAATGACCCACACGACCCTACCCCTTCTCACCATGCCCTTCTGACTTAGTGTTTGGTGGCCTGTGTGCATAGCTACATGGTCCTAGGGAACATGCATTTATGGATTCTTCCTAAACACTAGGTTAAACATTGTCATAGTTATTTTAATGGCTACATACTACTCAATCCAGTTACAGCCGTCACCATACTCCACTATCTTTGATCTTGTAGATAATTTAATGATGCATTTTAAAATAATGGACATTTTTCTTCTGCCATATTTCCTTCACATGAATTTTTAAGAATGGGACCATAAGACCCAAGGGCACCCGCGCTCTTGCTTTGTGAAGGGGCCACCTCATCAGATCACCCAAGACCCCCCTATCCAACCTGGGCCTGCTACAGAGCACAGGTGAGCCTGCCCTCCCTGCAGGTGCCAGACAGCACAGGTGAGCCCGCCCTCCCTGCAGGTACAGGACAGCACAGGTGAGCCCACCCTCCCAGTAGGTGCCTAAGAGCACGGGTGAGCCTGCCCGCCCTGCAGGTGGTTCCACGAGCCCAGCGGGGGCGGACAGCTATGGAAGGCAACAGTGCTGGGCTTCCCATACGGTTTCCTCTCTCACAAGTCCCTCCCGGCGTAAAGAAAGAGGACTCACTTCCAAACATTCCCCAGAGCTGGGTGCCGGGCCTCTGCCCAGTGACAGCAGAAGGCACAGGGCAGAGAAATCCTGGAGCTACTGGCCATGTCACGGGGTCGATTTCCTGCTGCAGGCGTCACACGCCGGTGGATCAGGAATCCAAGAAGGCACCTGATCCCAAGGACAACCCTTCTCCATCAACAGTCCTGCTGCCGGGGGGGGTCTGTATTTTCACATTAATAAAATGTAACAACTCACATCAGGTGACTGTACCTGGGCCTGAGGAAGGGCAAGTCACGCAGGGTCCCCGGAGACAGGGGAGTGGGTTTTGAGGGAACCAGGCTGCCTGAGCTCCTGAACTTCAGCCCTTGCTATTCTCTATCAGAGTCTTGAAGGTCACAGGCAGCATAGTGAACATTCAGATGAGTCACATCAATAACCAGTCACACTGCAGGGGATAACTATGAAGACACGTCCCGTTGAGTGGAAGCTTAAGAAAACACCACCAACCTCCACGCTTTAGAGCCCTTTTCCTTGTGTTGTATACATTATCGGTATAATGGGCTATGGGAGGCACACAGTCTCTTAACTTCAATACTATAAAAAAGTATTGAAAGACACCATGCAAACAATGTAGTATGCAAATAAGTTCAGTTTCAAGGTTTTAGCCTTTAATTTTCAGTCTAAAACCTCTAACTTTTGAAATGAGAGCATTTCAAGGTAAGGAAACTGCATTTCAATGCACTGTTGCTCGGTCACTTCTACATAATGAACAAAGACAGCACCCTGGTGGCAAAGTGGTTAAAGAACTCGGCTGCTAACCGAAAGGTCGGCGGTTCTAACCCACCAGTGGCAACACGGGAGAAAGATGTGGCAGCCTGCTTTCGAGAAGATTACAGCCTTGGAAACCCTACTGGGCAGCTCTACTCTGTCCCATAGGGTTGTTATGAGTCAGAATCGACTCAACAGCTACAGGTTAATGAACAAAGATAAAGAGACCTTTCACTTGACACGTAGGAATTGCCGCTTTGACTTCTTTTATTGTGTTCTCTTGCTCGTGTGTAGAGAAAGCCTTTAAAATCAAAAGGGGACCGCGTCCTCCTCCTCTGTCTGAGATGACTGCCCAGAGGCCTTTCTCCCCATGGCAGAAGACGCTGGGGTGGGACATGCCCTCTCTGCAGTCCTGATGCCCACCATTACTGCATTCACTCAGAATGTGCACTGCCGCAGTGGGAGAGGCGCCATCCCTGACCGCAGTTAACAAACAAAAAGAAGATCTATACGTCTGATGGATACCACACCAGATGGGAACAGCTGGGTGCGTTCTCCCGAATTTCTTGGGAAGCCTAGGGAGGGGAGGGCTTAGAAGACAGGTAGGGTGGCACGGTGCAAAATCATCCAGAGGTTTCTGGAGGGTACTGCGTGCCACAGACACTTCCCTCCAGAGAAGCTAAAGCTCAGGTCAAACCAAGGCTCACAAAAGACCTGCCGTGGGGAGAAAGGCCTGTGGGCAGAGAAACAAGCCAGGTTTCAAACAGGAGCCCTCAATACAGAAACAAACGAAACCAAGACACCAGGCAGACACTGCAGAAGCAGGTGGGCTGGGGCTGTGCTGCTCCCACCTGGCTAATGCTGGTTACGGTCTCAGAGGGATGCAGGAACGGCCCACCAGCACCAACACAGACGCACATAAAGTGATCAGCGAGAACGGGTTTGGTATAAAGGGTTAACCTGGTAGGTCTCTAAGCCGACCGCGACCAGTCCCCGCTCCCGGGTTTGCTATGATTCCTCCAGACAGGCATGACACAAAAGCAGCACGGCCCTCACTACCCAGTGCTCGGCCTCATGACGTGACCACCGTGGCGACCTGGGAGGTGTGTGGCTCCACCACGGCGCACCCACGAGGGTCTGCAGAGAGGCAGGGAGAGGGGTGTGCGTCACTGGATTCCTGTCTGAATGCCCACCTGCCACACCATGGCCAGCTGCAAACTCTGCCAGACCCAAGACGCCCCTGTCTCTCTGCAAGCCAGTCAGAGCAAGGCAGCTTCCGACCTCACACACAGGCGGGACAGGAATGAGTTTTCTTTTTACTTTCAGAGGCTGGTGGACAGAGCAGGCTCAGAAGAAAAATGATTTTTGCATGGCATCAACAATGTTCTATCCTGGATGCTGGCAAGAAAAGTTCATAAAGGCCAGCTAATAGCTAAGGACATCATTCCAAAGAATGAGACAGAAGTTTCCCTTCGAAAGCCATTAAACCAGCCGCCGTCAGTGACACCAACTCAGGGCAACGACTCGTGTGTAAGAGTAGAACTGTGCTCATAGGGTTTTGGGTGGCTGATTTTTCAGAAATAGATCACCAGGTCTTTCTTCCAAGGTGCCTAAATGGACCCGAACCTCCAACCTTTCAGTTAGCAACCAGCCAAGCATGTGAACCATCTGCACCACCAAGGAACTCCATCTAGAGCTATTATCCTGATCTTTTTACGTACCTCTCACAGGGTTCTATAACCAACCATACGCTGCTCACTATTCTGAGCAAGGATGGAAGCCCTACTCAGCAAAGGCCTCAAATGTGAGGCCACATAGCATTTCGACTGAAGACCAATAGGAAGTAAGAAAATCAATTCCTTTTGACACGGGGAGTTTCCATCTGTGTATCTTTAGCAGAAGCGATAACTGCTTCGAAGCAAAATGAACAGAGGGAAATATTAGAGGTGAAGGTTCTTCATTAAAATGATCTCAACTTCCTTTTAAAAATTCAGCGGTTTCTATCAGGTTATCCAAGAAACGGAGTATCTGGGTGGCACAAACGGTTAAGCATAAGACTACTAGCTGAAAGGTCGGTGGTTCAAAGCAACCCAGAAGCACCTCGGAAGACAAGCCTGGCGATCTGCTTGGAAAACATCAGCCACTGAAAACCCTACCGAGCAGTTCTACTCTTAGACACACTGGGGGTCGCCGTGAGTCGGAATCGACTCGACAGCAAACCGAAACACAACATCAGAGAATCAAAGTTGCATGGAGGGAGAGAGAAGCGCGAGTTCATCGTGACGTGTACAGGTGTTCCCTACCTGTCCTGCAGTTGTGGAACTCCAGCGCACTCTCGATGCGGAAGGCTTTCTCGCAAGTCCCACACCGGTATCTGTACTCACTGTCCACCTGGTTTCAAACAGGAAGCGTGGTTAGCAGGTGGTCACCCGCAACCAGATTAGGACCGGGAGCGTGCTCACACGGAGTACTGCACTAGCATTTTCTGAAGCGCGTGTATTTTACAGCTCTTTTTCTACTACCTTCCTACTCTATTTAGGATCACAGCAGATTTCTCACTCTTGCCATCCAAAGGCCCTAAAGAGAATCCCATAATCAGGTAAGCCTCCCACTCTCCCGGACTCCTTTCTCTGCCTTTGTCAGTCTTACCAGGCGGGGTGGGCTGGTGTGCAGCCCCTGCGCCCACAAACGCCCCAGGAGACATACAACCCTCTCCAAGTTCGCTCATACACGCGCTCACTCTCTCTCTCCTTTCTTCTCTTCCCAACACGATAATTTACACTCAACCATCTGCAACTAGAAAGAGAACCCCGGGGTCATTTCCACCCACCTCATTCCTGCTGTGCTTGTAAGAAACGTGTTGCTTTAGACTCTCCTTGCGGCTGAACAACTTTGCACATTCCTCACATTTAAACAGCTTGTCACCTAAGGAATCAACCAATAGAAAGCTGATTCACTACTTCCAGCATTTACTAAACAATGGATTCACCACTTTGGAGTCACTAAAGTTTGGTTGTGTTTTTTTTTTTTTTTTTTTTTTTTTTTACAAAGTCTACAGAGCCCTCGCTCCCTCTGCATTGGGTGTGACCAACCTCGGGAGAGAATCGCCACCCTGTCTCCCGCAGCCGCAGACCGCTCACCGGCACCTGCGCAGAAGGGGTACCCCGATGGGAGACCGGCCGCCCCCGCGTCACCCCGCCCCGGCCTGGCACGGCCGACACTCACCGTGCGAGCGCACGTGTCGACTTAGGTTGCTGCTGTTCTGGAAGATCTTGCTGCAGATGTTACACTGGTAGACCCGCTTGTGCTCACCCAGCTGCTTGATGAGCTTCCGCCGGATGCCGTGCCTGCTCGAGAGGATCAAGCTCCTCTTGAGCGTGATGGTGCTATGCGGGTGATGCGGGAACCTGCCGGGTGAGACACACAAGCTGCTCAAAGTCCGGAGAGGGACGAGGTCGCTGGAGAACACAGAAGTCCAAGGCTGCCATCGTCTTCGAGCCAGCCTCCTTCCCGAACTTCCCGATGGAGCCTGAGCCGCCAGGTGAGAAAGGCCGGCAGGGTCTCCGACATCGCACCAGGGGCAGGGGGTCCAGCAGGACAGACGCATGAATGCACACTGGCCTTGGATGAATTTATTCTGTTTAACTGCCACACCTCTTGCGGGTTTTAGCTCCAGCCACCCCCGATGCCTGCAGCTCAATCTGTGCCTCAACTAGAGGATGTTTGTGTTCTGTTTTTCTCACTTGGTTTTGACGTTCTACTCTATTTTATATTTACCCTGACCGGATTTTTTTTTTTTTAATTTCTTCTCCATATGAAATGTGCTTTTGACAATATCGGAAACCCTGGTGGCATTGTGCCACCAAAAGGTCGGCAGTTTAAATCCATCAGGTGCTCCTTGGGAACTCTCTGGGGCAGTTCTACCCTGTCCTATAGTGTCGCTCTGAGTTGGAATCAACTCGATGGCAGTGGGTTTGGTTTTTTGGGGAGTCTCTGGACAATAAGCCACCTGAAATCCTCTGAGCAGTAAAACAGTACAAATAGGCAACAGTCCTTGTGACGTGAACTTGGTCTCGGTTTTTGGTATTTCAACCAGTTCACCAATTACGTTGTTGTCAGCTACTGTCACATCACGCCCGACTCATGGTGACCCCGTGTGTGTCACAGTAGAACTGTGCTCCATATGGTTTTCAATGGCTGATTTTTTGGAAGTAGATTACCAAGCCCTTCTTCTGAGGTGCCTCTGGGTGGACTCAAACCTCCAACCTTTCGATTTGCAGCCGAGCACAAGTTATACTTCAGGGTAAAAATTTAATCAAGCATAGTAACTAAAAGAGAAAGAAATATTTTCCTTGTTCATAAAAAGAAAAAACAAAAACCCAGAGTGAGGTGCTAAGTTACTGAAGTTCAAATAGGACACTGTTTTCACGGTGGACACACTATGAACTCCTCAGTTCCAGATGTCACTGCTGCTTCCCAGGCCTGTGAGTTCAGAACACAAGAAATACAGCCATTCCCCTCTCACCAGGCTTTGTCCTCAGAAGGCAACTTCCCTCCCCAACAGGTCAGCTGCCTGCAGTGCCTCCTGGCGACCGAGATGGACCATGTGCCAAGGCAGGACTTACTTTGGAATGGAGCCACGGTCACTGGTAGCAGTGGCCAGCTTCCCCAGCACCAGCTCCATGATGCGCTCATCTGGGGCCGCGCTCACAGGCTCGTCCGGGGGGACCTCGGTGACAATCTCTGCCACGTGCTCTGTGAAAGGTGAATGTGACGGGTTAACATAGGGGCAGGGCACAAGCACACCAAACCAAGACTTGCCCAAGGGAAGCGCTGAAACCAAAAACCTAAACCAGTTGCTCTCAAGTCATGGCGACTCGATGCATGTCAGAGAACTGTGCTCCATAGGGTTTTCAGGGGCTCATTGTTTGGAAGTAGATCACCAGACCTTTTTTCCGAGGTGCCTCTGGGTGGACTTGAATCTCCAACCTTCCGGTTAGTAGTCAAACACGTAACAGTTTGTGCCACCCAGGGACTCCAAGGGAACTACAGCCAGGCCAAAGTTTTAGAGACTAAAACTGTAAGATTTAAACAAAAGAAAGAAAAAAACAAAAACAAAAACAAAAAACTAGTAACATTTTAGAAACCACACATTAACTGCTATCTATGGAAAGGCAAAATTTTATTCTTAACTCGAAACCAGAGTTATAATTTGTGGTTCTTTTCTTAGGCAGCAGTCATGACGTTACTTCAATCCCTCTGCGTACCCATCAGAAACATTCTGGATACACAGTGGAATCTTATAACTCAGTAAATTAGTTCTGAGAGAGATTTAGAAATAGTAACCTTTATAATTAGATATGGCATCTTTTGTATGTTCAAAAAGCAGACAACTACTGTGTGCAAGAGTCAAATATCAATTAACCACATTACAGGGACCCAGGCCTGAAAGTCTGGACAAACTAAGTATGGGGAAATAACACAATTATGGTAGCCACTGGTTTCCGACACTTCACCTATTAAATGTCTTCCTAACACAAGTAATAATTAGTGAAGTAATCACTTAATAAGCTTCCTGTTGCCTTCCTGCCTTCTGCTAGCTGTTTATAGAGTAGTAACACTGTTCAGGGCAAGTTAAACCACTCCGCTTTATCAATACCTAAACGGTGCACATACTGGGAGGTGGCGGGGTACCCAGGGCAGAAAAGGGTCAACCTGAGATGATGAGAAGGCTCTTCTGAACTTCCTTTTTTAATTCTGAGAGAGAATAAGAATTTCTTCTCTTTTTCACAAAGGAATTCTGAGAGACACCAGACTGCAAAGAGAAACACTGCCTGGTGGTCAATAACCAAGTTGTGAAGGGACCAGTGTCCAGACATCACGTCTGGCCCTGCGTGTGGGGCTGGTGAGGAGCTGCTGTGTGTCAGGCAGCTCTGATGAGTAAGGCCGAGTGCGGAGAGTCCTTGCATGGCTGTGAACCCCCCGAGAGGGGCTCACACTCAACTGAGGACACTGTACAGTCAAGGGAAGAACATTAGCCTAGACCTGGAAACACCCCAAATGTCCATCCACAGGTAGGATATTCACACATGGTGGGACAGTCATACTATGCTGAGATATTCACACAATGCTGGGATAGTCAGACACAGTGGGATAGTCACATGATAGCTGTATATTCACACAGTGGAACATTGTTGTTGCTGTTGTTAGATGCCCCTGAGTTGGCTCCAACTCATAGTGACCCTCTGTACAACAGAACAAAACGTTGCCCAGTCCTGCGCCATCCTCACAATTGTTGCTATGTTTGAGCCCACTGTTGCAGCCACTGTGTGAGTCCATCTCATTGAATGCCTCCTTCTTCTTTGCTGACCTTCTACTTTACCAAGCATGATGTCCTCCTCCAGGAACTGGCCCCTCCTGATGACACATCCAAAGTAAGTAGGGTGAAATCTCACCATCCCCCCTTCTAAGGAGCATTCTGGCTGCACTTCCTCCAAGATGGATTTGTTCCTTCTTCTGGCGGCCCATGTTATATTCAGTATTCTTCAACATCACAATTCAAATGCATCAATTCAATCCTTCTTTGGTCTTCAGTTTTCACTGTCCAGTGTTCACATGCATACAAGGAAACTGAAAATACCATGGCATGGGTCAGGTGTACCTTAGTCATCAAAGTGACATCTTTGCTCTTTAAGATTTTAAAGAGGTCTTTTGCCACAGGTTTGCCCAATGTAATCCGTCGTTTGATTTCTTGATTGTCGCTTCCATGGGTGTTGACTGTTGATCCAAGTAAAAGAAAAACTTGACAACTTCAATTCTTCACCATTTATTACGATGTTGTTTATGGACCCAGTTGTGAGGATTTTTGTTTTCTTCATGTTCAGATGTAATCCATATTGAAGGCTGTAGTGTCTGATCTTCATCAGTAAGTGCTTCAAGTCATCATTTTCCACAAGCCAGGTTGTATCATCTGCATATCACAGGTTGTTAACGAGTCTTCCTCCGATCTTGATGCCGCGTTCTTCTTCATATAGTCCAGCTTCTCAAGGTATTTGCTCAGTGTACAGACTGAATAAGTAAGGTGAAATAATACAACCCTGCTGCACACCTTTTCTGATTTTAAACCACGCACTATCCTCTTATTCTGTTCCATGACTGCCTCTAGGTCTACGTACAGGTTCCGCATGAGCACAGTGGAATGCTGCTCAGCCACAAATGAGAAGAGCAACTCTGAACGCGACACGGTGAATCCCTCACGCGTGATGTTGCGGGCGAGAAGCCGGCCACAGAAAGAGCTCCATTCGCATAAAATTCTAGAACAGGCAAAACTAATTCATGATGAAAATACATTTAAAAAGTGGCTGCCTGGGTGTGGTGTGGCTTCGGGGGTGGGCAGACTGGCTAGAAAGGGTCTCGCAGGCATGCTTTGGTGAGACAGAATGATCTCTGTCTTCAGTGCTGGTCACACAGGTGTATACGTTCGCCAGAATCCACAACCTGTACACTGTTAGTGTACAATTGACTACAGTGAATTATACATTAATAGAGCTGATTTGGAGAAGGAAGGGCTCTTCCATGGGACCTCTGGATGCTGAGTTTTCCCAGATTGTTCAAGGTGAGATGACCTCAGGGTCCCCCCAAACCTTCCAGGCCTCGGGGCCCAGGAACTGGCCGTTCCTCCAGGCTCTCAGCTCCCGGGGACCGTCCCCCTCACCTGCGGGGTCCTTGTCTTCCACGATGACTAGAGGCTGCTCGGTTCTTGGTGTCTTGGGCTTTCTCCCCCTTCGAGGCTTTTTCTTCTGCTCTTTGGTGGCGCTGACACTCTGGGGACCGGCAGGTGGCTCCCCCCGGGGGACCTCTGGTTCCTTCTCGGGAGTTGCTTCGCTCTGGCTGGCGGGGGGAGCTCCTTTGGCTTGTTCCAAGTGAGTCAACAGGTGCTCTGCACAAAAAGAGACGCAACTGTCAGGGGAGAGTTGAGAAACGGAAATAAAGGGAAGCCTGTCCGTATGTCCCCCCACCCTCACCGCTCCTCCTGGGTCTTGGGCTTTGTTTTTTGCTTTTTTTGGGGGGGTGGTCTGGGGTTTATTTTCTTTGCTAATAGTGTGCTCTTTACATAGGTAAATTAACTTTATTTCCACTGCTTTAGAAAAGGAAAGCATTTCCACTGCCCAAAATATGACTTGTTAATTTGAAAAGTAAATTAGGTGAAAAAAGCAGGGTAGGTTCACCATGATGAGTTTTGAAAAAAAACAGAAGTATACATACACATGCATGTGCAAAACAACAAAAACACTGCTTAAAAGCAAAAAAGCTTTGCTTTATTTTCAACTGAAGAAAGCCTCAGAGATCTCCCAAGAAAAGATAATTGGAAGAAACACAGGGAACTGGTGGCAGGGCTGGGGCACACAATTCAGGAATGGACGTTCTCTC
The DNA here is from genome assembly GCA_030035585.1 of Dugong dugon. Classification (NCBI taxonomy): domain Eukaryota; kingdom Metazoa; phylum Chordata; class Mammalia; order Sirenia; family Dugongidae; genus Dugong; species Dugong dugon. The sequence goes on from CM057460.1 coordinate 222,635,627, forward strand.
CCAACAAAGGCTTCTACAGCTCAGACAAGTGGGATCACCCGAGCACCAGCAAGAAAAGGGAGGAAGTGACCCACGAGACAGATGACTACAGCACTTGAATGACAGAAGGCACCTGCATGCAAATTGGCACCCGGGACGGATTCTTCCCACTGTAAATCTCAACTGATTTAACACAGGCCTTAAAGATTAAGTGGTTGTCATTTCCCCATTTGTTCAATATTGAGAGACACTGTGCTGAGTTCGTGCCCTCAAGGAGCTGGGTCTAGGAAGGGAAACAAACTTCAAAAGCAATTACGATACAATGTGACCCATGGTATAAGAGGCATTTGGCAGTTCAGCCACATAGCAGAACATGCTAACAACGACCCCATTTGGCTGAAAACACTTAGAAAGACTGGAGGAAAAAGACCCCCCCCCCCTTTTGAAATACACTGTGCTGAGCTTAAAAGAAAGAAAACAACTGGACTTTGGGACATAAAATGATACTCGTGAAGACAGTGCTTCTCAGCTCAAGTAGATACATGAGACTAAATGGGCAGCTCCTATCCAGAGGTGAGATGAGAAGGCAGAGGGGGTCAGGAGCTGGTTGAATGGACACAGGAAATCAGGGGTGGAAAGGAGGAGTGTGCTGTCACAGTATAGGGAAAGCAGTTAGGGTCATATAACAATGTATGTATAAATTTTTGTATGAGAGACTAACTTGAACTGTAAACTTTCACTTAAAGCACAATTAAAAAATAAATAAAAGCACCTTGGGGAAAAAAAAAAAGAAAACAAGATCCTTTCATGCCAGACATTCAGAAGAAACTTAAAAGCAAAGAGTGAAAACGTGGGTTGATATCGAGGCACTCAGGGATTGGGGTCTGGGGTTCTCATACACACACAGGTCTGGGAGACATGGCCTTGGCTCTGCACGGGGGTCTATAAGCTGAGCTGCTCATATAAAGCCAGACCTCTGGAAAGACTTCTCTAGGGTCCATTGGCCCAGGAAAGCAATAAGAAAGCTGATCTCTGCTCAGCCATCACAAACGGAGGGATGCAGGAATCAAATGAGCCCCACAAGAAAGTGAAACACCAAGCCAGAGCCACATGTGGGTGTAGAACACAAATTTATACTACCCAAGACAAAAAAAAAAAAAAAAAAAATCTAATGAAAGTTGGTCTTAGAACTATGAAATCCCTGGGGCGCCTGGCAGAAGTGAAATAAAAGCACTCTATACCAATACTTCCATAATCCAGGGTACATAAAAGAACCATGATGGAGAAGAATCCCTGCTAAAGATTTCACCAAAAAAAAAAAAAAAAAAAAAAAAACAACAATAATAAAAGCAAACCAACAAACACAGAACCGAACAAGAAAACAATTCACCATCACGGTGTCAGCAGACACACAAAACAGGAAGACTGGTATTTCAAGATAATGGAGCAAGCTGGGAATAAAATATGTTTGGAAGTAATATATGGGAAAAATGTTTAAATGAGTAAAGAATGATTAAAAACCATAAGGAAAGACTAAGACATAATGAAAAATAGTAGGCAGATATGGAAAATAACCAAGTAAAACTTCTATAAAATGAAAAATATTGACACTGAAATGAAAAACACAATACATAGATTAAACAGCAGATTAGACACAACTGAAGAGGGAATTAACAAACTAAAAGAGAGAGCTGAAAAGACTATCCAGAAAGTAGCATAGAGACAAGGAGCTAGAAAAAGACAAGTGGGAGGTAAAGAGACATGGAGTGCAATATGAGAAGGTCTAAAACATGTACAATAGGACCTTCAAAAGGAGAGAACAGAGAATGAAGAAAAAGCAATGGGCGAGATAATGGCAGAAAATGATCCAGAATGGATGAAAGACATTATTCCTCAGATCCAAGATTCGTAAGTCCCAAGGAGAATAAATAAAAATAAAGGCGCAAATGATGACCCTGTAATAAACTGCAGAGCTTCAATGACAAAGATTGCAAATGCATCCAAAAGCGATATACAGATCCTAACCCCTGGTACCTGTGAATGTGGCTTTGTTTGGAAATAAGGTCTTGAAGATGTTATCAGTTACTATGAGTTCATACCAGAGTAGGGTGGGTCTGCTGAATGGTGCCCTTAGAAACAGAGAAGAGACACAGAGACCCAGAGAGAGGAAGGACGCCCACGTAAAGATGCATTTACAAGCCAAGGAGTGCCTGTGGATTCCAGAAGCTGAGAGAGACAAGAAAGTATCTTCCCCTAGAGCTTTTGGAGAGCACAAGGCCCTGCTGACATCCTGAATTTGAGCTTCTAGCCTCTAGAATTGTAAGAGAATAAATTGTAAGAGAATAAGTACCTAGTTTGTGGTACTTTATTATGGCAGTCCTAGGAAATTAATACACCTACAAAGGAACAATTGAAATGAGAACAGACTTCTTGACGACAATAATGGAAATTATAAGGCAGTGTATTATCTTCAATATGCAAAAAGAAGAGTAAACCAAAATTTCAATACCCAGTAAAAATATTTTTCAATGAAAAACACTAAATTAAGACATTTTTAGACACACATAGAAAAGTTTTCCACTAACAGGCCTGGCCAAGAGGAAAGTCTGAAAGGCAATGGGTAAGGGATTTTAGATTAAATGTTAGAAATATAAAACAAAAGATGACTAGGAATAAAAACCCTATATATGGAAATTAAGAAACACTGTTTTAAATAACTCTAAATTCAATATAGGCCTGGTGATCTGCTTCCGAAAGGTCACATCCTTGAAAACCCTATGGAGCAGTTCAACTCTGCACACATGGAGTCGCCATAGGTCAGAATCAACTTGACGGTAACCAACAACAGCAAATTCAAAACAGAAAAAATAATGTAAATTAAAAATATTTAGAACTGCAAAATAGGAGGGGGGTAGACCACATATCAAAGAGAAGTATATATACTCTCTATTTGCTGGATGCAACATTTTTTTATTGGCCTATTAAATCAAGTATGTTAATTGTGTTCTTCAAATCTTCTACAGCGTTATGATCTTTTTGTTTGCTTAATTTATGAATGTTAAAATAAACGCCTTAAAATCTCCCATTACGAGGGTTAATTTTTCTATTTCTCTTGTACCTCTGCCAATTTGTGCTTCATATATTTTGAGGCTATTTTGTTAGGTGTATATAAATTTAAAACTAACGTATCAGATTAGTGAATTTCTAACTAACAAGCTTATTGTCATTTCATTTTTCAGTATTATATGTTATCTCTTAATTATTTAATACAGAAGACAAGGATTTAGCTTTCTGAATACACTGTAACCCCCTCCCAAATACTCGCACTTATCTCCAATCCCCCTCACTATATTTACATCACAATCTGGGGGTAAATCAATGATCAGTGTTTACCTGACTATGACAACAGAAATTTATTCACAGCTGAGCCATGTATGTGTTATGATTAATTTTTTTATACAAAACTTTTTGTTTTCTGGAGTTCGTTATTGCCTTTGTTTTCATTTGTCTACTTTTTTTCTAAGTATCTATCACTTATTCATCCCTCTCCTCCAGAAGTGTAACTCTTTTCTCTACAAACACATCAGTTAATCTGCTTCTTTTCTTCTTTTCTTTTTTAAATTTTTTAAAGCGATTCTTCCTAGTGCCCTTGATCCTGCTCCAGTCAGAAGCAGCTGTCCTGCAGAACTAGGGCACATTTATTGTCCTGGAATCTCCTTCACCGGCATCCTGGGCACTCCCCTCAACCCTTCCCTGCAATGGACCCCTCTTTTTGGGGTCCTACATGCACTGGCCTTTTGCCATGTTTTCTGGCTGCCCAGAACTGTAAAACATCCTTCTGATGTTTTTGCTAATTTTTCACTGTCTGAGGCCTACCTCCCCAAGAAAACTTATTTCCCAACCTCTCCTGCCCGGAGTGTAGCCCTGTGACCTCGGCTGTGAGCAGTGTGAGGAAGCAGTGGCCCTGTGGGACACATTTTATGGCAAGTTAGTGGAGGCGTCTGGCTTTCAGAGGCTGCACGAGTTTGGAGTCTGAGCCAGCATCAGTAGGGTGAGCTAAAATATCTTTTGTCTACCCTCACGTTTGAACAATAATGGCTGGGACAGGAATTTTCAGCTGGGGTTGAGAAATATGACAGGATGTCATTCTGATTCACAATACCTCTGATGGGAACTGTGTTTTTTTGTTTTGCCTTTTTTTTTTTTCCTATCTGAAGTTTTTTCTTCTCTTTAATCCTGATATTAATTTCATGATGATGTGGCTCAATGTGGGTCATTTTCATTGACAGTGCTGGTCACTTGCTGGGCTCTTCCAATCTGGAAATTCGTGTCGTTTAGGACAGAGACATTTTGTTGCTTATTTCCTCCCTTCCATTTTCTCCACTCCATGGAACTACTCTTAGTCATACGCTGAGTCTCCTGGATCAATCCTTTAGGCTTCTTATCTCTTCTCTATTATCTGTAGTATTCTCTTTTGTTCATTGTTCTAGAAAATTTCCTCAATGTTACCCAGTAATCATCCATCAAACTTAATTCTGCTTGTTGCTGTTGTTAGGTGCTGACAAGTCAGTTCCGACTCATAGTGACCCTGTGTACTACAGAATGAAACACTGCCCAGTCTTGCGCCATGTTCACAATCATTTTTATGCTTGAGCCCATTGTTGCAGCCACTGTGTCAATCCATCTCCTTGACACTCTTCCTCTTTTTCGCTGACCCTCTACTTTACCAAGTATGATGTCCTTCTCCAGGGACTGATCCTTCCTGACAACATGTCCAAAGTATGTAAGACGTAGTCTCGTCATTCTTGCTTCTAAGGAGCATTCTGGTTGTACTTCTTCCAAGACAGATTTGTTCGTTCTTTTGGCAGTCCGTGGTATATTAAATATTCTTCACCAACACCACAATTCAAAGGCGTCAATTCTTCGTCAGTCTTCCTTATTCATTGTCCAGCTTTCGCATGCATACGATGCGATTGAAAATACCATGGCTTGGGTCAGGCGCACCTTAGTCTTAAAGGTGACATCTTTGCTTTTCAACACTTTAAAGAGGTCTTTTGCAGCACATTTGCCCAATGCAATGCATGTTTTGATTTCTTGACTGTTGCTTCCATAGGTGTTGATTGTGGATCCAAGTAAAATGAAATCTTTGACAACTTCAGTCTTTTCTGTGTTTATCATGGGGTTGCTTATTGGTCCAGTTGTGAGGATTTTTGTTTTATGTTGAGGTATAATCCATACTGAAGGCTGTGGTCTTTGATGTGCATCAGTAAGTGCTTTAAGTCCTCTTCACTTTTCAGCAAGCAAGTTTGTGTCATCTGCATAATGCAGGTTATTAATGCATCTTCCTCCAGTCTCGATGCCTCGCTCCTCTTCACAGAGTCCAGTTCTCAGATTATTTGCTCAGCACACAGACTGAATAGGTATGGTGAAAGGATACAACCCTGACACACACCTTTCCCGACTTTAAACCACACAGTATCCCCCGTTCTGTTCAAACAACTGCTTCTTGATCTATGTACAGGTTCCTCATGAGCACAATTAAGTGTTCTGGATTTCCCATTCTTTGCAATGTTATCCACAATTTGTTATGATCCACACAGTCAAATGCCTTTGCATAGTCGATAAAACACAGGTAAACATCTTTCTGGTATTCTCCGCTTTCAGCCAGGATCCATCTGACGTCAGCAGTGATATCCCTGGTTGCATGTCCTCTTCTGAATCCAGCCTGAATTTCTGGGAGTTCCCTGTCGATGTACTGCTGCAGCTGCTTTTGAATGATCTGCAGCAAAATTTCCTTACGTGTGATAGTAACGATATTGTTCAGTAATTTCCGCATTCGGTTGTATCACTTTTCTTGGGAATAGGCATAAATACGGATCTCTTCCAGTCGGTTGCCAGGTAGCTGTCTTCCAAATTTCTTGGCAAAGATGAGTGAGCGTTTCCAGTGCTGCATTCATTTGCTGAAACATCTCGGTTGATATTCCATCAATTCCTGGAGCCTTGTTTTTCGCCAATGCCTTCAGTGCAGCTTGGACTTCTTCCTTCAGTACCATTGGTTCCTGATCACATGCTACCTCTTGAAATGGTTGAACATCGACCAGTTCTTTTTGGTATACTGATTCCGTGTATTCCTTCCATCTACTTTTGATGCTTCCTGCGTTGTTTAATATTTTCCCCCATAGAATCCTTCACTACAGCAACTCAAGGCTTGAATTTTTTTTTCAGTTCTTTCAGCTTGAGGAATGCCAAGCATGTTCTTCCCTTTTGGTTTTCTAACTCCAGTTCTTTGCACATGTCATTATAATACTTCACTTGGTCTTCACGCGCCGCCCTTTGAAATCTTCAGTTCTTTTACTTCATCATTTCTTCCTTTTGCATTAGCTACTCAACGTTCAAGAGCAAGTTTCAGAGTCTCTTCTGACATCCATTTTGGTCTTTTCTTTCTTTCCTTTTTAATGACTGCTTCCTTTCTTCATGTATGATGTCCTTGATGTCATTCCACAGCTTGTCTGATCTTCGGTCATTAGTGCTCAATGCGTCAGATTTATTCTTGAGATGGTCTCTAAATTCAGGTGAGATATACTCAAGGTTATACTTTGGCTCTCATGGACTTGTTCTAATTTTCTTCAATTTCAGCTTGAAGTTGCGTATAAGCAACTGATGTCTGTTCTGCACTCAGCCCCTGGCCTTGTTCTGACTGATGATATTGAGCTTTTCCATCATCTCTTTCCACAGATGTAGTCGATTTGATTCCCGCGTATTCCATCTGGTGAGGTCCATGTACATAGTCACCATTTATGTTGGTGAAAAAAGGCATTTGCAATGAAGAAGTCACTGGTCTTGCAAAATGCTATCATGAGATCACCGGCATCATTTTTATCACCAAAGCCATACTTTCCAACTATCAATCCTTCTTTGTTTCCAACTTTCACATTCCAATCACTGGTAATTACCAATGCATCCTGATTGCATGTTCGATCAATTTCAGACTGCAGAAGCTGGTAGAAATCTTCAATTTCTTCATCTTTGGCCTTAGTGGTTGGTGTGTAAATCTGAATAACAGTCGTATTAACTGGACTTCCTTATAGGCGTATGGATATTATCCTATCACTGACAGCACTGTACTTCAGGATAGATCTTGAATTGTTCTTTTTGACCGCGAATGCAACACCATTCCTCTTCAAGTTGTCATTCCCGGCATAGTAGACCACATGATTCTCCGATTCAAAATGGCCAATACCAGTCTGTTTCAGCTCGCTAATGCCTAGGATATCAATGTTTATGCATTCCATTTCATTTTTGACATTTCCAAGTTTCCTAGATTCTTACTTGGTACATTCCACGTTCTAATTATTAATGGATGTTTACAGCTGTTTCTTCTCATTTTGAGTCATGCCACATCAGCAAATGAAGGTTCTGAAAGCTTGACTCCATCCACGTCATTAAGGTTGACTCTACTTTGAGGAGGCAGCTCTTCCCCAGTCATCTTTTGAGTGCCTTCCAAGCTGGGGGGGCTCATCTTCCAGTACTGTATCAGATAATGTTCCACTGCTATTCGTAAGATTTTCACTGACTAATTCTTTTCAGAAGTAGACTGCCGGGTCCTTCTTCCTAGTCTGTCTTATTCTGGAAGCTCAGCTGAAACCTTTCCGCCATGGGTGACGCTGCTGGTATCTGAATATCCGTGGCATAGCTTCCAGCATCACAGCAACATGCAAGCCCCCACTGTTTGACAAACTGACAGACAGGTGCGGGTAACTCTGCTAGCATAGCTTTAATTTCCAATTATTTTCTTTCTCTCTCTTTTTAAAACAGTAACCTGTTCTTATTTCAAGGATGTAATATCATCTCTTACCTCAGTATCATAATTTTGCATTTGGTTTTTAGTTTCTCCTCTGCCTCAATCTACCCTGCTTTCTCAGCGCAATTTTTTTCCTGCTGGTTGTTTTGGTCTCCCTGTCTCTCATATTAGAGAATGGCTTGCAGCGCCAGTGATCCTGGGCAGAACGATCACACTGAAGGTTTCACTGAGTGCCCGGGTGCATGCTGGCTTCCCTGCAGAATGATGGCCTGGTGAGTGGTCATTTTACTGGCAGGCCCCAACTCACAGTACTCCTCAGTCTTTTCTCTTGGACTACTAAGTTTCTCCAGAGAAATCCCATGTTCCGCCCTGGAGTATAAAGCTGGCTGTGAGTGTTCTGGGAGAAAAACAGAAGAAGGAGGCTGAAGGGCTCTCACACTTCAGGATCAAGCCTTCCCTGAGTCCCCATGTCCAGGACAGTGCCATGCCTGGTATCCCCAGTCAATGAGTCCCTTTATCTCAACCTCTCCAGTGTGTAAGCCCAGTATCTGCTGGGTTGAGGCAGGAGGAGACATGTAATTGAGAGGAACAGGGCAGGGAACCTAGAAGGTCTACTGCTTCTCACACAGACTTTCAACCAACACCTTGTTTCAGCTCCCCCTAAGGGCTACTGCTTTGAGGCCTCTGTGCTTACAATGTCTGACTTCTGACACTCGGCAGCAGGAAGTCACTTGCTTCTTGGGTTCCCCCATGGCTGGTTTCAGCTTCCTTGTCTGCTTAGTAGTCATCATGTGTCTAAATCCTTTCCAACTGCCAAAACTGCCTGCTATTCTGTGCTTCCTCATTCTTTCGTTATTGTCATTTCGGTGGATCTGCTACGGTCGTATTAGAGGAATTCTAGAAGGCATCAAGGTTCATGCACACACTCGAGGCCCCATGTTCGGCTGACTCTTGAAGTATAAGTGGGGCTCATCACCAAGGGGAGGAGAGGGAAGTGCCATATTCCCTCTGAGGGAAGGGCAAGGATGGCTGTCTTTTGCTTGACCCAACTCCCAGTTCTAGCAACTTCATTCCACGTTCTGGTGCTCTGAAGGGCATGCCTAAGTCAACCTTTACGTGCCTGAAGTTATGTATCTTCCCCGTCTAATTCCAAAAAATAATAAATAAATGAATGCTAAATAAAGTAATCAAAAGGCTCCAGATGCAAAGCACTGGTTTGGTTGGGAAGAACGCTGACCTCCAAAAGCACTTAAGTGGCGAGTTGGATCCTGAAGCTACAAAATCCAGTTTTCCCAAATCAGGCCAGTCTCTCACATGCCACCTTACATGAGGCAATTTCAGACATCACCGGATTACAAACTTTGCCTCGTATCGCTTTTATTCTAGAGGGAATGAATAGGAAATAAAGTGATTACACTCATTTTTTTCCCATTAAAACCCAGCAATATTGACACAGCCAACTCCATTCTGTTCGAAGCCTTGCTCCAAACACGCACACCACCAGCTCTGGGCCTGCCTCGAAGCCAGTTTGCTGGCGACACACACAGGCCCACAGCTCCTCTAGGATAGCCTCCCAGATCCTGCTTTTGCAGCCCTCCGCTTTTGCTCAGTTCTGCCCTCGACTCGTCTGCCCCTGAGCCCCAGGGACAGCCTGCTGCTAGACCCTGGCACCGCGGGAGGAGATTACCCATCCGCACAGGGCAGGAGCAGGGCTCTGGACTCTATCAAGTACTAGCCGCACAGCTGTGGGCGGGTCAGTTAACAGCTCTTGCCTCATTTGCTGTGGGAGTACTAACTGTACCAAAGGGTTGCTCTGAGAACTGACAGAGTTAACACACGCACGCGCCAGGGCCCGGCACCGAGTCAGTCTCTGAACGTTAGCCAAATTATACGAGGGGCACCAGAACTGACTGCCTTACTCAGGTGACCAGAAGTGGCATTTTACTGCCAAAGTGAAGGAACTATTTCTTCTTCCCTTGGACAGTCAGAAGTTCACTGGTAGTTGTCCCAAAGCCCCTTAATGGTCTACTCTGTAACGGCAACTTCTGGTGTGGAATGTTCACGTTAACCTTCCTGTTAGGAAAACCTATCTGGCCTTGAGAAACAGTTTCACAGGTTCCAGAAGCTTCTGACTGCCCACCTGGTGATCAGACCTGGAGCTGGGCCCCTCGCCTCCAGCTGAGCATCTCTGTATGAGTGTCCTGTGCTGCTCTAACAAAGTACCACAAACTGGGAGGCATCAAACAGCAGAAACTGATTCTCTCACAGTTCAGTAGGCCAGAAGTCAGAAATCAAGGTGTCAGCGGAGCCACGCTCCCTCAGAGGTTCTAGGGAAGATCCTTCCGTGTCTCTCCAGGCATTCCTTGGTGTGTGGCGGCATCTCTCCAATCTCTGCCTCCATCACCACGTAACCATCTTCTCTGTATCTGTTCTCCCCTTCTTATAAGGAACCAGTCATTGTATTTAGAGCCCACACTAATCCTATATGCCCGCATCTTAGCTAATGACATCTACAAAGACCCTATTTCCAATAAGGTCATCCTGGAGATGGATGTGGCCTTTTGGGGGACACTATTCATCCCAGAACAGCCTCCTCAAGTCACACCCTCAAAACTTCACTGCCTGAAATGCCATTAGAGCTCGGGCCCCTGTTAGCACATGCTACGTACTATGAAAGGCCACAAACTGTACTTAAATAAGATTTCTCCCATGTTTCATTTGACTGAGGTCATTACTACACATTAGCCTCATAACGAGCACGTAGAAACATCAACTCCACAAGAGAATGGCCATATAAATTTACCGGAGCGTGGCATAACCTGGTGTTTAATCCAATTCTGTCCCAAACACCTTAAACTGATAAAACTTCCTGCAGATTGAGAAACTGGGAGAGTACAGAAAACAAACGTTGCAAACCAGGCTGTGGTCAGTTGGCTCCTCGCGCCTGCTGGCCTCTCTCTGCATCCAGGGCCCCTGCCTAGCTAGTCAGCTCTCAGCCAGCGGTGTAACAGGGAGGAGGAAGGGCCTGTGACTCCGAGGGTGGGTGACCTGGAAGCGTCTAATCCTGTGGAGGGTGGTTCTGGTGATTAAACTGTAGCAGGCGATAAGGCAGAGGGTTAGGGTGGGACTTAAAAGGACACAGTGAACGTGGGTGTTATCCCCCACCCAAAGGGGACCGCAAAACAGTGACGGTGGGAATCAGCGTGAGCCCGAGCACAGCCAACCCAACCGTGACCCAACCGCGCCCCATTACCGTTGAGGAGCTGCAGCTCCAGGAATGTGGCAGAACACACTTTGCATGCCCACTGGCTAGGCTCTGCTTCCACGGGGGCACTGCTCTCTGGGGTGCCTGCAGCTTGAAAGACAAGGAGGAGAAAACAGTGATCACAAGCAGCTCCACGGAGCCCGGGCCCAATGGATAATGCATCTGTCCTAGCAGGTGGTTAGGAATCACTGGCGTTTGTGAGCAGTTCTACCGCCTGTCGGTCAGTCTGCTGCACTGTGGGGGGCTTGTGTGTTGCTGTGACACTGGAAGCTATGCCACTGGTATTGCAAATACCAGCAGGATCACTCATGGTGGACAGGTGAGCTTCTAGACTAAGACTAGGAAGGAAAGCCCAGCAATCTACTTCTGAAAATTAAACCCATTGCCGTCAAGTCGATTCCAACTCGTAGTGATCCTATAGGACAGAGTAGAACTCCCTCACAGAGTTTCCAAGGAGAGCCTGGTGGATTCGAACTGCCGACTCTTTGGTTAGCAGCCAAATTCTTAACCACTATACTACCAGGGTTTCCTTCTGAAAATTAGCCAATGAAAACCCTACAGATCACAACAGAACTGCCTGATATAGTGCTGGAAGATGAAGATGCTAGGTTGGAAGGCACTCAGAATACACAGTGCCCCCAACAATGGACTTGAGCATGTCAACGTGGCACAGGACTGGGCAATGTTTCGTTCTGTTGAGCATGGGGGTGCCATGAGCTGAAGCCGACTCAATGGCAACTAACAGCAACAACAATACGTGCACTTCCAACGTTCCAGGCACCATTCCTGGAGTCTGACACATATTCACTCATTCCATCCCCATAACTATCCCCATCCTACAGATGGGAAAACTGAGCCCAGAGAGGAACAATCATACACCCGTTTGAACCAGAGCAGTCTGCCTCAGCCTCTGTCCCCTGCAGCCAGTCACAGAATTCTTGCCACCTTCCAGAAAGCTCCAGTGGGGCCAGATGCATCCTTTAGATGACTTTAAGAATTAAAAAAATGTATCCTAAAGAATCAAATTTAATCTCTGAATCTCTCATTGGCTCATGCAAAAGAAAGGGGACCAAAATCAGCCAGCCAGTGGGGGCTCCTGTGCCCAGTGTGGCTGTGGCTTGGCCCAACGCTGTCCAGTATAGCCTTCTGCAAGAACAGACATGCTCTGTCTCTGTGCTGTGCAGGACGGTGGCCAGGAGCTACCGTGGCTAATGAGCACTTGATGTGGCTAGTGTGTCTGAGGAACCGAGTCTTTCATTTCACTTGGATTGAATTTAAACAGCCACACAGGGCTGGTGGCTGCCACCGTCCCCACCACACCAGGGTCAGTGGAGAGAGGACAGTGACAAGGATGCATAGGACACACACCTGGCTCTGAAAAGGGGAATTGCAGCTTCCATTTATTTTTTAATCACTGATGCTTTTGTGAGGTCAAAAAGTTAAGGCCCTCATAGTTTCAGGGGACATCTATGTCAATTGGCATAACAAAGTTTATTAAGAAAATGTTCCGCATCCCACTTTGGTGAGTGGTGTCTGGGGTCTTAAAAGCTAGCGAGCAGCCATCTAAGATGCATCAACTGGTCCCAACCCACCTAGAGCAAAGAAGCATGAAGAACACCAAAGACACAAGGGAAGTATTAGCATGAGAAACAGAAAGGGCCACATAAACCAGAGACTTCATCCGCCAGAGACCAGAAGAACTAGATGGTGCCCGGCTACCACCAATGACCGCCCCGACAGGGAACACAACAGAGAGTCCCTGATGGAGCAGGAGAAAAGTGGGGTACTGAACTCAAATTCTAGTAAAAAGGCCAGACTTAATGATTTGATTGAGACTGGAGGGACCCCAGAAGACATGGTCCCTGGACTCTCTGTTAGCCCAAAACTAAAACCATTCCTGGGGCCAACTCTTCAGACAAAGATTAGACTGGTCTATGGGACATAAAATGATAATTGCAAAGAGTGTGCTTCTGAGTTCAAGTAGATACAAGAGACTTAATGGGCAGCTCCTGTCCACAGGTGAGATGAGAAGGCAGAGAGGGTCAGGAGCTGGTTGAGTGGACACGGGAAATCTGGGGTGGAAAGGAGGAGTGTGCTGTCACAGTATAGGGAGAGCAACTAGGGTTATATGACAATGTGTGTATAAATTTTTGTATGAGAGACTCACTTGAATTGTAATCTTTCACTTAAAGCACAACAATAAAAAATAAAAAGAAAATAAAGAAAAAGTTAGGGTCCTTCATGAACGTAGCAGCAGAACTCCTGGCCTGGCCCAGTTCCTCAAAACCTTGCTTGGTGGCTTCCCAGATATCACAGCCTCAGTTTGGGGCTGGTCAGGGGGTGATAACTCCCCACCGGCCCTTCTATTCTGCCACCGAACATCCAGCACTGAAGCTCCAGGTCCCTGCCACACTAGGGGCCACTTGCACACACAGACTTCTGGTCCTTACAAAAGCCACTCAGAACTGCGAGTGCAAAAGTTCGCAAAAAGCTGTAAAAGCTCGCAAAAGTTGGTGATACTGAAGCAAAGAACAGAAGAAAACGATGCGGATTACTGCTACACCGTTCTGCATGTGTTTTCTGAGGGCCTTCATAAGAAAAAAGAAATGTATGTTCACAAGAAGAAAAAAAGGAATGTAAGTGCAATGTGGGATTTTTTTTTGCTGTATTAAAGCCAACAGAAACAGGAGAGAGAAAGCCGGGCTGGAGCCCCTGGCAAAGCTTGCTGTCGATCTGTGATGTTGGATCTAACCAGCTCTTTTGCACTCACTGTAGAGTCTGCTGGCTGAAGAACCAAAAGGAGATTGGAGTTGGGGAGGGTATACAGGGGAACAAATGGGAAACAGAGCCAAATTCCCGTTTCTCACTCACCTTCCCAAACATGTCAGACTCTAGAGGGCAAATGTGCTGGAGGATGGGGGGCAGGGGGCATGTGGATTAATTGAGAGCAGATGTGATTTCTTCTATTCTGCAAGACCCTCTGTCTACAGCAATAAGGTTCCCCCAGCTGCCATGAATGCTAATTCAAACTAATCGGAAAAAGAAATTGGTTCTCTTCAACTTGGTACTTGGATGCTAGGTAAAGAGGACCAACTAAAAGAACTAGAACTAGTTAGTCATGACCTCTGACCTCTCATCAAGAAGTAGGATTTTCCAAAAGTTATTTTTAAAAGAATTAAAAAAAAAGATTAGCCAACAATTGGCAATCAAGATTGCCAACAACTGGCAATCAAGATTGCCAATTACTTAAATAACCAACAAAATAGAAGTGTTCAAGCAAAATGACTTAAGTTCACTTGAACCAAGCCATGGTCTTTTCAACCACCTCATATACATGCAGAAGCAAGACATTGGAAAAGAAGACAGAACGGATGTATTTGAATTGTAGTGTTGGCAAAGGATATTGAATATACCATGGACTGCCAGAAGAATGAGCAAAGCAGTCTTAGAAGGGATACAACTGGAATGCTCCTTAGACGTCAGGATGGCAAGACTTCATCTTGCTTACTTCAGACTTGTTATCAGAAAGACCAATCTCTAGAAAAGGACGTAAAGCGGAAGGCCAGTGAGAACACGGGAAACTCCAATGCGATGGATTGACACAATCACTGAAACTATGGGCTCAAACATATCGAAGATTATGAAGATGGCACAGGACCAGCAAATCTACACGAGGTCGCCATGCATCTGAGCCGAACTGACGGACAAGCAAGAACAACGTGCAAAATGTAACACTAGCCAGCCGTAAGACACTGCCCGGAAGACAGTAATGATAGGGAAAATGCTTCAAAGGGGATTATAAGTACAAAGTGTACGTGCAAATAAAAGTAAGCAATAAAATGGCACACATGGTAAGACCTCAACTATGTAAAAAAATTTTGTTCAGTTTCTACGGGTACGATTTAGTGACATTGATTACATTCTTTGAGTTGTGCAACCATTCTCACGCTCCTTATCTGAGTTGTTCCTCCTTCATTAGCATAAACTCACTGCCCCCTAAGGTTCCTATCTAATCTTTCGAGTCGCTGTTGTCAATCTGATCCCATACAGATAGTTCTTAAAAGACCCTAATGCTCAAGGCAGACCTTTTTTCTAGTTAAGCTAAAACTACTGTTCGGTTTTAAGATGACTTCAGGGGATATTTTTGGTTTAAGGTAAAAATACAGTTTCTAAAAGATCAGAAAAGAAACAGCAAAACCCAAAGGACACAAAGGAGCTCAGTGGTTGGCAGGGGCTGGCAGGGGCCGGGGTAGAGGGGGTGACCGCAAAGCGACACAAGAGAACTTTCCGGGCAGATGGGAATGTTCCAGACCTTGATTGTGGTAGAGCTTACATGAGTATATACATTTGTCAAAACTGCCTGAACTGTACACTTAAAATTGGTGAATTTTATTTTATGTAAATTAAATCTCAACAATGCTCATTTAAAAAACTAGAAAGACGCTAGTCAAAAATGCCAATGATTTCTCCAAAGAAGATATATAAATGGCCAATAAGCACACGAAAAGAAGCTCAACTTCCAAAAAAACTTGTTGCTGTCAAGTCAATTCCGACTCATAGCAACCCCATAGGACAGAGCAGAACTGCCCCATAGAGTTTGCAAGGAGCACCTGGTGGATTCGAACTGCCGACCTTTTGGTTAGCAGCTGTCGCTCTTAACCACTCTGCCACCACGGTTTCCAAGCTTAACTTAGGGAAATGTAAATCAAAACTACAAGGAGATCCCATTTCACACACACCAGGAAAGCTGTTAATCAGAAAAAGAGAAAATAACAAATGTTGGTGAGGATGTGGAGAAACCGGAACCCTGTGCATCGTTGATGGGAATGGAAAATGGTGCAGCCCCTGTGGCACACAGCTTGGCAGTTCCTCAAAAAGTTAAACACAGAACTATCATATGAACCAGCAATCCCAGTGCTGGCTTCATATCAAAAGACCTGAAAGCAGGGACTCAATCAGATATGTGTACCCCAATGTTCACTGAAGCATTATTCACAATTGCAAAATGTGGAAACAACCCAAATGTCCATCAACAGGTGAAAAGATAAACAAAATGTGGTCTATCCATACAAGGCAGTATTATTCAGTCATAGATAGAAATGAAGTTCTGATAAATGTTGCAACACAGATGAACCTTGAAAACACTATGCTGAGTGAAATAAGTCAGACACAAAGGGACGAATTGTAGGAGTTCACTTATATGAACTACCCAGGATAGGCAAGTGTACAGAGAACCTCAGAACGTGAACTTATTTGGAAAGAAGGTCTTTGTGGATGTAATTAGCTAAGGATCTTGAGATGAAATCATGCTGGATTTAGGGTGGGCCTTACATCCAATGACAGGTGTCCTTACAAGAAGGAAAGGACGCAGGGAGACGGACAAGAGACAATGGATACAGAGGCTGAAGTGATGGATGGACAAGCCAAGGAGTGTTGGCAGTCACTAGAAGTTAGGAGAAAGGCAAGGGAGGATTCGCCCTTACAGCCTCCAGAGAGAGTATGGCCCTGTGATTTCGGACTTCTAGCCTCCAGAACTGTGAGAAGATAGGTATCTATTGTTTTAAGCTACCCAGTGTGAGGGACTTTGTTTACGGCAGCCCCAAGACCCTCAGGCCCAGCCCGTCGGGGACTCCTGCCCACACCTCTCTGGGACAGGGACAACTAGGACAGCTATGTCACATTGTATTTTATAAAACCGCAACAATAATGAACACACACGGGAGTGACCAGGCCCTTGCAAACAGATTAAGAAGCTCACCCTGTAGGGTTACTTCGTACCACATCGTGTTTATAATAAAAAGAAGACTATTCTCTTGTCAGAATCACACCATGTTTGGGGTCAGAAGGAGAGCCGGGGGCTGTCTACTTCTCCGTCTCGAGCAAATTATCTTCAGGGCAACAGTTAACTGCTCCCCTGCATAGTGTTAGATAAGCCTCGAGAAATCACTGTTTTTGCACATCCAGTGAGGTGAGATACCAGCCATTTCTCAGGGGTCTTTGAGGTGAAGTGGAGGATCTACATCAAACAGACCACACACAGGTATTGAAAGTGTAATGGGCCCCCTTCAGGGACAAAGTGAGGTACCTGACCCTGGCTGGAAGGGCAAGCATTTTGATTTAGTTCTCCATTAGGAGTGTTGGATTCGGACAAATTGCTCACATGACCTTGCTGGGACTTTCTTTGAACACCTGCATTCCTCCACACATGTGCACACGTGTGCATACTTACACACACAAGCATATGTGCACGTGTGCCACAGTCATACAACACACACACACATGCACGCACACATGTGCACATATGCATGTGAGCATGCACGTACACACACACACACACACACACACACACACACACACACACACACACACCCCAAGGCCGGGAGGCAGCTGCTGCAGAGGTGAAGGGCACTGACAGAGGAGCCAGATCCTGGCTTCAAATCCTGACTCTTTCATGCCTTGCACTGTGACCTTGGGCAAGTTCTTTAACCTCTGGAGTGGGCTGAACCGTGTCTCTCCCCCAGAATATGTTGAAGTCCTAACCCCTGGTTTCTGTGAACTTATCTGGGAATACTGTCTTTGCAGATGTAATCAGTTAAGTACCTTGAGACGAGATCATCCTGGATGTAGGGCGGACCCTAAGTCCAGGGACTGGTGTCCTAAGAAGAGCAGAGGGCGCAGGGGCAGACACACAGAGAGGCTGGCCATGTGAAGACAGAGGCCAAGCCTGGGGCATTGAGCCTACAAGCCAAGGAGCTTGTAGGCCACTGGCACCTGGAAGGGACAGGGAAGGACCCTCCCCTACAGCCTCAGAGAGACCACGGCCCTGCCTCACAACACCCTGGGCTGGGACTTCCGGCCCCCAGAACTGTGAGGGAACACATTTCTGTCCTTGCAAGCCACCCAGTTTGTGGTGCTTTGTTATGGCTGCCCCTAGACACTAATATACACTCTCTGTGCTCAGCTTCCTCTGTCAAAACCAGCGGTAGGGTCCCACCTCACAGCACAGGGAGATAACTTCCTGCCTGGAAAGCCCTGGACGCACAGCTGCCTCAGCGCTGGCTGTCCTGTGCCAAAGCACCCAACTTACAGTGGTAGAGAGGGGGACAGAACTTTCCAGAGTTAGCTCGTGGCTTACAGGGAAGCTCTTCTAATTGTCCACCCACCAGATATTTAAAAAGCTGAACAACCATGGTCTCTGGGAACATCTAGCTCAACTGGCGTAACACAGTCTATAAAGAAAATGTTCTGCATTCTACTTTGGTGAGTAGCGTCTGGGGCCTTAAAAGCTTGTGAGCAGCCATCCAAGATACTCAACTGGTCTCACCCCTTTGGGAGCAAGGAAGAACGAAGAAAACAAGGTATAAGGGAAAGATTAGTCCAAAGGACTAATGGACCACAACTACCACGGCCTCCACCAGACTGAGCAGTACAACTAGATGGTGCCCGGCTACCACCACTGACTGTTCTGACAGGGATCACCACAGAGAGTCCTGGACAGAGCTGGAGAAAAATGTAGAACAAAATTCTAAGTCAAAAAAAAGACCAGACTTACTGGCCTGACAGAGACTGGAGAAACCCCGAGAGTATGGCCCCCAGACACCCTTTTAGCTCAGTAATGGAGTCACTCCCGAGGTTTCACCCTTCAGCCAAAGATTAGACAGCCCCATAAAACAAAATGAGACTAATGGGGCACAACAGCCCAGGGACAAGGATGAGAAGGCAGGAGGGGACAGGAAAGCTGGTAATAGGAAACTCAAGTTTGAGAAGGGACAGTGTTGACATGTCGTGGGGTTGTTAACCAATGTCATAAAACGGTATGTGTACTAACTGTTTAATGAGAAACTGTTCTGTAAGCCTTCATCTAAAGTACAATAAGAAAAAAATAAAAAGCAGAACAACAGACCCAACTGTGTGGCATCATTCCAACCCACCGCTCTCCCACCATGGCCGGCTCGCCAGCAGTGCTTACTGCCTCAGCGTCTATGAGGGAAGGCTAGCTGTGGACAGAGAACAGGGTACGGCGTGAGCCACGCACCGTGGGTGCCGGCGCAGGCCTGCTTCAGCATGGGCTTGTCCATCTTCTTGGCGTAGAACGCGGCGTACCAGACGCGCAGCTCTGTGCCAGGCGGGATGTCCCGCGAGGTGGTGAAGTACACGTCACTGTCCTGCTGGTAGGCTGTCAGGTTCTGGTGCTCGTGCTCCACCGCCGGCCGCACCAGCATCATCCAGTTGCAGTCGTCCTCGTTGGAGGTGTCAAAGCAGACGGGGTGCCCATCCTTCTGGAACACCTGAGGGGTGAGCACAGCCCCCCGGGGAGGGGCGGTGAGGAGGAGCTGGGTACCCACCAACCTGTGTCTCTGTGTCAGTGTGTGCGGGAGGGGGTGCTGCGGAATCAACCTAGAAGGTGCCTCACCAGGGTCCACGTCAGACTCCTGTATGGGGGCTGTTCAGGGTTTACAATAATTAAGAGGATCACAGGGAGACCACCTGGCTAAGACGGCTCCGTCAGGTCACAGGCAAAAGGGAAGCAACAGATACAGCAAAAAGTCATCGGTCCACGTGGGCGCAGAGACACCTGAATTCTATTCCTGGTATAGGCAGGAATCGGACACCTGAGTTCTACTCCTGGTCCAGGTAGATATGCAGACACCTGAGTTCTATTACCGGTCCAGATGGGCACCACAACAAATCTGTTGCCATCGAGTCGATTCTGACTCATAGTGACCCTACAGGACAGAGTAGAACTGCTCCATAGGGCTTCCAAGGAGCAACCGGTGGATTTGAACTGCCGAGCTTTTGGTTAGCAGCAAGCTCTTAACCATTGCACCACCAGGCTACCTGATTTCTATGCCTATCTGGCCATCAGGACACCTGAATTCTATTCCTGGTCTAGGCAGGTATATGGACACCTGAGTTCTACTCCTGGTCCAGGCAGACATGCAGACACCCGAGTTCTACTACCAGTCCAGATGAGCACCACAACAAACCCACAGCCGTCGAGTTGATTCTGACTCATAGCGACCCTATAGGACAGAGTAGAACTGCTCCATAGGGTTTCCAAGGAGCAACTGGTAGATTCAAACTGCTGACCTTTTGGTTAGCGGCCATAGCTCTTAACCATTGCGCCGCCAGGACACCTGAATTCTATTCTATCTATCTATCTAGGTAGATATCCGGACACCAGGTGGGTACCAGGACACCTGAGTTCTGCTCCTGGCTTTGTTACAAGTATGCTGGATGACTTAGCGAAGTTGTTCTGTCTTAAGCTGCTTCCTCACCCATAAAACAGAACTATTGCTTTATAGATTCAGGCAGACAGGAAGCAGAAAGAAACATTTACATATATATATATTTTTTGTCAATTCAACAATTTTTACATGGACGGTTCAGTGACCCTGATTGTGTTCATCACATTGGACAACCATCACCACTATCCAACTTCCAAATTTTCTGGTTACCCTGAATAGACACTCAGTGTTCCCCAAGATTCAAATATTTCGAAATTCAAATAAACGTCACAATTAGAGGTTTCATCCCCTATTTTTCAATGTGATTACTGCTTCCTCACTGTAGGAAGAAGTTTCTTCTATTTCTTGAAGCTTTTCCTTTAAGAGCTTCCTACTTGCCCCTAGGGAGCCCCAAGTCAGTGTGGAGGGCATCCCCTCGCTGGTCTCAGTACCTGGCCGGGGAGGGGGGCAAGACGCTGACCTACAGAATCAAGCACCAGAAAGACCAAAAAGGGCGCAGAGGGTTTTTTCTCCTTCCTCCCTCTTCTTCCCTTGGAAGTAAATCAAGTGCCTTTACTTTTCCCTCTTTGCTGAAATTTGCCCTGTAAACTAAATTTTCAAAGGACTGCCAAAAACCTGAGGTCATCTACTCCATCTGACTGTCCTGAAACAAGTGGATCCCTTTTAAGGCTCTCTAAGCAAAGTTCACCTCCCGCAGGAACTTGTGATGACTAACAGCCACTCCCATTTGTTTATCTGACAAATACATTTAAGGAGTTGCTCTGCGCCAGGCGCTATTCGAGGGGGATAAGGGGACAGAAGTCTCTGGGTAGCACAAATCGTTAAGCACTCAGCTACTAACCGAGAGGTTGGTGGTTCAAATCCACCCACAGGCACCTCAGAAGAAAGGCCTGGTAATCTACTGTCAAAAGATCACACCCATTGAAAACTCTGTGAAGCACAGTTCTACTTTGAAACACATGGGCTTGTCATGAGCTGGAATTGAGGAGGGCAGGGCAGTGAACAAAACACTGCCCTACCTGTCTTCACGGAGCTTCCAGAATCTTATTTCAAGCCACTCTAAGGCCCGGCTGCAATTTATATGCATTTTGTTTCTCTCGATGGTAAAAATTGACAGCAGTTGTCTTTTTTCACTCTGGTGTGTTTTCCAGAGCTGCCAAGTTTTATACTATCACCCAGCATATCATCGCTGCCTAAGTAAAACGCCTTCCTTTAGGGAGTTTTAAAAAGCACCGTACACTCTGCAAGGGATGTGAAAATAACTATGCTGACGCCCTTGGGGGAAACAAGGAAAGTCACCACCGCGTGCAGCCTGCAGGATCACCCCCTGCTGTAAGGGAACTCAAGTCAGCAATTGTGGCCCAATCCTCCTGCCCACATTTTTAAATACAACCTTTTTACCGTTCTGCAAAGTTGGAAACTACAGAACACCAAGTTAACTGTGATTCTCTCTCGGCATAGTAATAAAAAGAGAAACGTTTTCTAGGAAATCGAGCAAAACGACAATATTTAGGGACGTTTCCAAAACATTTATTGAAACACCATAGTGACCCTTCCCCAGCCCTAAAGGAGAGGGGAAGGGGAGTGACTGCTTAGGGGGCACCGAGCTGGTGTTAACGCAGGCGGAATAAGTTGGAAAAAGACGCTAAGAATGGTTGTGTAACATGAAGACTGTAATCAATGTCACCGAATTATACATGTAGAAACTGGTGAACTGGGGACGCTTTGGTTGTGTACCTTTTCACCACAATAAAAACGAAAAACCATGTCTGGTTCTTAGCTCTGGTTGGCACCAGTCTTTACCTTCAGTGGAAATGCAGATTCTTTCTCCCACTTGGCAACTCTCCGAGACTCAAACGGGCCGAACTGGGTTCGCTTGACGAGCTGCGTTACGGCGAACACTCCCTCGGTCCCGTCTTCCAGCCGTCTGATCTCCAGGTTAGAAGGAAGAGATGACCTAAGCAGGGAAACAATCAATCGTGAGGCTTGCGATCCCGTGCACCTGCCGAGGGTGGCCCCTCACGTCCCCGGGCAGACGGCCAGACGAATGAGATAACCGCAAGGCTTGCTCTCGGTGGCCGCGGCAAGTCCTTTGAAATGAACCTCTAAAGGGGGATAAGCTAAAAGCTTCCCTAGTAAGTGGTGCTTCGGTGGTGGAATTCTCACCTTCCACGCAGGAGACCCGGGTTTGATTCCGGGCCCATGCACCTCACGTGCAGCCACCACCCCTCTGTCAGCGGGGGCTTGCGTGCTGCCGCCACGCTGAACAGGTTTCAGGGGAGCTTCCAGGCTAAGCAGACTAGGAAGGAAGCTCTGGTGATCTACTTCCAAAAAATCAGCCAATGAAAACCCAGTGAATCACAATGGTCTGATCTGCATCCCATCATGGGGACAGTGCAGGACCTGGCAGGGTTTCGTTTCATTGTGCACGGGGTTGCCAGGAGCCTGGGGTGACTCAGCAGCAGCTAACAACAACAACAGCAAGCGCAAAGAAAGGCCTCCTCTGGGAGCCCAGCAGAATTTGCCCAGCACACAATGGAGGGGCCATTCAGTGACGGCTGCCTTAAGCTCCCCATCCAAGGGATCATTCCAACACATGTATTCTGGGCGCAGGGTGCTCCAGTTCAACCAAGGTGTGCAGTCTAGCATGGCAGGTAGCCTGGCAGAGCCCTCAATGACAAGCTACCACAAGGAAAGGACCATAAAAGAAAACACAAAAGTGCCGCAGGCAGGCCAAGGCCGGAAATCATCTCCAGCTCAGCTGAACCGGGCCAGCGGTTCCACTGAGGATGTGGCCTTTTTAGCTGAACTTGGGAATGCTGGACACTGGAAGCTGGAGGAGCGAGGCTAGTGGGCAGAAGGCCTCAGCATCAGCCACAGCTTGGGCAGCCCGGGGTGGGGTTAAGGAGCAAAGGGCCCATTGACGGGGTCAGCAGGGGTCAGGCTAAGAGGGACAGACCCAAATCACAGAGGTCGCCCCCTGCTGGGCCAATGGGGTAAGTGAATTTCAGTGGCAACAGGAAGCCCCTGAAGTCTTCCAGGACGGGGAAGGTTGATCAGGTCTCAACTTTAGGCAACAATATTAATCTCAAGGTTCGGAGCAGGATAGATCAAAATGAGAAAAAATAAGAAGAAGAAAGAGGCCAAGAAAACCAGTAGGGAGGCTTCTAGAAATAGTACGTAAGTTTATAATCTTTTTAAAACCAGTTGCTGTCGAATCAATTCTGACTCGTGGCAACCCCTGTGCATCAGAGTAGAACTGTGCTCCGTAGGGTTCTCGACGGTTGATCTTTCAGAAGTAGGTTGCCAGGCCTTTCTTCCCAGGTGCCGCTGGGTGGACTTGAACCTCCAACCTTCCAGTTAGCAGCAGAACATGTTAACCGTTTGCACCTACCCAGGGTCTCCAGTAATCTTTTTAGCATCTTCTATATGCCAAGCACTATGACATAGATAGCTGGGTAAGTAAACCGTTCAGTGTGTTCAATTATTAGCTGAAAGGCTGACAGCTGGAACCCACCCAGAGGTGCCTCAGAAGACAGGCCTGGCAATCTGCCTCTGAAAAATCAGAGCCTTGAAAAACCCTATGGAGCAGTTCTAGTCTGGACACATGGGGTCGCCATGAGCCGTAGTCCACTCCACAGTAACTAACACAACAATCACACATAATGGTCGCAACCACCTTTCAAGTGATACCATTATTCTCCCCGCTTTACAGACAAGGCAGCTGAGTTTCAGAGAGGGGAAATGCTTGCTAAAGTTCAAACAGCGGCGAAGTGACAGGTCTAGGCTGTGACCTCAGAGCCCCTGCACTGCAGCACCTGGCGAACCCACCTCCCCGAGGGACACCAGCCGGGCAGCACGGTGAGCATGGATGGCAGGGCCAACTGCGGAGGCCGGCCCCTGAGCGTCCATCACTAGCTCTGTAGGTATTTTCTTGGAAACAGCAATGGCTTTGCACCGTTACCTGCACCCAGACCCAGTGCCCTACCCCAGCCCACCTTGGCCGTGGCATGCCTTGGTCAGATGGCAGGCCCTGACGTGGAGCACGGAGAAGTCTGCTCCCCTGGGTGGCGTTAGATAAGCACTGTGAGATCACTGTTTCACAGCGTACTTATAGGCTGGGCCATCATCACTCAATGCACATGTCAACTAAACCCTCCTCTCTGCACATCTGTCATGCTGTCTGAGAACCCCAAACTCGATGACAGACACTCACACGCCACAGGTGGCAAAGCTGCTCAGCGCACAGTGCAACAGAAACCCCTAACGCCCTCTTGAAGCTGGAAGCGGGTATTCTTCGCTCTCATTCTTCAGCTGGGTCTGCTCTTCTGGCAGACATGAAGGCTACCAGCTTTCACCGTGGCTGACTTACAGAAAACCCCATCTCACAGACAGGAGGGTACAACACACTGCTCACGGCTGCCACTCACCTCGCCCGGCTCAGGACAAAGGAGTCCTTGACCATGACCACTGGGCCCAATTCAGGACACTCGGAGTCATGGTACTGGCTGCAGTCTTCACACCCTAGAAGCAGACATGGGACCGTTGTCAGGGGGACACAGGCAAGAACATCATGTGGCACACACAGGGGAATGCAGGTCCCTGCCCGGTGGAGATGGCCATGATACAAACACACAGCAAGACCATGGAGGGCTCAGCTGGTAAAGTGAGACGTGTGTCATGAAGGCCATCCCATGAGGGACCCCACAAATAAATAGGACATCTCCCTCAAGGAGAAGAGCCAGCTAGGGCTATGGCACATTTGCAAACGGTCCATGGTTACATCTGTGGCCACGGAGAACAAGCTCTCCTCCCAGGAAAGAGGAGAAGTGGAAATTCACCAGTGTGAATCTAACATACACTTAACTCACTGCCCTCTTTTCAAACCCTGGGGTTACTTTTCTGAATCAATGGCTACTCCCTGAAAAGTACCCTTGACCAGGGATCCTGAGAAAGATGATCCCATCAAAGTTATGCCTCTGAAGCTCAGCTCTATGTAATAAATCATGCTTTTTGAAGCAAGTGGAAATCATTTAAATTAAAAAAAAAAAAAAAGAAACCACAGCTTTTCTGTATTATATAAGCAAAATGTGGATGTGGCTCAGCTGGGACTCACAAATGAACATGATCTCTTCGCTGCCATCCTCTGCCATCTCTGACGCCTGTCAGGAAGGACACAGGAGAACAAGGAGTTAGTTATGAGCCTCTGCTCAAGTGCATTTTAAAGACAATTCCTACCAAAGGCCTCCCAGAGCCGGACTGGGGACCGGTAGCTGGTGCCTTAAAGACCACACGCAGTGGGTGTTCTCTTATTGTGGGACACGGCTGGGGGACTTTAAAGATGTTCTCATCCAAAATAATGTGATTTTTTTTTTTAAATGAAAGCATTTGATTTGAATGACCTCACGATTAGGAAGTCTTCATGCACGAAGACTTTCATCTTTTCATATTAGCCATCAGTTACTGTTTGTAAAATAAATATTTCAGTTGTCATCAAGGTGACTCTGACTTAGGGCAACCTCATGTGTGTCAGAGTAGAACTGTGCTCCATAGGGTTTTCATGGCTGATTTTTGAGAAGTAGATTGCCAGGCCTTTCTTCCAAGGCACCTCTGGGAGGACTTGAATCTCCAACCTTCTGGTTAGCAGCTGAGCACATTAACAGTTGAACCACCCAGGGACTCCCAAAATAAATACAGCACCATTTTTTTAAAAAATCCAGTTTTCATGTTGGGTACTTGAATGCCAATTCCACACGCCCTCCGCCCCCGTCCCTTTCCCCCAGACACTTAAAGGACAAGAAGCAGATGATGCAAAGTCCAAATGAAAATTCAGACTTGCCAAACACATGTTTTTATGAGCAGAGAACAGAAATGAAGACTTCCCTATGGAACAGGGAAAGAGCTAGAGGGTAACACGCAGAGAAGAGACGGGATTTCCAAGTTGCCCTCACAACGCCAAGGATAAATAACCAGGGCATTGCTCCCCACAGGCTCCACCTGCAAACACAGCACAAAATATTTTATTTTCCTCGACTTCTCTCTGAGGCAGAAAAGAGAATGCCCATTTAAGTTAAAAGACGTCTCTTGCGCCATAGCATGCTAACTTAGGGCTCTAATGCGGACCTTCTGCCTAGCCTTTCCAGATCTGGCTTGCTGGGCACTGCAGGAGTGGGTGGTGGCTCGGGTGGGATAGGGATGGTGGCTGGTCACCGCGGTAGAGGGAAGCAGGGATGAAGAGGCAGAGGGAGCACTGGAGGGGTGTGTGTGGCTCTAATAAGTTGCTGGTGTGCCTCCAGAAGCCTGAGACCCTGTGGAAGAACACACTTCACCCATCCCCATGACTCAAAGTCAAGGACCTTTGGCAATGGACAGCGGGTTCTTTTTTTTTTAATTGTTGTACTTTAAGTGAAAGTTTACAATTCAAGTTAGTCTCCCATACAAAAATTTATACATACATTGTTATGTGACCCTAATTGTTCTCCCTATACTGTGAGAGCACACTCCTCCTTTCCACCTGATTTCCCGTGTCCTTTCAACCAGCTCCTGACCCTTTCTGCCTTCTCATCTCACCTCCAGACAGGAGGACAGAGGGTTCTTAAGAGGCAGCTCCAAACTGTGGTCCGGCAAACGGTGAATGGTGTGGTTGCGGGACATAATGAACATACTTAATGTCACTGAACTGTACAAGTGAAGCTTGTTGAAATGGCAAATCTATAGCTACCTATATATTTATTACAATTTAAAAAATGGTACAAAAAATTTAAAAACCCGCAGTCAGATCACAGCAGAGTATATAGTCTGCAAAGCTGGTCGGAATCAGAGCGCGGGTATGAAGGGTATTCCGTCTAGTCTTTCTCGCTGTGTAAACTGAATAAACGCACAGGCTGGGCTGGAATCTCTCCTCCCAGGGAGCACTGTCTGCAGGGCAGTGGGCAGCAGGGAGCCCCTCGCTGTGCCCCAAAGAAATGCCTCCACCAAGCCAGCCTGCTGAGAAAGGTTCTAAAAGGAAAGGAGTCCCGGGTGGTGCACACTCGGCTGCTAACTAAAAGGCTGGAGGTTTGAGTTCACCCAGAGGTACCCTGGAAGAAAGGCCTGGCAGTCTGTTTCTGAAAATCAGCCTTAAAAACCCTGTGGAGCACAGTTCTACTCTGACACACATGGGGTCACTGTGAATCAGAGTCAACTCAACGTAACTGGTTTTCTTTACAGGGAAAATATGAAGGCAGGCATGAAAACATCTTAAAGTTTTAGCCTCTTATAGTACTGCGTTCTTATTATATGTAAATGTCTGTTATTGTTGTGTGCCGTCGAGCTAATTCTGACTCACAGTGACGATACAGGACAAAGCAGAACTGCCCCAAAGGATTTCCCTTGGTTAAATGCCTGGCTGCTAACTGAAAGGTTGGTGGTTGAAACCCACCACTGCTCCACGGGAGATAGATGTGGCAGTCTGCTTCCATAAAGATTACAGCCTTGGAAACCCTATGGGGCAGTTCTACTCTGCCCTGTAGGATCATTAAGAGTCAGAATTGACTCAAAAGCAATGGGTTTTACTCATTATGGGAGCAGATCGCCGGGTCTTTTCTCTAACAGAACTGCTGGCGGGTTTGAGGCACCAACCTTTTTGGTTAGCAGCTGAGCACTTAACCACTGCACCACTAGGGCTGCCTGTGTAAACACCTAAGTCCTGGGAATAACATTCTTTGTCAGTAGTGTCTGGTCCCCAACACATGGTCCCAAAAATGGTTTTTCTAAGCCTGGAAATAGACACCACAGATTCTACTCTCTTCACAAAATCCCTGTAACACTGAACATTCCTTTGCAGAAGGGAAGTCAGTCTACAGACTTCTGTGGCAGGGAAGAAATCCCAGAACAAAGGATCATAAAGAGTACTGTTTTATGAGACCAGAAGAACTAGATGGTGCCCGGCTACCACCAATGACTGCCCTGACAGGGAGCACAACAGAGAGTCCCTGATGGAGCAGGAGAAAAGTGAGGTACAGAACTCAAATTCTAGTAAAAAGACCAGACTTAATGGTATGACTGAGACTGGAGGAACCCCAGAAAGCACAGCCCCCAGGCTCTCTCAACCCAGAACTAAAACCATTCCCCAGGCCAACTCTTCAGACAAAGATTAGACTGGTGTATTGGACATAAAATGATACTCGTTAAGAGTGTACCTCTTAGCTCAAGTAGATATGTGAGACTAAATGGGCAGCTTCTGTCCGGAGGTGAGATGAGAAGGCAGAGAGGGTCAGGAGCTGGCTGAATGGACACGGGAAATCTGGGGTGGAAAGGAGGAGTGTGCTGTCACATTATGGGAAGAGCAACTAGGGTCACATAACTATGTATGTATAAATTTTTGAATGAGAGACTAACTTGAATTGTAAACTTTCACTTCAAGTACAACAATAAAATACAATACAATAAAAAAAAGTACTGTTTTAGACAAAAGCAGAGAGAAAAAGCAAGGAAAAAAAGGACTAAATATTCAGCCATTTTAACCACTGATGCTGGGAAAACTTACCTACACTAACTAACTAAACTAACCCGTTGCTGTTGAGTTGATTCCAACTCATAACAATCCTACAGGACAGAGCAGAACTGCCTCATAGGGTTTCTAAGCAGCGAGCAGCTGGTGGATTCGAACTACCGACCTTTTAGTTAGCAGCCAGAGCTCTTAACCACTGCACCACCAGGGCTCCACTAATGGTTCTCAAAGTGTGGTCTCTGGACCAGCAGCACCAACATCACTTGTGAATTTTGTGGAAATGCAGATTCTTGGGCCCCACCCCAGACCTACAGACAGAATCAGACACTGTGGGGTGGGGCCCAGCAATCTGTTTAAACAAGCCCTGCAGGCAATTCGGATGCAGCTCAAGTCTGAGAACCACTGCCTCACCTTAAATTCTTAAAGAATTTATATTATTACCACCCCTACTACTACTACAGAAACCCTGGTGGCGCAGTGGTTAAGAGCTAAGGCTGCCAACCAAAAGGTCAGCAGTTCAAATCCACCAGCCACTTGTGGGAAACCCTATGGGGCAGTTCTACTCCGTCCTGTAGGGCCACTAAGAGTTGGAATCGACTCGACAACCATGGGTTTTTCTTGGGGGGGCGTGGAGGACTACTACCACACACACACAAAAAAAAAACCTAAATAAATAAAAAAGAACAACCGTAATCACAAGAAAACCAGAGTAACGGTATCAGGAAACTAAATTTATCATGAATGTCACTTTAGCTCTGAGCAAAGCTACCTGCATGTAACTTGGTGGCAAACAGGAAGTGAGGGGGTGATTTCAGTCAAATGCTCTCTGTGATGATTAGAGTTACATGGCAGGCCCCAGGGATGGCATATTAAAACCAATTTTGAAAAAGAAGTCTAAAGTGAGAGGAATCAGTCTACACTAGTCCAACACTTATTAGACAGCTACAGTAATCAAGACCTGGTGGGACTGGTAGAGGGACAGACACACAGATGGATGAACAGAGTAGAGAATCCAGGAATGGGCCCAGATATTCATAGATATGCCCAGCTGATACCAGGCAAAGGCAGAAAAGCAATACAATGGAGGAAGGATAGTTTTCCCGACAGGTGCTGTGAAAACAAACGGACTTCCATAGGCAAAAAATCCAACAGAATGTGGAAATTATCAGTATCATTAATATCACACAGCAGGAAAATTCTGCTGAAGGTAATTCAAGAACAGTTGCAGTAGTACATAGACAGGAAACTGCCAGAAATTCAAGCCAGATTCAGAAGAAGGCGTGGAATGAGAGATACCATTGCTGATGTCAGATAGCTCTTGGCTGAAAGCAGAGAATATTAGAAAGATGTTGACCTGTGTTTTATTGACTATGCAACGGCATTCAACTGGGTGGATCGTAACAAATTATAGATAACATTGCGAAGAATGGGAATTCCAGAACACTTAATTGTACTCATGAGGAGCCTGTACATAGACCAAGAGGCAGTTGTTTGAACAGAACAAGGGAATACTGAGTGGTTTAAAGTCAGGAAGGGTGTGTGTCAAGGTTGTATCTTTTTACCATACTTATTCCATCTATATGTTGAGCAAATAATTCAAGAAGTTGGTCTATATGAAAAAGAACGCGGCATCAGGACTGGCAGAAGACTCATTAACAACCTAGGTTACACAGATTACAAAGGTTTGCTTGCTGAAAGTGAAGAGGACTTGAAGCACTTACTGACGAAGATCAAAGACCACAGCCTTCGGTATGGATGACACCTCAACATAAAGAAAACAAAAACCCTCACAACTGGACCCATAAGCAATATCGTAACAAACGGAGAAAATATTGAAGTTGTCAGGGATTTCATTTTACTTGGTTCCACAATCGATGCCCATGAGAGCAGCAGTCAAGAAATCAAATGATGTATTGCATTAGGCCAATCTGCTGCAAAAGACCTCTTTAAGTGTCAAAAAGCAAAGATGTCACTCTGAGGACTAAGGTGCGCCTGAAGCAAGCCATGATATTTTCAATTGCCTCATATACATGCGAAAGCTGGACAATGAATAAGGAAGACCAAAGAAGAACGGATGCCTTTGAATTGTGTTGTTGGTGAAGAATATTCAATATACCACGGCCAGCCGGAGAACGAACAAATCTGTCTTGGAAGACATACAGCCAGATTGTTCCTTGAAAGCGAGGATGGCGAGACTTTGTCTCAGGTACTTTGAACATGTTATCAGGAGGGACCAGTCCCTGGAGAAGGACATCATGCTTGCTGAAGAAGAAGACAGGTGAAAAACGGGAAGATCGTCAACAAGATGGACTGACACAGTGGCTGCAACAATTGGCTCAAACAAAGCAACAATTGTGAGGACAGCACAGGACAGGGGAGTGTTCCATTCTGTTGTACATGAAGTTGCTATGAGTCAGAACCGACTCGACGGCACCTAACAACAATAACAAAGGCCAAAAAAAAAAAAAGAAAGAACCTAGACTTAAACTTCACACCTTATATAAAAATTAACTCAAAATGAATCAGACTTAAAATGTAAAATGATGAAACTTCTAGAAAAACACAGGAGACAATCTTTGGGATCTATGGCCAGCCAAAGAGTTTTTAGACTCATCACCAAAAGTATAATCTATAAAAGGAAAACTGGTAAGTTAGACTTCAAAATTTGAAAATTTTACTTCGCAAAAGACTATCACGAAGATGAAAAGACAGGCTAGAAACTAGCAGATAATATTTGCAAACCACAGATCTGATAAAGGACTATTGTTGTTACGTTGTTAGGAGCCGTTGAGTCAATGCTGACTCATAGTGACCCCATGTGACAGAGTAGCACTGCCCCATAGGGTTTCCTAGACTGTAATCTTTAGGGGATCAAATCAGTAGGTCTTTTCTCCCAAGGAGCTGTTGGTAGGTGCAAACCACCGACCTTTCAGTTAGCAGCCCAGCACTTAACCATTGTACCACAAAAGGACTAGTAGGTAGCATATATAACGAACTCTCAAAACATGATAGTAAAAATACAAATAATCCACTAGAAAGTGAGCAAACAACACGCAGGGACATTGCACTGAAGAGGATGTACAGATGGTAAATGAGCACATGAAAAGTTGCTCAACATCATTAGCCATTATGTAAGTGTAGAGTAAAACCACAATGAGATATCATTACACACCTGTCAGAATGGCTGACATGCTGACAAGGATGAGGAGAAACTGGATCAATCATATACTGTTGGTGGGAATGGAAAATAGTTTGGCAGTTTCTGAAAAACTAAAGGCCCACTTACTAAATGACACAGCAATTGTACTCCTGGACATTTATCCCAGAGAAACAAACTTATGCTTAAAAAAAAAAAACTTACATAAAACTTATGTTTCCACAAAAACCTGTGGACAATTGTTTAAAAAAACAAAACAAAACCGGTGCCATCAAGTTGATTCCAACTTGTAACGACCCTATAGGACAGAGTAGAACTGCTCCATAGGGTTTCCAAGGAGCGCCGGGTGGATTCGAACTCCTGGCCTTTTGGTTAGCAGCGATAGCTTTAACCACTGCACCGCCAGAGCTGATTTACTCATAATAACCAAAAAATGGGGTGGGCGGGGGGGGGAAGGACAACAACCCAGATGTCCTGTGACATGTGAATGGTTAAAACAAACTGTGGCACATCCACATCATGGAATATTCCTCAGCAATAAAAAAGAATGAAGTATTGATACACACAACAGCTTGGATGAATCTCTAGAGAATTATGCTAAGAGTAAACAGCCAATCCCAAAAGGTAGCTATTGCATGATTCAATTTATATAACATTCCTGAAAAGAGAAAATTATAGCAGTGGAGATCATATTAGTGCCAGGGGTTAAAGAGGGGGTGGAGGCAGAAGAAAAGTGGATATGGCTAAAAAAAAAAAAAAAGCAACATGAGGGATCCTTGTGGGGATGAAAATGTTCTCTACCTTGACTGTATCAAGGCCAATATCCTGGTGGTGATAATGCACTCCGGTTTTGCAAGATGTTATCATTGGGGGAAACTGGGTAAAGAGCACATGGGATCTCTCTGTATTATTTCTTATAACTGCATGTGAATCTACAATGACTCAAAACAAAAAGGTTAATAATAATAATAATAGATATGGAGGGGAAACCTATAGATTAAAAGACACATATGGCACAAATCAACCAGATGCAATGTATGAATGTGGTCTATATCTTGACTGAAACACAAAACTGTTGATGGTATTTATTACCAAACAAAAACCAAACCCATTGCAGTCAAGTCGGACTCATGGAGATGCCGTGTTTGTGTCAGAGTAGAAGTATGCTCCACCGGGTTTTCATGGCTGTGACTTTTCAGAAGCAGACTGCCAGGCCTTTCTTCCAAGGCACCTCTGGGTGGATTTGAATCGCCAACCTTTCAATTAGTCATAGCCTAGCAATTAAACGTTTGCGCCACCCAGAGCATTTATTAGGCAACTGGCAATGGGAACACTGACTTGATACTTGATGATTTTAAGGACTGAGTAATGGAATTGTGGTTATTTTAAAGAGTCTTTATTCCTTTCAAAATACATACTGGAAATGTTTACAAATTAAATTATAATGCCCAGGATTTGCTTCCAAATAAGACCGGCGAGGACATCTCGATGGAGGTGTGGGTGGGGCAAGATCAGCCACAATTGACGGTTGCTGTGCTGGGTGGTGGGTGCATGGGAGTCTGTTACTACTATTCTGTCTACATTTGAATGTATTCTGCATTCAAAATTTTCATAGTCAAACATTTTAAAAATAGTACTAACACACTCTTTCTACTTCTTCATCTTCCATTCAGTCTTCACGTGCTTTCCCCAAAGCTGGTCTTGGACGTGCCAAGCCCAATAAGCCTTTTTTCACCCCTAATTTGATCTCTTGGTGGCATCGGGCAAAGTGAACCAGTCTCTTCTCTTCTCTTGTCTTTACTGTGGGCATTTTGTCCTGATTTTCTTCCTGCCTCTCTGTTCCTGCTCCGCCTCCTTTGATGAGTCCTCACCCTCCACCACCTGCCCCTGACTCAGCCCTTTTCCCATCTTTGCTCACGGGGCACCCTCCCCTCCAAACAATCACATCTGCTTTTGTGCTTCAGGTTAAGCATCACCTAGATGCTGGTGACTCTATTCAGAGTCCCATATGCACATCCAACTGCCCATTTGACATCTTCACTTGGAAGTTTTATTAGTCAGCGTTCTCCAGAAAAACAGAACCAACAGGAGATATGTATGTATCTCTAAACCAGTTGCCATGCAGTTAACTCTGACTCATGGTGACCCCGTGTGGCACAGTAGAACTGTGCTCCATAGGGTTTTCTTTTTTTAATTAGTATTTTATTTTTGGTGAAAATATGCACAGCAAAACCCGCTCTCATTCAACAGTTTCTAGATATAATGATTTGTGACACTGGTTACTTTCTGCACAGTGTGTCAATATTCTCC
Organism: Dugong dugon; assembly: GCA_030035585.1. Taxonomy (NCBI): domain Eukaryota; kingdom Metazoa; phylum Chordata; class Mammalia; order Sirenia; family Dugongidae; genus Dugong; species Dugong dugon. The sequence goes on from CM057460.1 coordinate 222,669,878, forward strand.
TTATTTCTGTTCTAGTTGTTTCACTTCCACTGACTTAAACTCCCTGCCCCCAACCTTCTCATCTACAATTTAAAATAGCTGTTGGCTATTTGGTCTTATATAATTTTTTTTAAAAGGACACAATACTCAAGGGTGAAAATCTTTACTTTTTGAGCTAAACCGGTACTTAGTTTAAAGGTGACTTCAAGGGATAGTTTCGATTCAAGGTTTGAAGAGTAAGTATCTCAGGGGCATAGTCTCAGGGACTCCTCCAGCCTCGACAGGTCCACTAAGTCTGGATTCTTTAAGAATTTGAAGTTCTGTTTCACATTTTTCTTCCTTTCTACCAGGATCCATCTATTGTGTCCCTGATTAGAATGTCTGGTAGTGGTAGCTGGGCACCACCTGGTTCTTCTGATCTCAAGTAGAGGCGGCAGTGGTTCATGGAGACAATTAGTCCTGTAATCCAGTTCCTTCTCTGATTCTTGGGTTTCCTTCTTTCTCTTTTGTTCCAGATGAACAGAGACCAATAGTTGTATCTTAGATGGTCACTTGTAAGCTTTTAAGACCTCAGATGCTACTGGGAGGTAGAACATGAACTTTAAGAACTATATTATGCCAGTTGACTGGGTTGTCCCATGAGACCATAAGCCCTCTGTCTTAGTTATCTAGTGCTGCTATAACAGAAACACCACAAGCAGATGGCTTTAACAAAGAGAAATTTATTCTCTCACAGTCTAGGAGGCTAGAAGTCTGAATTCAGGGTGCCAGCTCCAGGGGAAGGTTTTCTCTCTTATTGGCTCTGGAGGAAGGTCTTTTTCATCAATCTTCCCCGGTTAAGGCGCTTCTCGGCGCAGGGACCCTGGGTCCAAAGGACGCGCTATTCTCCTGGCTCTTGCTTCTTGGTGGCATGTTGTCCCCCATGTGTCTCTGCTAGCTTCTCTCTTTTGTATCTCAAAAGAGACTGACTTAAGATACAATCTAACTTTATAGATTGAATCCTGCCTCATTAACATAACTGCCAGTAATCTTGCTGTCTTAGTCATTTAGTGCTGCTATAACAGAGATACCACAAGTGGATGGCTTTAACAAAGAGAAATTTATTCTCTCACAGTCTAGTAGGATACAAGTCCAAATTCAGGGCATCAGCTCCAGGGAAAGGCTTTCTCTCTCTGTTGGCTCTGGAGGAAGGTCCTTGGCATCAGTCTTCCCTTGGTCTGGGAGCATCGCAGCACAGGAACCTCAGGTCCAAAGGACGCCCTGCTCCCGGCTCTGCTTTCTTGGTGATATGGGGTTCCCATGTGTCTCTGCTCACTTCTCTCTTTTATATCTCAAAAGAGATTGGCTTAACACACTATCTAATCTTGTAGACCTCATCAGTATGACTGCCGCTAAGCCATTTTATTACATCATAGTGATAGAGTTTACAGCACATAAGGAAATCACATCAGATTACAAAATGGTACACAATCATACAATACTGGGAATCACGACCCAGCCAAGTTGACAGATTTTTTAGGCCGACACAATTCAATCCATGACACCTGCCTCATTAATATCATAGAGGTAGGACTTACAACACACAGGAAAATCACATCAGATGACAAAATGGCAGACAATCACACAATACTGGGAATCGTGGCCTAGTCAAGTTGATAAACATTGTGGGGGACACAATTCAATCTGTAACACCCTCGAACCAAGAGAATTAATCCCGTGAGGTGATGGGGTATGTCTAATTAGTATCAGCACCTGTAGCTCCCCCTTTGTTGTTGTTGTTATTGTTGCAAACTTACATATAACCTAGCATTTGCCAATTCATCCTTTTTTCTTATGTACAGCTTACTGACATCAATTACATTTGTCAAGGTGCGCAAACTTCACCCACATTTGGTGTGACTTTTCCCATCACCATAAACAAAAGTAACTACTACCTAGGGAATACTTCCCCCTCTTCCTGCCCCTTCCCCTCCCCCTGGTAAACATCAAGGAACATTACTCTCTGTATATTTACTTATTCTTGTCATTTCATAAAAGTGAGAACATACAGTATTTGTCCTTTTGTGATTGACTTATTTCTCTCAACATACTGTCTTGCAGGCTCATCCACGCCGCAAGATGTTTCGAGAACTCGTTTTTCTTTATGGCTAAGTAGTATTCCATTGTACGTAATGGAATTTTGCTCATCCATTCATCCATTGATGGGCACTTAGACTGTTTGCATCTTTTTGCTATTGTGAATAGAGCTGCAGTGACATAGGCGTGCATACGTATGTTCGTGTTACTTCTGTTAGATCACCAGGGTATATACCTAGGAGTGGCATTGTTAAGTCATATGGTAATTCTATTTTTAGTTTTTTTAGGAACCACCATTTTGTACACCCATCAGTAATGGAGAAGGGTTCCAATTTCCCCACACCCTTGCCAACATTTGTTATTTTCCTTCCTTTTTTTTTAATCTTAGCCATCCTAACCCAAAAAAATCCATTGCCGTTGAGTCAATTCCAACTCGTAGTGACCCTATAGGACAGAGTAGAACTGCCCCATAGGGTTTCCAAGGAGTGACTGGTGGATTCAAACTGCCAGACTTTTGGTTAGCAGCCTTAGCTCTTAACCACTGCACTACCAGGGCTCCTTAGCCATCCTAGTGGGAGTTAAATGGTATCTCATTGTGGTTCTCATTTGCATCTCTCTGATGGCTAACAACATTAAGCATCTTTTCATGTTTGTTGTCCCTCTGAATATCCTCTTTGTTCATGCCCTTTGCCCATGTTTTGATTGGGTTATTTGGGCTATTGGGATTTCTTTGTCTTTCCACATAAAATTGAGGATTAGTTTTTCCATTTATGTAAAGAATGCTGTTGGTATAAGTTTTATATATATTTTAGATATTAGACTGTTATCGGTTATATTGTTCCTGAAGATTTTTTCCTAGTCTGTAGGTTGTCTTTTCAGTCTTTTGGTAAAGTCTTTTGATGAACGTAAGTATTTAACTTTTATGAGGTCCCAGTTATCTATTTTGTTTTCTGCTGCTCATGCATTTGTTGTGTCTGGTAATCTATCACTGAAAAAAATTAGGTCCCATAGCTTTGCCCCTATATTTTCTTCCAAGAATTTTTTGTTTTTTAAATTTAATAGTTAGGTCTTTGATCCATTTTGAATTAGTTTATGTGTATGACAGGAGGTATAGATCTTGCTTATTTTTCTGCATGTGGAAATCCAGTTTTGCCAGCACCATTTGTTGAAAAGACTATTTCTTTCCCATTGAGTGGATTTTGTTCCCTTGTCGAAAATCAGTTGACCAGAGATATTTGAATTTATTTCTGGGTTTTCGATTGTATTCCATGGGAGTATGTGTCTATCATTAAACCAGTACCAGAATGTTTTGATTACTGTAGCTCTGTAGTATATTTTGAAGTCGAGAGGTGTGAAGCCTCCTACATTGTTCTTCTTCTTCAAAATTGCTTTGGCTATTTGGGGTCTCTTGTCTTTCCATATAAAATTGACAATTAGTGTTTCCATTTATATAAAGAATGCTGTTGGAATTTTGATTGGGATTGCATTGTATCTGTACATCACTTTGGGTAGTACTGATATCTCGACTATATTAAGTCTTCCAATCCATGAGCACAGAAAGTCTTTCCATCTATTTAGGTCTTCTTTAGTGTTTTATAATAGTGTTCTGCAATTTTCATTGTATAAGTCTTTCATATCCCTGGGTAAATTTATTCCTAGATATTTTATTTTCTTACATGCTATTATAAATGGAGTTGCTTTCTTAATCTTCTTTTCAGATTTCTCATTGCTGGGTGTATAGAAACCCAACTGATTCTTGTGTGTTGGTCTTGTATCCTGCAACTTTGTTAAATTCCTCTATTGGTTCTAGAAGCTTTTTAGTGGATTCTTTGGAACTGTCTATATACAGGATGATGTCATCTGCGAATAGAGATAGCTTTACCTCCTCCTTTCCAATTTGGATACCTTTTATTTCTTTTTTCTTGCCTTATTGCTCTGGCAAGGACTTCCAGTAAATTATTGAATACAAATGGTCAGAGCAGGCATCCTTGCCTTGTTCTAGTTTCCAAGGGGAAAGCGCTCAATCTTTCTCCATTGAGTATAATGTTGGCTGTTGGGTTTTTATAAACGCCCTTAATTACTTTGAGGAACTTCCCTTTTATTTCTATCTTGTTGAGAGTTTTTATCAAGAAAGGGTGTTGGAGTTTATCAAATGCCTTTTCCGTGTCAACTGGGACAATCATGTGATTCTTTTGTTCTATTAATGTGGTTTATTACATTGATTTTCTAATGTTGAACCAACTTTGTATTCCTGGAATAAATTCCACTTATCATGATGTATAATTCTTTTAATATGCTGTTGGATTCTCTTTGCTAGTATTTTGTTGAGAATTTTGGAAATCTATATTCATAAGAAGGAGCACCAGTGGTGTAGTGGTTAAGTACTCAGCTGCTAACTAAAACGTTGGTGGTTCTAACCTATCAGCTGCTCTGCTGAAGAAAGACGTGGCAGTCTGCTCCGGTAAAGATTCATAGCCTTGGAAACCCTATGAGGCAGTTCTACTGTGTCCTATAAGGTTACTGTGAGTCAGAATCAACTCAATGGCAGTGGGTTGGTTTTTATATTCATAAGGTATATTGGTCTGTAGTTTTCTTGTGGTGTCTTGTGCTCCATAGAGTTTTCAATGGCTGATTTTCTGGAAGCAGATCACTAGGCCTTTCTTCCGAGGTATCTCTGGATGGGCTTGAACTGCCAACCTTTTGGTTAGCAGCTGAGCACGTTAACCATTTACATCACCCAAGGGATTCATACATAGGACACAGAAATTAATTGGTTTCAAAGAACTGGCTCATGTAACTGTGTGGACTGGTAAGTCCAAAATCTGTGGGGCAGGTTGGCAGGCTGGAAATTCCTGCAGAATTTCTATGTTACAGTCTTGAGGCACAATCCTTCTTCTCCTAGAAACCTGTTTTTGCTCTTAAGGCCTTCAAACTGATTGAATGAGGCCCTGCCACTTGTGGAGGATAATCTCCTTTAGTTAGAGTCATCTGATTGTAGATGTTAATCACATCTAAATACCTTCACAGCAACACCTAGACTAGTGTTTGACTAAACCACTGGGCGACACAGAAGGCCTGGTGATCTACTTCCAAAAAATTATCCGTTGAAAACTCTATGGAGCACAGTTCTACTCTGTCACACACGGGTCACTAAGAGTCAGAGTTGACTCGACAGAAATGGGTTTTGCTTTGGGCAAGGTTCCAAAGTCATCATAATGACCCTTCCTGATTCTATGGAACCTTTGGCCTAGGACTCGGAAGGACGGTCCTACTTGGCCCTGCACCTACAATGTCCAGGCTCCTGGAACTGAGGTCTTTCTCCTCTGTGAGCCCCCAGAGGGGTGGCTGCATTTGCCTGTCTGTGCTTTGCCAGACCCCTGCCTCCCCTTCCTCTGATGCTAAGCCTGTTTAAGAGTTTCTGGCTACATGCCCTTGGAAGAAAGTTCAAACAGAAAATATGTGTTAGCAACAAAATCTTGCAAACCGATAATGATGTTCTAGATACGGTAGCTTTTCAGCAAACAGCCTGGTGCCCACAAGAGCATTTATCAGCTCAAATAAAACAAGGTGACTTGACCAGGTATTCCTGGGGTATCCATCATATCCAGGTGCACTGAGGGCTTGTTTAAGGGGGACGGAGGAGCAAGTATGAACCTTATCTCTACACCGAGTGGCAGGTGTTCTCTAGAGCCACACAGAGTTTTTATAATTTTATAGAAAATTCATACAGAACTCAGAATAGTCAGATGAGGTCCCTATACAACGGAGGTAGCAGTCCAGAGCTTGTTTAAAGCAGAATCTAGCTTTTGCTAAACAAACTTATCTCCATCTTCCATTTCTGGGGAGAATTCGGTGGAATGCTTCAACTCCCCAAGGAAGTCCTACACATGTGTTTCTAAGTTGTTGTTACTTGCTGTTGACTCAGCTCCGTTTCATCACGATTTTATGTATAACAGAACAAAACACTGCCTGGTCCTGCACCATCCTTACAGTCGTTGCTATATTTGAGCCATGTTGTAGCCACTGTATCAGTTCATCTCATTGAGGTCCTCTCTTGTTTTTGCTGACCCTCTATTTTACCAAGTATGTCTTTCCTGATGACTTGTCCAAAGCAAGCAAGAGAAAGTGTCGCCATCCTTGCTTATAGGGAGCATTCTGGCTGTACTTCCTCCAAAACAGATTTGTTCGTTCTTCTGACAGTCCACGGCATATTCAGTATTCTTCACCAAGACCACAATTCAAATGGGTCAATTCTTCAGTCTTCCTTTTTCATCGTCCAGCTTTCACTAACATGTACTTTCGCTGAGTACAAAGGGGAAAAGGTCCAGAACAATGTATACTGGCTTGCTTTGTTATTGTCAAGGCAGGTGTCCCTGCCAGCGTCAATCACAAACTTACTCACCTGAGCAGGGCTCTGGGGCAAGGCGACACGAGGGCCCATGCCAATCCTACTTCTACTCAATAAACCAGTGCTGACATTGTGATTGTTAGCACAACAGCAGCAACAATGGGCTCAAACACACCAACGAGAGTGAAGATGGTGTAGGACGGGCAACATTTCATTCCATTATATGTAAGATCCCTATGAGGTGGAACCAACTTGACGGCAACTAACAACATCCTGAAGACCTCAGGGGCCACAAACCCATCGCTAAGGGGACCTGAGTTCCTTTCGATGGCTGCGAACAGTCTTGGTGCGGTGCTTAGAGATGTGGGACAACACCCCTGCTGCTCTTGGTTCGGAAAACCCAGGAACCTCATCTGACTATCCTGAGTTCTGTCTGAATGTTTTATAAAATTATAAAAACTCAGGGTGGTTCTAGAGAATACCAGCCGCTCGACATCCTCTGTAGAACATGCTGCAAACACTAACCCAAGAGCAAGGGAAAGAGAATAAAATGGCAACCCCTTCTAGCACAGACCAACCCAATGCAAAATCTGCCTCCAAAAGGTGGAGGGCTCTGTCTCCCCCAGAAAAATACTTCTTTATAAGGGGCCCCACAAACAGTGAAAGAAAAGCCAGTGAAGGCTCTATTTGACTTCATCAGAAAATGTGAAGAAAAGGGGCTGCGCCGGGCCGGGCACAGTTGAGGCAAATGCAGTGGAAATCCCTCTTTGGCACTTCCATGGCGGCTGCCATTTCTGGGGAAGCAGCAGTGTCTTTGAGGAAACCAGAAGCCCATGGTGACCCCAGCAACCCGGTTTGATTTTGATCCATTCCAAATACTGGGGAATTGAAACTCAGCAGCCCTGGGGACAGCCCTACCTAGCCTGGCTCCGGGCTGTCATGGATGCACTGGTGGAAGATGATACCTGCATTCTGAATCATGAAGAAGCCCACAGGAGAGATACAGTGACTCCAGTTTCAATACATTCAGGAGAGGAGTCTGCTGCTTCCCACTCTACCCTTGTCACAGCATATGAAGACATCAAAAAGCGACTTAAGGATTCAGAGAAACAGAACTCTTTGTTAAAGAAAAGAATAAGATTTTTGGAAGAAAAGCTTATAGGAGCTCGATTAGAAGAAACAATTTCTGTGGGACGAGAACAATAAGGCCCACCATGCATATAGAGAGGTCTGCATTGATGGAGATAATCTGAAGAGCAAATTGGATAAAATGAATAAAGACAATTCTGAATCTTTCAAAGTATTGAATGAACAGCTAGAATCTAAAGAAGTAGAGCTCCTCAAGCTAAGGACACAGGTGGAAACTCAGCAGGTGATGAGGAATTTAAATCCACTGTAATCAAACTGGGAGATGGAGACAGCACTCACTACAGGGGAAGTCAGCACAACTGGACTAAACCAAAGCTAAGAAGGTTCCTGAATACAATCAAACGTTTTGAGGGACAGAGTAGCAGGGGTAGGGGTCTGGGGGCCATGCTTTCAGGGGATATCGAGGTCAACTGGCATAACAAAGCTTATTAAGAAAATGTTCTCCATCCAACTTTGGTGAGTGGCATCCAGGGTCTTAAGAGCTTGCAAGTGGCCATTTAAGATGCATCAATTGGTCCCAACCACCTGGAGTAAAGGAGAATGAAAAACACCAAAGACACAAGGAAAGTAGTAGCCCAAGAGTCAGAAAGGGCCACATAAACCAGAGACTTCATCAGCCTGAGACCAGAACTAGATGGTGCCCGGCTACTACAATGACCGTCCTGACAGGGAACACAACAGAGGGTCCCGGGTGTAGCAGGAGAAAGGTGGGGTGCAAAACTCTAATTCTAGTAAGAAGACCAAACTTCATGGTCTGATTGAGACTGGAGGTACCCCAGAAAGCATGGCCCCTGGATTCTCTATCAGCCCAGAACTAAACAATTTCTGAGGCCAACTCTTCAGACAGGGATTGGATTGGACTGTGGGATATAAAGTGATACTCATGAGGATTGTGCCTCTTAGCTCAAGTAGATACAAGAAACTAAATGGGAAGCTTCTGTCCAGAGGTAAGATGGGAAGGCAGAGAGGGTCAGCAGCTGGTTGAATGGACATGGGGAATCAGGCGTGGAAAGGAGGAGTGTGCTGTCACAGTAAGGGGAGAGCAATTAGAATCACATAACAATGTATGTATAAATTTTTGTATGGGAAAAATTTTTAAAAAAATTAAAAACAAACAAACTGGGAGGTGGCAAAGCTGAGCTGTGACCTGAAGATCCAGGGTTTGGAACAAGAGCTGGAACTGATGAAAGAATGCAGCGATCTCAAAATAGAGCTACAACAATCCAAACAAACGATCTGTCTCAAGAGCACAATCTGAAGAGCAGAGATCTCCAAAGACTAAGCATTTCAAGTGATAATACGCAGCACGCATACTGGGAACTGAAGAGAGAAATGTCTCATTTACATCTGGTGACTCAAGTACAAGCTGAACTACTGAGAAAACGGAAAACCCCAACTGCAATCAAGAAAGCCTGGGCCCCAGTAGGATGTGTGGAAGACCTTGATAGAGACAGCACAAAACTGCACTTGACCAATTTTACTGCAACGTACAAAACACATTCCACCTCTCACCAAATGGCAAAGCTCTTTCTCATGCCACATCTTCTCCTGTACCAGGAGATACAAGATTTTAACAGAGAAAGTAATTCTCCAATCATGGACAGATAATGAGAGAACCATTCCTTGTGATGGTACAAACCTGCAGGAACACAACTCCGATGGCAGAAATTCTCTGGAAGATAATTCTTGGGTGTTTCCCAGCCCTCCCAAATCAAGTGAGACAGCATTTGCAGAAACTAGAAGCAAAATTTTGCCTTTACCCAACCTGCCACCACTGCATTAACCTGGATCAACACAATCAAAATTGTCTTTATAAGAATTAATTCTAAAGAGATTTGAGATTTGGCCAAAAGGATGCCGTACCTTCCTCAATGGTTCCCCAGAGAAATTATTTAACAAAGTGAAACAGGATTTTGATTAAACTCTTGCAGTTTTTCAGTATATATACATTTGCATATACTGTACCATAATTATGTAATTAATTTGGAAAACCCTAAAGCTCCACATTGTGGCAAAGAATCAGATATATACTACTAATAAATTACTTATGGTGTTTCAAAAAGACTGTTTTTTACCTTTGATTACAATTGTGAATTTCAGCCTCTCAGATAAAGAATGGAACTGGATGTTTTTGGACTGGTTTTACCAAGCATGTGGTATGCCTCAATATATTCATTTATAAAAATACTCAAGGAGGTCAATCTGTGGAATTAAAATTTTGTAAGTTGCTTCAAATTGCATGAAAGTAAAGGGCAATGTGAATAGGTTATATTTCTGTTGACCTTATGATACATAAAGATAGGAAAAATATTACAGTGGAGTAATAGTATCTATGTTTTATTATTCCATCTCTGTATGCCATTGTGTTTAAAATTTAAAATTGCTTCTTCATGACAATATTGTTTGTCAATAGCTTCAGAATTGCAATTTGATTTCTAAGATGCAAAATAACCCGAACAGAGACTTGAGAAACCCTGAGACTATGGCCCTCGGATACCCTTTTAGCTCAGTAATAAAGTCACTCCTGAGGTTCACCCTTCAGCCAAAGATTAGACAGGCCCATAGGACAAAATGAGACTAACGGGTCACGCCAGCCCAGGGACAAGGAATAGAAAGCAGGAGAGGACAGGAAAGCTGGTAATAGGGAACCCAAGCTCGAGAAGGGAGAGTGTTGATATGTCATGGGGTTGTTAACCAATGTCATAAAACAATATGTGTATTAACTGTTTAATGAGAAACTATTTGTTCTATAAACCTTCATCTAAAGTACAATAAAAAAATTTTTTTTTAAAAAACCTGATCATTGAAGCCAACTTTGCCCCAGTACATCTTTCAAAGAATAATGGAAAAACATGAAATAGTTGTAAAACTATGCGTTGTGTGAATAAATTATTATAAACCTATATATTCAATCAGAAGTAGAAAAATAGACAAAGATGCCAGTCTAATCTGCCCCTTCAGTGGTCCACAATGAAAATCTAAATAGATGTGTGTAACTATATAAAGTCATCTTCTCCGGAGGGACTACAGCTGCTTATAGAACAGCTTACAAATATTAGGCTTTGTTTGTAAATGTAACATTTTACTCATGGAGGTGATTTTTAATTAATTGAATTAGGAATGTTAATTCTAGAAATCAAATTTTGTACCATACTGATATAGTACAATCATGAACTGCCCCAAAACTTTCCTTTTAGGTGGCCTATCATTTATAAACAAGTAAGGAAATAACCAAAATGGCTTCAAATGGAAATTTATGGGGAAATCTAAACTTCAGGGTGGAGGTATTAAGAATATTAATAATATAATGCATTACTTGTTTCATACACCTTTTGCCTGGGGATGAAGTGTTTCATCAGGGGCCTTTATCCTTTTTGATAGACAGTTTCGTATCTCTTGAACTCAAAAGAATACCTCAAATTTCTTCTACTATATTACTGAGTAGCATACAGACATAAACAAAGCTCACTGTTCACCAGATATTTTTGTCTTTCTATTATCTTACTCACTTATTTAAACTTGTGTGTGATTAATGGAATGGGTGTCAGACGCTGGAATTTATTCCGACCAATGAACACTGCTGACTCAAGGGAGTACAGTCTCTTGCCAAGTAATGGAACAAAACCCAACAGGCATAAAACAAATGCCAGGGTCCAGGCTTTAGCTGAAAGAAGCAACTACCTATGTAATAACAAAGCAGCAGAAACTATTTCTCATGTGGCTGTGTAGACTTTATATTTAATCTAATCTCTAATGTAGCTTACTGGTTTGCCTTTATTTTAAACCAAATTGGAATTTTTCCTTTGTAAAAAAATTAAGTCTTAATGAGATAATGGCTTGATGAATGTCTTGAAAAATGTGAAGAATTGTTTCATAAAAAAAATTATTTTTGTTTGGGGGAAAAAAGAAAATGTGAAAAAAACTTTTGAAAGATGATTTCTTCATGTCATCTGCAAAGGCTGAGATTTAGAAAAAGCAATCTATTTTTAAAACACTGGAAAGTGAAAACTTTTCACAATTTTAAAGGACAGGGAGCTAAAAATAAAGAAAAAGGTGTTTTTAAGGAGCCTGCTGATGTTTAAGTGTGGAATGAAGGTTCTCTTTCATCTGTCAACCTGGTTGGGAATTTCCTGGCACTCTGCTTCTTGCTTACGTGAAAGAGGAATGGTTCCGAAGCAAGGCAGGGCCATTCTGGATTCTACTATTGGCCTGGAGGATTTATCATTGTCTTGCTTTTTCAGTGCTGGGGGCAGCACTATACAATCCAAATATTAAGTGAGCCTCCTGTGTAACTTTTTTTTTTGGTTGTTGTTGCTATTTTAACTTTTTTTTCCCTTTTTTTTAAGGGTACTTTAGACGAAGGTTTACAGAACAAACTAGCTTCTCGTTAAACAGTTAGTACACGTATTGTTTTATGACATTGGTTAACAACCCCACGACATGTCAACACTCTCCCTTCTTGACTTTGGGTTCTCTATTACCAGCTTTCCTGTCCCGTCCTGCCTTCTAGTCCTTGCTCCTGGGCTAGTGTGCCCCTTTAGTCTCATTTTGTTTTATAGGCCCGTCTAATCTTTGGGTGAAGGGTGAACCTCAGGAGTGACTTCACTACTGAGCTAAAAGGTTGTCCGGGGAACATACTCTTGGGGTTTCTCCAATCTATGTCAGGCCAGTAAATCTGGTCTTCTTCTGTGAGTTAGAATTTTGTTCTACAGTTTTCTCCAGCTCTGTCAGGGACCCTCTACGGTGATCCCCGTCAGAGCAGTCAGTGTGGCAGCCAGGCACTATCTAGTTGTACTAGACTCAGTCTGGTGGAGGCCGTGGTAGTTGTGGTACATTAGTCCTTTGGACTAATCTTTCCCTAGTATCTTTAGATTTCTTCATTCTCTCTTACTCCCGAGGGGTGAGACCAGTGGAGTATATTAGATGGCTGCTCACAGGCTTTTAAGACCCCAGACTCTACTCACCAAAGTGGAATGTAGAACATTGTCTTTATAAACTATGTTATGCCAGTTGAGCTAGATGTTCCACTAGACCATGGTCCCCACAGCCCTCAGCCCAGCAATTCGGTCCCTCAGGGAGTCTGGACGTGTCTATGGAGCTTCCATGACCTTTCCTTGTACAAGTTGTGTTGGCTTCCCCAATATTGTATACTGTCTTACCCTTCACCAAAGTTACCACTTATCTATTGCCTATTTAGTGCTTTTCCACCCCCACCTCTCCCCTCCCTCATAACCATCAAAGATTGTTTCTTTTTGTGTGAAAACCTTTTCATGAGTTTTTATAGTAGTGGTCTCATACAATAAATAAATGTCCTTTTGTGATTGACTTATTTCACTCAGCATAATGCCCTCCAGATTCATCCATGTTGTGGGATGCTTCACAGATTCATCATTGTTCTTTATCGCTGCATAACATTCCATTGTGTGTATGTACCATAGTTTATTTATCTGCTCGTCTGTTGATGGGCATCTAGGTTGTTTCCATCTGTTTGCTACTGTGAACAATACTGCGATGAACATGGGTGTGCAGATATATATTCGTGTGATGACTCTTATTACTCTAGGATATATTCCTAGGAGTGGGATTGCTGGATCATATACTATTCCTATTTCCAGCTTTCTAAGGAAGTGCTATATCATTCTACAAAATGGCTGTATCATTTTGCATTCCCACCAGCAGTGCATAAGAGTTCCTATCTCCCCTCGGCCTCTCCAACATTTGTTATTTTCTTTTTTGATTCGTACCAGTAATGCCAGGGTGAGAAGGTATCTCACTGTGTTTTTGATTTGCATTTCTCTAATGGCTAGTGATGGTGAGCATTTCCTCACGTGTCTGTTAGCCGCCTGAATGTCTTCTTTAGTGAAGTGTCTGTTGGTTTCCTTTGCCCATTTTTAAATTGGGTTATTTTCCTTTTTGTTGTAGAGGTGTTAGATTTTCCCGTAGATTATAGAGATTAGATCTTTGTCGGATTTGTAATAGCCAAAATTTTTTCCCCAGTCTGTAGGTTCTCTATTTACCTTTTTGGCGAAATCTTCTGCTGAGCCTAAGTGTTTAGTTTTTAGAAGATCCTGGTTATCTAGCTTATCTTTTGAAGTTTGTGTGTTGTTAGTTATGGTCTGTATCCTGTTAATGCCAAGTACTAGGGTATCTAGCATTGATCCTATTTTTTCTTCTATGATCTTTAGTTTTTGGCTTTATATTTAGATCTTTGATTAATTTTGAATTAGTTTTTGTGTATGGTGTGAGGTATGGGTCCTGTTTCATTTTTTGCAGAGAGACATCCAGGTTTACCAGCACCATTTGTTAAAAAGACTGTCTTTTCCCCAACTGATGGATTTGGGCCCTTGTCAAAGATAAGGTGATCATAAGTGGATGGATTTACATCTGGGTTCTCAGTTCTGTTCCACTGATCAACATATAATCTGTCATTGTACCAGTACCAGGCTGTTTTAACTAGCTGTATAGTAGGTTCTGAGGTCAGGTAGTGCAGTCCTCCTACTTTATTCTTCTTCAATAGTGCTTTACTTATCCGGGGCTTCTTCCCTTCCAATATAAAGTTAATGATTAGTTTTTCCATCTCTTTAAAGGATGTTGTTGGTATTTGGATTGGGATTGCATTGTTATTTGTAAATTGCTTTGGGTAAAACTGTCATTTTCACAACCTTGACACTACCTATCCATGAGTATGGTATGTTTCCTCATTTATGTAGATTTCTTTTGGTTTCTTGCAATAGTGTTTTGTGGTTTTCTTTGTATAGGTCTTTTACATCCTTGGTTAGATTTATTCCCAAGTATTTCATTTTTTTAGGGGCTATTATAAATGGTATTGTTTTCCTGATTTGCTTTTCATTGTTGTCTTTATTGGTGTACAGGAATCCAACTGATTTCTGTATGTTTATCTTGTATCCTGCTACTCTGCTGAATCTTTCTATCAGTTCCAGTAGTTTTCACGTGGAGTTTTTTGTTTTTTGTTTTGTTTTTTTGTTTTCTAGGTGTAGAATCATATCATCCACAAATAGAGACAGGATTACTCCTTCATTACCAATTGGGATGCCCTTTATTACTTCTTCTTGACTTACTGCTCTAGCTAGGACTTCCAGCACAATGTTAAATAGGAGTGGTGATAAAGCACATCTTTGTCTTTTTCCTGCTCTCAAGAGGAATGCTTTCAGCCTGTCTCCATTAAGAATGCTGCTGGTTATTTGTTTTGTATAGATGCCCTTTATTATGTTGAGAAATTTCCCTTCTATACCTATTTTCTTGAGAGTTTTTATCAGGAATAGGTGCTGGACTTTGTCGAATGCCTTTTCTGCATCGATTGAGATGCTCACGTGATTCTTTTATTTACATGGTGGATTACGTTGATTCATTTTCTAATGATGACTGAAACTTGCTTAGCTGGTATTAATCCTACTTGGTCGTGGTGAATTATTATTTTTTGATATGATGCTGAATTCTATTGGCTAGAATTTTGTTGACAATTTTTGCAGCTATATTCATGAGAGATATTGCTCTGTAATTTTCTTTTTTTGTGGTGTCTTTGCCTGGTTTTTGATATCAGGGTTATGCTGGCTTCAGAGAATGAATTCAGAAGCATTGCTTCCTTTTCTATGTTCTGAAATAGTTTGAATAGTACTGGTGTAAGACCTTCTCTGAATTTTTGGTAGAATTCTCCAGTGAAGCCATCTGGGCCAGAGTTTTTTTTTGTTGTTGTTGTTGTTGTTGGGAGTTTTTTTAAAATTATCTTTTCAATCTCTTGTTTTGGGCCTGTTCAGATTTTCAACATCATTTTGTGTTAGTTTGGGTAGGTAGTGTGTTTCTAGAAATTTGTCCATTTCCTCCAGGTTTTCACATTTGTTGGAGTATAGTTTTTCATAATACTGTTATGATCCTTTTTATTTTGGTTGGGTCTGTTGTAATGCCCCCATTTCATTTCTTATTTGGGTTATTTTCATCCTCTCCTGTTTTTCTTTTGTCAGTTGGGCCAGTGGTTTGTCGATTTTGTTGATCCTTTCGAAGAACCAACTTTTGGTTTTGTTGATTCTTTCTATTATTTTTCTATTCTCTATTTTATTTATTTATGCTCTGATCTTAATTATTTCCTTTCTTCTGGTGGCTGTGGGCTTCTTTTGCTGTTCTTTTTCTATTTGTTCAAGTTGTGTAGCTGATATCTTTTTCGATATGTGCATCTATCGCTATAAAGACCTCTGAGCACTGCCTTTGCTGTGTCCCAAAGCTTTTGGTATGAAGTGTTTTCCTTCTCATTTGATTCTAGGGATGTTTTGATTCCATCTCTGATTTCTTCTATTACCCAGTGGTTTTTAAGCAAGGTGTTATTTGGTTTTCATGTAACTGATTTTTTTCCCCTTGCTCTTCCAGTTGTTAATTTCTACTTTGATGGTCTTGTGGTCAAGAAGACACTTTGTATTATCTCAATGTTTTGGAATTTGTTGAGTGTTGCTTTGTGGCCTAAGATGTGGTCTACTGTGGAGAACATTCCAGGTGTGTTGGAAAAGAATGTGTACTTACTTTGCAACCATTGGATGGAGTGTTCTGTAGTATATCTATGAGGTCAAGTTAGCTGATTGTGCCTTTTAGATCTTCTGTAATTTTGCTGAGTTTCTTTCTAGATGTTCTATCCTTTATTGAGAGTGCTGTCTTTAAGTCTCCTACTGTTATTGTGGAACTGTCAATTTCTCTTTTCAGTGCTGTTAGAGTTTGTTTTATGTATTTTGGAGCCCTGTCATTTGGTATGTAGATATTTATCATGGTTATATCTTCATGATGGATTATCCCTTTTATCATTATGTAGTACCCTTCTTTGTCTTTTGTGATACATTTTGTTTTAAAGTCTATTTTTATCTGAGATTAGTATTGCCACTCCTGCTCTTTTTTGGTAGCTGTTTGCTTGATATACTTTTTTCCATCCTTTAATTTTTGATAAACGTATGTCTTTGTTTCTGAGATGCGTCTCTTGTACACAGCATATTGATAGATTCTGGTTTTTTTATCCATTCCTTCACTCTCTGTCTTTTTATGAGTATATTTAGGCCACTTACATTCAGTGTAATTATTGATAGCTGTGAGTTTATTTCTGTCATTTCGTAGTGCTTTTTTGGTGGTGCAGACATTTTCCTTCTTCCTCTTACTCTCTTGTGCTGAATTCCTTTTTTTTTGGTGGATTTTTTTCATTTCTTTTGTTTTTGTAGATTTTGTTTTTACTGAGACTTTCTGTTTTTCTTCTTTATTTTGATGAGTAGGTTTGTAAACTTTCTTTGTGGTTACCTTGATATTTACCCTTATCTTCCTAGGTTTGAACCAGTCTATTATTACTTGTTATCACCTTGCCTTCCTCTCCATTAGAAAGTTCTATACCTACACTGTCTATTCTCTCTTTTATTGTTCTGACATTGTTGTCATTTACAGATTAATCTCTCTGGTTATCTGTTGTAAATCTTTTGGTTTTGAATAGTCCTTGAGGGTTCATTTCCTAGGTTGGTATCTGGCTAGTACAATCCTGTGTCCTAGATTCAGGCTGTGGTCTGATATTTTTTGTTCTCAAACCATAGGACTCCCTTTAATAATTCTTGGAAGTATGGTTTGATTTTTACATATTCCCCTAATTTCTGTTTATCTGGAAATGTCGTAATTTCACCATCATAGTTGAACAAGAGTTTTGCAGGATATATTATTCTTGGTTGGCAATTTTCTTTCAAGGTATTATATATGTCATCCCATTGCCTTCTTGCCTGCATGGTTTCTGCCAAGTAATCAGAGCATAGTCTTATTGCTTCCCCTCTGTATGTGACTTTTCATTTTTCTCAAGCTGCTCTCAGGATTTTTTCTTTGTCTTTGGTTTTAGCGAGTGTGATTATGATATGCCTTGGTGGTTTTCTTTTGAGGTCTACCTTATATGGGGTTTGTTGAGCTTCTTGGATGGTCAGGTTTTCATCTTTCATGATATTAGGGAAGTTTTCTGTCAGCAATTCTTTAATGATCGTCTCTGTGTCTTCCATTTTTCCCCGTTCTGGAACTCTGATCATTCAAAAATTTTTGCTTTTGATTGTATCCCACATATTCTCAGGGTTTCTCCATTTCTCTTCATTGTTTTTTCTGATTTTTTTTTCTCAAAGTGTCATCCAAGTGTTTGTCTTCAATTTCGCTGACCTGTCTTCCATCATTTCAAACCTGCTCCTCAGCCCTTCTATGACACTGTCCATTTCTGAAATCTTGTTGTTTCTCTTTTGGATTTCTAATTGTTATTTTTGTATGATTTCTAGTTGTGAATTTATTTTTTCATTTTGTTCTTGTATTATTTCCTGAATTCTTCCATATTTTGTCTGTATTTTCCATGAATTTGTCTGCCATTTCCATGAATTTGTCTATTTTTTCCTCATTTTTGTCTGCTTTTTGCTTCAACTCTTGGATATCTCTAAATATTAGAGATTTGAATTCCCTATCAAGTAGTTCTAGTGCCTTTTCTTCTACTGGAAAGTCATGTTTTATTTTGGACATCTGCTGGAAACATCCTGTCCTGTTTTTTTTAATATTTTTTGATATTGTCTGCCGTCTTCGGGACATTCAGTAGTTATTTTCTTCGTTTATTGATTGTAGACTTGTTTGCTTTGTTTTGCTTTATTGTTTTATTTGGTTATATCTGAGCAGGAGGGCTGTGCATTCTTTGTTGATTGCTTGTCTGTGGGTACAATACTTTTCACCTCCTAGTCCAATGGGCAGGGCCAGTCACTGAGCTATGGTGCAGCAGCACAGGTCCAGCTGAAGGGGAGGGGCTGAGTTGAGTGGTTTGTGGTACGTACTAGGGCCCACAGGGTGGGCTGGGAGTCAGTGCAGGGCAGGTTCCGGTAGGCCATGCCTGTGCTGCTTGGGGGTGTGATGTTCAATGCACAGTGCAGGTAGGCAGGAAGGAAGAGGGAGGTTGTGATTTGTGGAGCTAAGATAGGTATGGGAAAGAACAGAGGAACAGGAACACAAAAAAGTGCTGAGGGAGCTTGCCACTGAAGTGGAAAGATGAGAAACCAAGAAATGGAGAAAAACAAAAAGGAAAAAAGAAAAAGAGAATAAAATAAATAAATAAAAATTAAAAAAGAAAAAGAAAAGAAACACCCCCAAGGATCCCACTGACGACCAGGGAAGTGGCTCCCAGGCCTCGGGGCACAGCCAGTCTAGAAGGGGCAGAGAGGTCACACAGTGCTAGGCATTCAGCAGACAGGAAAGGAAGGAGAACAGAGAGAGATGCAAAAGTGAGTAATGAAGAAAAAGAAAAAGAGAAAATAAATAGAGAAAGAAAGGCCCCCAGGAATTCCACTGGTGTGGCTGTGCAGACCAGGGAAGTAGCTCCCAAGCTGCACAGTACAGCCTGGCTAGAAGGAGCAGAGGTGGCACACAGCGTTATGTATTTAGGAGACAGGAAAAGAAAGTAAGTATAGAAAGATGAGAAACTGAGAAACGATGAAAGACAAAGTGAAAAGAAGAAGAAAAAAAGAAAGAAATGCCCCCAGGTATCCCACCAGTGCAGCTGCACAGACCAGGTAGTGGCTCCCAAGCTGCGCAGTGCAGCCCGGCTAGAAGGCACTCCCAAGCCAAGAAAAGAAAAAGAAAACAAACAAACAAAACAAAAAATGCTCTGGGGATCCCACAAGCGTGGCAGTGTAGACCAGGGAAGTAGTTCCTCAGCCAAGCGGTGCTTCACAGCCTATTGAGAAGAAACAAAGATGGCACACAGAGCCAGTTGGTTTAGAGAAAGGAGGGGAAGGTGGTGAAAGGCAGGGAAGTAGCCAAAAGAAGTGGAAAAAATCAACACCATCAACAAAGAAATGGCACTGAGGGAGCCAGCCGGTGTGGGCAGGGTGAATCCAAATAGCATGGAGCCACAGCCTCCCGGCTGTGAGACTGTAGTCGGCTGGGAAGCCTTGGAGGTCGAGCAGAGGGATGAAGGGTGAAGGATGAGAAAGCAGATCTCACTGGTTACTGGGTGCTCTGTCTCCTGGGAGCTCCATGAAGCTGCTTCCTGGTACTCCCTGTCTGCTGATCTCTGACAGAATTCCAAGATGATGAAACCATGCTGCACTAGCTGATAGGGGATCTTTCTGCGCTCTCTGTTCTCTGTCAGTTTCTTATTCCATTTGGTGCTTGGCTGAGTTCTTTATCTCTTCATTTGATGCTTAGGGTTCCAGGACTGACGTTTGTCAGTTTTACTTAGTTTTTCAGGTCTTTGCTGTGGAGGGACTGCATGGTGCTTCTGTCTATAGTACCATGTTGGCTTCACCCCGTTTTAACTTTTTAATTTGAAATAATTATAGATTTCCAGGAATTTGCAAAACTACTGGAGAGAGGTGCCCATACCCTTTACTCAGTTTCCCCCAAAGGTTACATCTTACATAACTATAGCACAATATCAAAACTCTTACCAACCTAAAACCAAACCAACTGCCATCAAGTCAACTGGAACTCGCAACAGCCCCATGTGTTTCAGAGGAGAACTTCACTCCGTAGGGTTTTCAATGGCTGGAATCTTAGGGAAATAGATAGCTAGGCTTTTCTTCCACAGTGCTGCTGGGTAGATTCAAACCACAAACCTTTTGGTTTGTAGGCAAGAGTAAACTGTTAGCACCACCTGAGGACCTATAATTTTTTACCAAAACTAAAAAAACCAAACACCTTGCTGTTGAGTCAATAATTCTATATCAAAACCAGGAAGCTGACATTGGTACAATGTGTGTGTATAGTTCTATGCCATTTTATCACATGTGGAGAGTCACGCAAATACCCCCACAATCAAGCTACTGAACTGTCCATCACCACAAGGATCTCCCTCATGATACCCCTTTGTGATAACACCCACCACCCCCCCCCCCCACCATCCCTAATGCCAGGGCACCACTAATCCATCCTCCATTTCTTCATTTCAGGAATGTTATATAAAAGGAATCATACAACGTGTAAACTTAAGGGATTAGCTTTTTTTCACTCAGCAAAATGTCCTGGACATCCATCCAGGTAGCTGTGTGTGTCAATACATCATTCCTTTTTATGGCTGAGTAATATTCCATGGTGTGGATGAATCACAGTTTGGTTAACTATTCGCTTGCTGAAAAAAAGATTTTTTTCTCCCCAGTTTGGGGCTATTTTGAATAAAGCTGCTATGAACAATCGTGTCTAGGTTATTCTGTAGACATAAGATTTCATTTCTCTCAGATAAACGCCAAAGCCACCACACATCTACTGGTAACTGAAATGCAAAAGTTGACAAAAAAGAAGGATCAGTAGTTGGAAAATATGGCCCTGGTGATAGAAACAACGGCGGAGATTACATGATAGAATTTTGCAAGACCAACAATTTTTTCATTGGAAATACCTTTTTTCAACAACATAAACGGCGACTATACACATGGACCTCACTGGATGGAATACACAGGAATCAAATCAACCACATCTGTGGAAAAAGACGATGGAAAAGCTCAGTATCATTAGTTAGAACAAGGCCAAAAGCCAACGGCAGAACAGACCACCAACTGCTCATGTGCAAGTTTAAGGTGAAGCTGAAGAAAATTAAAACAAGTCTGCTAGAGTATGACCTGAGTATATCCCACCTGAATTTAGAGACCATCTCAAGAATACATTTGATGCACTGAACACTAATGACCAAAGACCAGATAAGTTCTGGTATGACATCAAGGACATCATATATGAAGAAACCAAAAGGTCATTAAAAAGACAGAAAAGACCAAAATGGATGTCAGAAGAGACCCTGAAACTTGCTCTTGAATGTAGAGTAGCTAAAGCAAAAGAAAAAAAAGATGAAATAATAGAGCTGAACAGAAGATTTCAAAGGGTGGCTCAGGAAGACAAAGTAAAGTATTGTAATGAAATATGCAAAGACATGGAGTTAGAAAACCTAAAGTAAAGAACACACATGGCATTTCTCAAGCTGAAAGAAACTGAAGAAAATTCAAGCTTCGAGTTACAATATTGAAAGATTCTATGAGTGAAATACTGAACGATGCAGAAAACATCAAAAAAAGATGGAAGAAATACACAGAGTCACTGTACCAAAAAGAATTGGTTGACATTTTACCATTTCAGGAAGTAGCACATGATCAAGAACCAATGGTACTGAAGGAAGAAGTCCAAGCTGCACTGAAGGCACTGGCAAAAAACAAGCCTTCAGGAATTGACAGAATACCAATCGAATGTTTCAACAGATGGATACAACACTTGAAGCACTCACTCATCTATGCTAAGAAATTTGGAAGACAGCTACCTGGCCAACCGACTAGGAAAGATCCATATCTCTGCCCATTCCAAAGAAAGGTGATCCAATGGAATGTACAAATTATCGAACAATATCATTAATATCACATACAAGTACAATTTTGCTGAAGAACATTCAAAAACGGGTGCAACAGTATATCAGTAAGGACTGCTAGAAATTCAAACCAGATTCAGAAGAGGACATGGAATGAGGGATATCACTGCTGATGTCAGATGGATCTTGGCTGAAAGCAGAGAATACCAGAAAGACGTTTATCTGTATTTTATTGACTATGCAAAGGCATTCGACTATGTGGATCATAACAAATTATGGATAATACTGAGAAGAATGGGAATTCCAGAACACTTAATGGTTTCATGGGGTAATTAGCCTGATATCATGTTTGGTGCTCTGTTCTACCTCCTAGTTTGTTGTCTGGGGTCTTAAAAGCTTACAAGCGGCAATCCAAGGTACAACAATTGATCTCTGTTCACCTGGAGTGACAGAGGAAGAAGGAGAGTCAGGAACAGGAAGAGGATGTGAAATGTGTGGCTAATTGCCTCCATGAACACCTGCCTTCTTTGCCATGAGACCAAATGATCTGGATGGTGCCTGGCTACCATTCTATTCTTCTATAGAATCTTTGATCAAAAGACGGGAAAATGTGCAACAGAATTTCAAACACTCATGGAATTCAGTCTTTCTGGAGCCACTGAGGCTGGATGAAGGAACCCCTGAAACCACTGCCTTGAGATAATCTTTAAACCTTAAACCAAAAATATCCCCTGGAGTCTTCTGAAAACGAAACAATGTTGCTGTCGTTGTTAAGTGCTGTCAAGTCAGGTTCTGACTCATAGTGACCTTATGCGGCACAGAACGAAACCCGACCCGGTCCTGTGCCATGCTCACAATCGTTTTTATGTTTGAGTCCATTGTTACATCACTGCGTCAATCCTTCTCCTTGACTGTCTTCCTCTTTTTTGCTGACCCTGTACTTTACCTAAGCATGATGTCCTTCTCCAGGGACTGATCCCTCCTGACAACATGTCCAAAGTATGTAAATCATAATCTTGCCATCATTCCTTCTAAGCAGCCTTCTGGCTGTACTTCTTCCAAGACAGATTTGTTCATTCTTCTGGTAGTCCATGGCATATTCAATATTTTTCACCAATGCCATAATTCAAAGGCATCAATTCTTCTTCAGTCTTCCTCATTCATTGTCCAGCTTTTGCATGCATCTGATGCGACTGAAAATACCATGGCTTGGGTAGATGCACCTAAGTCTTCAAGGTGACATCTTCGCTTTTCAACACTTTAAAGGTCTTTTGCAGCAGATCTGCCCAGTGCAATGCATCTTTTGATTTCCTGATTGCTGCTTCCATGGGTGTTTATTGTGGATCCAAGTAAAATGAAACCCTTGACAATTTCAATCTTTTCTCCAGTTATCATGATGTTGCTTATTGGTCCAGTTGTGAGGATTTTTGTTTTATGTTGAGGTGTAATCCATACTGAAGGCTGTGGTCTTTGATCTTCACCAGTAAGTGCTTCAAGTCCTCTTCACTTTCAGCAAACAAGGTTGTGTCATCTGCATATTGCAAGTTATTAATGAGTCTTCCTCCAATCCTGATGCCCCTTTCTTCTTCCTATAGTCCAGCTTCTCAACAGTTAGGTTCATTAGTAAAGAATGTCTGCCTTAAGCACTGTGATTTTTTAAGATCTGTCTACATGCATTGACAACAGGAAGTCGAAAGAGTAGATCGGAAACTCAAGGGCAGTGAGTTCATGTTGATGGAGGAGGAACAATTTGGGAAAGGAGGGTGAGAATGGATGTACAACTTGAAGAATATAATCAATGTCACTGAATTGTACATCTAGAAATTGCTGAATTGGTGTATATTCTGCTGCATATATTCTCAACAACAACAAAAACAAAAATAAATTATTAAAAAAAAAAAAAAACTACCATTCCACAATCCATACTTAGGTGCGTCAGTAGGAGGGTAGCTCCTGGTTTTGCTACCTGAGGCCTGTGACCAGGGTCTCAGTTTGGGCTCTGCTGTTTGCTAGATCTGCAAAACCTTGAGTAAATTATTTCCCCTCCATGGCTTCAGTCTCCTCATCTGTAAAACGAGAGGGGTGGACTATATACTGAGTCCTCTTCCAGCCTGCACAGGTATAATTTTTAAATTCAGTTCATCACTGCTACCTCATAAAAGTGGCTCTCAAACATTTTCATCCCACAATCCTCTTCTCCTACAGAAGAAATGGTAAAATACAGCAATCGCTCCTCGCCTACAATTCATCAAACATCAAATGCATGAATTTGGGCATCGACAGTTCTATAGACTGACTCTAACTTCCCTTTCTCTCAAATCTTATTTTCTATTACACATGGCAGTTTGCTCCAACCAAATTAAGTGATTTCCCATGCCCCAAGATTTTTCATTTCTGGGCTTTCCCTGATCCTCCGCTGCCTTGTAACCTCCACCCTACCACTGGCACCACCGCCTACTGTCTCAGTCTGGATTCAACTCTCTCAGAGTACTTGATGTTTTTAAAGCCACAGGTTGTCACTGTTTATGCCCATACCTTTTCTCCCCTACTAGAGTGAGGCATTGGTGGTTCAGTGGTAGAATTCTCACCTTTCACATGGGAGACCCAGTGTCATAGATTCAATTGTGTCCCCCAAAATTGTCTGTCAACTTGACTAGGTCATGATTCCCAGTATTGTATGATTGTCTACCATTTTAACATCTGATATGATTTCCCTATGTGTTGTAAATGCTATCATTATGATGTAATAAGATGGATTAGAAGCAGTTATACTGATGAGGTCTACAAGATTAGATAGTGTCTTAAGCCAATCTCTTTTGAGATATAAGAGAGAGAAGCTAGCAGAGAGACATGGGGACCTCATACCACCAAGAAAACAGTGCCGGGAGCGGAGCACATCCTTTGGACCCGAGGTTCCTGCGCTGAGATGCTCCCAGACCAAGGGAAGACTGATGACAAGGACCTTCCTCCAGAGCCGACAGAGAGAGAAAGCCTTCCCCTGGAGGTGATGCCCTGAATTTGGACTTCTAGCCTACTGGACTGTGAGAGAATAAATTCTGTTAGTTAAAGCCATCCACTTGTGGTGTTTCTGTTACAGCAGCACTTGATGACTACGACACCTGGGTTCGATTCCTGGTCAATGCACCTCATGTGTAGCCACCACTCGTCTGTCAGTGGAAGATTATGTGTTGCAATGATGCTCAACAGGTTTCAGCAGACCTTCCACACTAAGAAAGGCCCTGCCATCTATTTGGGAAAATCAGCCAATGAAAACCTTATGGATCACAGTGGTTCATTCTGCAATCACAGGGATGGCACAGAACCAGGCAGTGATTCATTCCACTGTGCAGGGGGTCGTCCTGAGTTGGGACCAACTGGATGGCACCTAACAACAACAACCAAGTGAGCGAGCAGATGGAAGGCAGAATTCAAGTGTGACAGGTCCCTGCACCTCCCCAGCCAGGCCACACGAGGTCCAGTGACTATATGTTGAACGTTTCATCACTTCGAGACTAATTTCCAAAGAGCCACATCATCTGACCCACTAGCTGACCATCCAAGATCTGCAGGTTCATGGAAGTGGACATAGGAAGACCAGATTCAGTCTCCACATGGTCTAAAACATGATAAACATGGGGTCATTGGCTTTGTTTCCATGGATACCAAAACCACAGCCCTCCTAACTTCGGTTGGGCTACAGCACCTCAACATGGTCCCTGCTGGCTCTTGTTGCCTTGAAAACGACCTAGGCCAGGAAAAGGGTCCTCCTGTCCTCCTGGGGACACCTGGACTCCACCATTCAGGCTCTCTTCCTCCACGTGGATGGTCCAGACTCCTGCTGTCCACCCACTCTCTGCTCGCACATCTATACACACCTACCTGGTAATAGATACTGAAAAGCTATCCTTTCAACAACCAATTGCCTTTGAACCTTTGTTAAACAGTCCCTTAGTGGTATAAACGGTTAACGTGCTCAGCTGCTAACTGAAAGGTTGGAGGTTCGAGTCCACCCAGAGGAACCTCAGAAGAAAGTCCTGGCAATCTACTTCCAAAAGATCAGCCATTGAAAACCCTGTGGAGCACAATTCTACTCTGACACATATGGGGTCGCCATGAGTTGGGGTCAATTTGACAGCAACTGGTGATGTGTGTGTGTGTATACACACACATATATACATAAACCTTTTATTTTAAAATAATGATACATTCACAGGAAGCTGGAAAAACGTATAAGAAGGTCCCATGTATCTTTCACTCTGTTTCCCCTAATGTTAACATTTTAGGTAAATACAGTACAGTATCAAACTCAGAAAATGGACACTGGTACAACTCAGAGCGCTCAGTCGGATTTTACCAGTTCTGTGCATATGTGGGTATACTCTGTACACTTTTATGACATATGTACATTTGTGTAACCACTATCATAATCAAGATACAAAACTTTTTCCTCACTGGAGTGTTCCCTCATGCTACTCCTTTGTAACCACACCCAGCCCACGCCATCTTGTACCCCTGGCACCAGTAATCTGTTCTCCATCTCTATACTGTGTTATTTCAAGAAGGGTAAATAAATAGACTCATACATTATGTAATCTTCAGGGACTGGTTTTTATCATTCAGCATAATTCCCTTGAGATCCATTCAAGTTCTTGCATCTGTCTATAGCTTCTTCTTCATTGCTGAGTAGGATTCCATAGTATGCATACCACCAGTTTTTACATTCACTCCTTGAAGGACATCTGGGTTGTTTCCAATGTTTGGCAATTATGAACAGAGCTTCAGTGAGCATTTGTACACAGGTGTTTGCATGAACATAAGTTCTCACTTCTCACATTCATGAGTACAATTGCTAGATCAGATAGTGATTTTTTTAATCTTACGAAAAGCCGGAGGCCTTGAAACATCACTTCTCAAAGACAGATTCTGTCCAATAGGGTCGGCCCCCTTCTCCCAGAGGGCAGATGGGAAGCAAAGTCCTACCAAGTATCCCATGTAAACCCGTTGCCATCAAGTCCATTCTGACTCATAGCGACCCCACAGGACAGAGCAGAACTGCCCCACAGGGTTTCGAAGGTTGTAATCTTTACGGAAGCAGATTGCCGCCGTATCTTTCCCCCTTGGAGCAGCAGATAGATTCAAACCTCTGACCTCTCGGTTAGCAGCCGAGTGCTTAACCACTGTGCCACCAGGGCTCCTAATCCCATGCAGAACCCACGCAAATCATAATCTTAAAAGATGCTCTACTTACAGTGCCTTTGCCTGGGGCCACATCAAGGGCAGAGGTCACTGAACACAGGTTTTTTGACGCTAATTACAACATACAAACACTTGTACCTGTAAACCAGAGGTGCGCCATGCTGAATGGGGAAAACAGAGGCAGTAACATACCATGAGTCTCAGTGAAGAAAATCATCATCTGAGAAATCCAAGCCCCAAGTTTACAATGCTCTTGTTAGCTGCCATGGGGTCAGCCCCAATTTATACTGACCCCGTGCACAATGGGGCGAAACGCTGCCCGGGTCCACATTATTCCCACCATTGACTATGGATTGGACCACTGTGAACCACAGGGTTTTCACTGGCTGATTTTCGGAAGGAGACCGCCAGGCCTTTCTTCCTAGTCCCTCTTAGTCTTGAAGCTCCACTGAAATGTGTTCAGCATCATAACAACACACAAGGCTCCAATGACAGATGGGTGGTGAGTACACATGAGGTGCACCGGCCGGGAATTGAACCCGGGTCTCCCACATGAAAGGTGAGAATTCTACCACAGAACCATCATTGCCTTCCCAATTTAACTTCAAACCCCAAACCCAAACCCATTGCTATCGAGTCAATTCTGACTCCTAGAGACCCTATAGGACGGAGTAGAACTGCCCCATTGGGTTTCCAAGGCTGTAATCTTTAAGGAAGCAGACTGTCACATTTTTCTCTTGTGGAGCGGCTGGTGGGTTTGAACTACCCACCTTTCAGTTAGCAGCCAAGTGCTTAACTAGTGTGCTACCAGGGCTCCTTTGCAATTTCACTTAAGTCCATGGAAATATGAAAACGCTGAGCCTTCTACGCCCATCAGCCCCCACAGGCCCTGGAAGAAGAGAGGGCAGGACTCAGAGCTCTGGCGGCCCCTGATTCAAGAGGATAAGGCACCTCAGCAGCCCCCACGTGACCCTGAGCTGCCCAGAGCCAGTCCGAGGGCCTCTCTCAGGCCCCCATTGCCCATGACCTGCTTCCTTCCCCGCCTCTGTGCCCCACTCCTCTGGTTTCCCCTTCCAGAAACTCTCTCCCTCCACGTGTCAAACTCCGACCCAACCTTCCAAATGTTTCCTCTTCTCTGAAGCCCTCCTGGCCTGCTCCTTCCCCCGCCCAAGCCATTATTCACACAGATGCACCACACCCACTTTCCACGGGGAGCCCCAATGCCACCTGCTCCTTCCTGATAATGCACCTCTCCCTGCAGCACCTAACGACACCCTGGGTCCTTCCCATCAGTCTCAGACAGCACTCACTCATCTAAAAACATAAAAAGATGAGTTTTCCTTGGCATCCCCTCCCCCTCCAGCTACAGTGCCCCACTCTTGTTGCACTTTATTGCAAATGTTCTGGAAGGAACTGTGTTCATTCCTCGCCTCCCATTCCCTCTTGGAGCAGCCCCAACCAGGATTTTGCTCCCACCACTCCAGGGAGTCCCTGCGTGGTGCAAAGAGTAAAGTGCTCCACTACGAGCCAAAAGGCTGTCAGTTTAAACCCACCCAGAGGCGCCTTGGAAGACAGGCCTGGCGATCTGTTTTGGAAAGATCACAGCCTTGAAATCCCTATGGAGCAGTTCTACTCTGCACACGGGCTGGAATCAAGTCAATGGCAACTAACACCACCATCACTCCAGGGAAGTGCTCCTATAAGATGCCCTTCACCTTGTGGTCCCCAACTGCCCATCACACACCCTTCCTCCCGGGGCCTCCTGGTCTTCTTCCCACCTCAAGGCTGTTGCCATCCTGTCCATTGTCTGTCCAGAGCCTCTGCAGGGAGAGAACCCAGGTAGACTCTTTGGGCCTCTCTTCTTCCTGACACTTATCCCCCCAGCAGCCGAACCTCATCACCTCCCAAATCAGCCCTCCTGGCCCCTCTGGAGTCCCAGACTCCAACCCCACTGCTCCACCAGAACCAGGGGCATCTGGCCAATGCGCCAACAGTCCCAGAGAAGGGTTTTATAGAACAGGATTCCCCACACTCCCAATGACAGCTTAAACTGCTAGTCACTGGTTTAAACAGCGCTAGGGATGTAATGTCCAGCTTATTGTAAACACTGACGTTTCCAAGTAAGATGGTTGTCACTCTTCCAAATGTATCTGTTGGAGTCTAAGCACCACGGCCACATCCACCGTCATCAATTCACAAAGAACACAAGCAAGGTCTCCTTTACCCACCAGGAAGTTTACAACACCTCTCTAAGAACACAATTGGCACCCCATGTCATAGGTTCGTGCTTGAAATCACTCTATGGATTACCCTGTCGTACTTCTTTGCAATACAAATATGCAAACAAGTTGAATAATTTCTTCATTTTCTTTGACCATGAAGTTGTGTTAAGAAAAAAAAATGCTTCCGGATTGAGTTATCACTGTGGTAACTGGAACACAACTGATCAAAACAGAAATGCGGTATAAATTTTTATAAATAATTATCAAATATAAGAAGTGTGTATAAGGAAGTGGAAGGAGCCTGGCGGCACAGTGGTTAAGTGCTTGGCCACTAACCAAAAGGTTGGAGGTTTGAATCCACCATCTGCTCCGCAGGAGAAAGATGTGGCGGTCTGCTTCCATAAAGACTACAGCCTAGGAAACCCTATGGGGCGGTTCTACTCTGTCCTATAGGGTTGCTATAGCCAGAATCGACTCAACAACACACAACATCATCATGAAGTGGATAGGGGTTTCTCCCTATCGGCTCACACGTCACGGATGGACAGTATTTACTGCTACAGTGAGATGATTCAACTTCAGCTCTGTTCCTGTTTTTCGTCTTGGTAAACATCAGCGCAGAGAAACCTTGCTCCCATCCACAGGACAGTGCCTGTCATGGATTAAATTATGTTCCCCCAAAAATGTGTGTATCTATTTGGCTGGGCCATGATTCCCAGTATTGCGCGATTTTCCTGTATGTTGTAAATCCTGCTTCCAGGATGTTAATGAGGGAGGATGGGCGGCAGTTGGGTTAGTGAAGCAGGACTCAGTCCACAAGATCGGATTGTGTCTTGAGGCAATCTCTTGAGATATAAAAGAGAGAAGTGAGCAGAGAGACAGGCGGACTTCACACCACCAAGAAAGCAGTGCTGGGAGCAGAGCGCGTCCTTTGGACCTGGGGTCCCTGCGTGGAGAAGCTCCTTGTCCGGGGGAACACTGATTAGAAGGCCGACAGAGAGGACGCCTTCCCCTGGAGCTGGTGCCCTGAATTTGGACTTTTAACCTACTTTACTGTGAAGAAATAAATTTCTCTTTGTTAAAGCCATCCACTTGTGGCATTTCTGTTATAGCAGCACTAGCTGACTGAGACAGTGCCTGACCTTCCTCAGTTACATGCAAAGACCACAGTGACTTTTCATCAACAATTACTGTAAATGCGTACCAGTCCACAGCTTGTGGGTCAAGAGTTAGGGACGCTTTCAATCTGTTGAAAGCCAAGGGTTTGTTGCTCCACTGTGGAGTCTCCCTCCACCCCACATATTTTTTGTTGGGATCCTGAGGCTTCCACACCTCAAGATTTGGGGTCATGGCCTCCTGGACAGTGAGGAGGGGGCCCTCTCTCAGGCAGGGCCATTTGAGGGAGCACAGAGGAAAAGTAAGGACCTTGGCCTGGTGCAAGGGTTTCTACCACCCAGAGGGGCACTGTGACATCTCAAAGGTAATAGGGCCCCCGGCTGCCCCTGCTCTCCACATCCCTCAGCTGCACCTCCAGTCACCCACTGCTCATTCCCCAACCCAGTGCTGTCTAGCTCTAGAAGTACACTTTGATCGGAATTGAACATTTAGGTGCATTGGGCTCCTTGGCATTTTATACAAAAACTAGAGAGAGACTTGAGATCACATTAATAATGTTGTTGTTAGTTGCCACTGAGTCAGCTCTGACTTGTGGCAACCCCATGTACATCAGAACGAAATGCTGCCCGGTCCTGCAATATCTTCGTGATCTTTGTACGCTGGAGTCCATTGTTCCTACTGTGTATTCTGAGTGCCTTTCAGCCTAGGGAGCTCATCTTCCAGCACTAGACAGGACACTGTTCTGTTATGATCCATATGGTTTGCATTAGCTAATTTTTGGAAGTAGGTTGCCAGGACTTTCTTCCTAGTCTGTCTTGTAGTTATGTCCACCAAGCAGGGCCTTTCAGTCTTGTTCTCAACAGTGCCTGGCACGTGGCAGGTGTTCAGCCAATAATTACTGAATGAATGGCTGAATAAATGAGTGAGCACCAGAAGTCTTTGAGGTGACTTGGACAGGTGTCATCCATACTTTACAAATAAGAAATGGAGGCCGCAAAAGCGTTAGGTTACTGCTCACAATCTCAGCTTTTGAAACCACATGGACAACGACCAGTTCTCTTAAATCTCTGACATGGGAGGAATACTCTTTTTCCTGGCCTTTTGCACAGAAAAGATACAGAAAGAATGACACACGAGAGGCACTTTCCCCAGTGAACAGAGTTCCAACTCAAAGATTATCATTGAAAGAAAAATCTATCAGCCTTGTAGTTGGGGCTGATTTTTTACTTGTTTGTCTTCTGGAAAAATAACTGTTTCTCCTGCTTCTGAAATTGAATATGCTGTTATTGGTTGCAACTTTCCTACAAAAGTATGAATCATAGATAGCAGCAAAAGAAAAAAAAAAAAAAAAGCAAATTCGATAAAGGAGAAAATTTAGAAAAATGTTTCCCTTTCAAGATCCAATTATTCTGCTTTTTTTTTCCCCTAAATGTATTTATTACATTGTTGTTGAGACAGCAAAACATACGCCAATTCAACAGCTTCTCCATGTACAATTCAGTGACACTGGTTACATTCTTTGAGTTGTACAACCATTCTCACCCACCTTTTCTGAGTTGTTCCTCCTCATTTACACAAACTCACTGCCCCCTAAGGTTCCTATCTAATCTCTCCATTTGCTGTTGTCAGTTTGTTCCCATATAGATAGTCCTTAAAAGAGTCTAATGCTCAAGGCAGATCTTTTTTACTAGTTTAGCTAAAATATATTTTTCAGTTTTAAGATAACTCCAGGGGATATTTTTGGTTTAAGTTTAAAGATTACCCAGGGTCGGCTGTCTCTTAGTCATTCACCAAAAGCCAGCTCTGTCAAGGAAATCCAGGGAAGCAGAGCGGAGTCGTGAAAATGTGGAGAATGTGAAAATGTCCAGGTTTGAAACAAAATGTGGTGGTGGGAGTTGGGGGGGATCACCACATTTTTAAAAAGGAAGTGTTTACGGTCAGTGCTGGCGCTTCAGGGTAAGTGGTCCACTTCTGCCTTTAAGGATTTATCAGAAAAGCAGTTGCTCTTTTACTTCTCAGCGTTAAAATTTATATTCAAACTGGTCTGTCTGGGATTTTGAGTGGGTTCAGAAACGCGTTTTGGCAGGTTTGAACACCTACACCGGTCCACATGTCCACGTGTCTCTGACCACACGCGCTGCTTTTTACCGTTTTAACTCAGGCTTGGTGGCCTGGGGGCGGGGGGGTAGTTTCTGAGCATTTGTGACAAACACTCACTATATTAAGATTGTAATAAAGGTAAATAAATAATAACTATAACCGTCAGGTCAGTCACGATATCCACAATGACTTTTCATTTCTGTCTCCTCAAAACTGATCTCACCCCAACACCTCTCCCTCCTCCCGCACGTGGCCAACGACCCCCTGCTCGGCGCGGGGCGGGGCCGGCCTCACCTGCTCGGCCACCCACCCCGGGGGCGGGCACACGTCACCTGTCCATCCGGCCTCACCACCTTCCCTCTGTCACCGAAAGGTTTGAAAACACTGAAACGCAGGTTTTCTTGAGGGTGTCTGGGGACCTGCTACTCTTAGGGCGGGGGACGGCGGGCGGGGGTGCAGGGACGCTCCTCCGAGTCCACACCTGGGCTGTCCCCGAAGGCAAGGAGGGAAAAGTGACATCAGGAAGGACCGTCGGCGACAAAGGTACCCGCCTGGGGGAGGGGGCTGCGCGGGGGCGGCGGGCCGGGGTCGCCGGAGCCCCCCTCCGTGCCCCCCCGGCCCGCAGCCCCCGAGTGCCGCGCTGGGCTGGCTGGCGGGCCGGTGGGGCCTGGGCGGGCCTGGGCCGGGCAAGGGCGGGGGCGGGGGCCGCCCTGCGCGGCCGGCCCGGAGCGCCCGCGGGGGACCCGGCGGCGGCGGCGCGGCGGGCGCGCAGGGCGATCCCGAAGCGGCTCCGCGGAATCCAGCCGGGTTTTGACTCCG
Source organism: Dugong dugon (assembly GCA_030035585.1). Classification (NCBI taxonomy): domain Eukaryota; kingdom Metazoa; phylum Chordata; class Mammalia; order Sirenia; family Dugongidae; genus Dugong; species Dugong dugon. The sequence goes on from CM057460.1 coordinate 222,703,209, forward strand.
ATCGCCACCGGGCCGAGCCGGCGAATGTAACAAAGAACAGTCGGCATGGCGGCTGGACCGGGGCGGGCGGGCCGCGGGCGGGCGGGCTGAGGACCAAGCGCGCGGGGCGGCGGGGCGCGGGCGGGCCTGGGGCCTGGGGCGGCGCGCGCTGGGGCGGGTGGTGCGGGGCGCGGCCCGGGGGTTTACCTGCCTGTGGAATGTGCAGAGCGGGGTCGGATCCTGACTCCGGGTTGCGATCCGCTCCGGAAACTGCGCAGCACCGGAAGCCGGGGGGGCGGTGGCGGAGCATTGTGGGAGCTGTAGTTCGCGGGCGGCCGGGGCCGGGGATATGAGAGCGGGCGGCGTGGACCCGGCGCTGGAACGGGCCTGGGGAGAGGGCGGCGTGGACCCGGCAGTGGGCGGTGTGGACTGGGGCGCGAGATGGGGAGCGGGCGGCGTGGACGGAACGCGGGCCGCTTGGTCGGGCGCGTGGGTGGCAGTCATCCCCAGGTCCCCGCGAGGAGCAGCGGGTCGGATTTTGGTCGCTGGGGGCGTCGGGCGGCTGCGCGCCGCTGCCACCCTCGTGGCTTGTCCCGGGCCCCGCGTTCCCGGACGGCGGCAGCGACGCCGATGCACAGAAGTTCGCATGGCCTCTAGCATCTCTCCTTTGAAGACTGTGTGTAGCCTTAATGTTTTTTATGAGCTGGTGGATGGAAGAAGGGGCCGGATTTTTCTCCAAAGCGGATCTGTGATTTCCTGCCCAGTCTAGAATGGCCGGTGGGCGGCTGCCGGAGCACGGTGTCTGTATTCCATTTAATACACGCGAATACTTTCCTAAACGCCAAGCGTCTAGCCCCCGCAAGGCCTGGTGAGGCCCAGCACCTTGCTGGTGAGTGAAGGCTGGGGCTGAAGTCCAGGCGGAGTGGGCTCCTGAAATCCACACCTTGTGTTACTGCTCCCTCCCCACCTCGCAAGCCCTGCTGGTGACCCTCTTGACCCCCTCCCTCAAATGGACGTGGAATCACAAACTGCTAGAAATAGGAGGCCCCTCGAGAGCTTTCTGCCTACTCCTGGCATCTGGGAGTCAGAGAAGCAAACTGTCTTGTTAATTTCTGCCTCGCAAAAGCTCCCTTTAACAAAACGCCAAAAGAGAGATGATAAGGTGGGGAGAAATAATGTGAAATTGATACCACACAGGTCTCAGTTCGCTCACATACGGAAAGCTCTTCTGAACCAATAAGAAAAAGATAACCCAATAGAAAAATGAGCAAGTCAATGAACAGTTTGCAGAAAAGAAACTACATGGGCTTTTAAGCACATGGAAAGCGATTCAGTTATGCTGTAATCAGCAAAAACATGATCCAGATCATTTTAATCAAATGAACAAAGATCAAAAAGTTTAATAGCATTATTTAAAGAAGAGGCTGTCAGGAAACAAGCTCTCTTGTCTTTGCTGGTAGGAAAATCGAAATTCCAAATGCACATACCCTTGAGTACAGCAATTCCAGGTGCAGGACTTCATCCTACAGACACTTTCGTGAAATGCCTTATGTATAAGGTTCGTTTGGGTTTTTTCCCTAGTTGCCGGTGAGTCAACTCCAAATCACGGAGACCCCATGTGTGTCAGAGTAGAACTGTGCTCCAAAGGGTTTCTAATGGCTGATTTTTCAGAAGTGAATCACCAGGCCTTTCTTGAGAGACGCCTCTGGGTGGACTCGAACCGCCAACCTTTCGGTTAGCAGCCTAGCACTTAAGGACTTGTGCCACCCAGGGACTCCTTGTAGAAGGTATAAATAGCCATTGAGAGGGAAAAATGGATGCATGTGGGTGCATGTGCAGGTGGGAATGCTCTGCAGGTGAAGAGGGCATGGGGGGTGTCGAGAGCTAGGCTCATTCCTCCCCCTTCCTGAGTATTCAACAACTTCCCAGATGCCCTTGCACTAAGTCTGAACCATAGCCTTCAGGATGTTTCTAGATCATCCCACCTGTCCATCCTCACCTCTACCCTGCTCGTATGCTGCCCAGCCGTGACATCCCCGCCTCCCTGCAACCTTTCTCTTCCCCAAGCATGTTCTCAGATCCTCAGCATGTGCTGAACATCTTCCAGGTTCCCCATGACCAGGTTCATCATTTGAGTCTTAGACCAACTGCGCCACTGTTCCCCCGAGAGCTAATAATGTAGACCCCTCCCCAACTACCCCCTTTTAGTGACATCACTCAGGATTCTAATCTGCCCAGATGGCTGGTTCTCTGGGCCTCTGTGTGCTGTTTAGTACTAGTGTGCCTGAACAAAAGCGGGTTGTTTATAGAAAAAAGTGACAGGTCACAGCAAGATTGAGACCTGTGAAAACAGACAAAGGGCCTCAACCCACCTAAAGCCATTTCTCACATCAATACACCCAGCACTGGGCTGGGATTCATACTCATAACCATCATCACATCTTCAAAAGAATTCAGTGTGTTCAGTATATTCCTCCTATGAAGGCTGCATCTATGAAGGCTGGAAATAATACCTTTTAAGGCAGATTTATATCCAAAGTTCTAAAGTTAAAAATGTTTTAGGACTTAAAGTGTCAAATTTTTGTCATTAACAACTAATGCAATGTACAATCTTCGACTGAATCCTAGACAGAAAAAACAAAACAATAAAGCGTATTATTGAGACAATTGAAGAAATCTGTACATGGACTGATACTGCGTAAGAGTATTGCATCAATGTTAAATTTCCCAAGCATAATTGTATTGAATGTATGAGAGGAGGTTGCCATAGTTCTTGGGAAATGCATTCTGAAGAATTTAGGGTGAAATGTCAGAATCTCTCCCAACAATGATAGGGAGGAGGCAAATGTAGCAATACTGGGGAATTTAGCTGAAAGGTATATGGGTTATTCTATACGTTTGAAACTTTATTTTTTTAAGTTTGACGGGTAACTTAAAAAAAGCACAGAGCATCCATTATTATCAGCAACTATTCCCAAGGATGTTATAGGAAGAGACTAGCTGTGGCATTAAGATGTTACCACTTCCCGGTGCAGCCCCACGACTCGGGCGATGCACTGCTCTCAGACCTGAGGTCTGGCCTGTCGTAGGCCTGTATAGGTAGTCCCCGAATTAACGAAGGGGCTCCGTTTTGATGACTCCGTTGTAAGTCGATCCTGACATACATACTTCTTTTTTTTTTTTTTTTTTTAGTTTTCATTATTATTGCCTTTTATTGTCAGTATCTTTATAAATCTGATCTTTGAACATCTGCGAGTGAATGTCTGAGAATGATAACATCAGCAAATTATTCACTGCAATATTTTATGTAGTACATGTTACTAACAATACCTGATACCCATGGCCATCGAGTTGATTCCGACTCATAGCAACCCTGCAGAGGAGTAGAACTGCCCCATAGGGCTTCCAAGGCTGTAAATCTTTATGGAAGAAGACTACCACATCTTTCTTCCGTGGAGCAGCTGGTGGGCTCCAACTAACGACCTTTTGGTTAGCAGCCAAGCACTTAACCACTGCACCACCAGAGCTCTTCATTAGTAACGGTAAGATGTACAAAACACCAAACAAACAAACAAAAAAAAAAACAGATTGTCTTATATGCGGTTCACCATAACTTGGATACATCATAAGTCAAGAACTACCTGTACTTTCCAACTAACCTGTCTCATTGGTTCTACTTTTTTTTTTTTTTAATTTAAATATAAAACTCCTTTAGTACAAGACATTATGGACATAACATACCCTCAGTCACTTCTCTACCCCGTCTCTAGCTTTTTAAGAAGTCCTGCTAATTTTCCCCATGCAGATAAAAAGAGAAGTCTAATTCAGCAAATAATTTAATTCCTACTATGTGCAAAACTTTGAATCTCACTCTATGTTATTCTCACCCACAATAGGCAGCATTAAATTTCAAGTTCAGAAAAGACCACATAAGGCCATAAGCCCTTGGCCTCTCCATTTGGCAAAAGGCCATAGAGACTCCTGGCTCTGTAAGGATTCACCAGTTAGACAGCCTGTGCTCAGATGCTGGTTCTGCTATTTATCAGCTGCGTGGCCTTGGGTGAGTTACTTAACCCTTCTGTGCCTCAGCTTCCTAATCTGCAAATTTGCTGTAGATCGTAACTTAAGGGATTGTTTCAAAGAGTCCATGAGTCACTACATATAAAGCCCTTTGAAAAATTCCTGGCACATAGTAAGTCTTCAACTAATGTTAGCTATTATTAATGTTCACCACTTGTCTGTCAGTTTGTTGTACCGTGGTGGCTTGTGTGTTGCTATGATGTTGGAAGATATGCCACTGGTATTTCAAATACCAGCCGGATCATCCATGGTGGACGAGTTTCAACAGCACTTCCAGACTAAGGGTAGGAAGAAAGGCCTGGCAACCCACTTCCAAAAATCAGCCAGTGTATACCGTATGGATCACAACAGAATACTGTCTGATATAGTGCTTGGAAGATGAGGCCCTAGGCTGGAAGTCACTCAAAATACACAGCAGCTGCAACAATGGACTCAGGCATACAAAGATGATGAAGATGATGCGGGCCTGGGCAGCATTTTGTTCTGACTGACGTACACAGGGTTGCCACAAGTCCGAGCCAACTCGATGGCAACTAACAGCAGCAACCACATTATTAATGTGACCTCAAGTCTTTCTCTAGCTTTTGTACAAAACACCAAGGAGCCCAAGGCACCTAAGCATTCAGCACTGATCTGTAAATGTCAATGGTGTTGCTATCACCAGTAGTTTTGAGGGTGTGTCATGTGCAGGGCACAACGTGGCAGTATCCGTTGTGGAAAGTTTTGGTTCAGAGCCATGGTCAATGTCTGAAAGCTGATGCTTCTAGGTCACCACTGGGGAGGAGGGTCTATCTGCCACGACTCTCTCCAGAGAGAGCACTTTGCTAAGTCATGCATCCAGTACGTAGCCCTCCATGAGCAACCTGCACTTCCTTTTTTAGAAATTATTGATGGACGTATGCATGCAGCACCCTGCCTTTTCAGAAGGTGACTGAAGCCAAGATCAGCATCTTTTCACGGACATCCCCTCCCGTGTCCTGTTCCATCATCCCCCAGCACTGGGTCTTTGGCACATGGGGTGGGATGGGGGGAAACAAGGTTTCTGTGTGTGCTCATGGAAGGATTATCAGCTGACAGTGTTGCCCTACAGGGTGGGCTCCGTACGAACCCTGGGGGATATGGGGGCTTGTAATCTAGCGGATGAGAGCAGAAAGTGAGTGATGCAGGGCACACAGACCGTGTGACAGGTGACAGTCAATGCCCTTGGAGGCACCCTGGCTCATCCTCGGTGGCTGAAGTCACTTCATGGAGAAGGCAGGGCTTGAGTTTCCCTAGATCATTAGAACAGTGAGTGGCAGGTGTGCTGGGGCCCAGGAGTGAACATTCCAGCATGCCCGCTGGTGGTTGAAGTGGATTGATTTGGCCAGTGTAGACTGGCAAAAGCACAGTGTTCACCTGGAGGTGACCAGCAGGAGAGCAGGTGAGGAAAGTGGGTGCAGTAGGACAAGTAGACTTCCAGAACTCCTCAGTCGCCTCCAGAGTGTGGGCTCAGAATAGACCCACAGTCACACAGATGAAGCAACAGTTCAACCAACCCAGCCCCTAGACACCTCTGATTCCAAACAAGATGCATCTCCATCACCACCATGCCATATCCAGTCACAAGAGTGGAGAATCTGGACTCTGAGCCAGAAAGCATCAGCATCCTTCTGACGGCTGAGACCCTCCCCATAGGGGGCTCTTCCTCTGACATCTCAGCCCCCAAGTGACCGGGGAAAGGGAGGTGCACCTGACACCCTGCACCTAACACAGGAGTCAGGGCAGCTAGGAGGAAGGGTGAGGGTGTGGGGCTAAGAGGGTGTTGGGGGCTGAATTGTCCCCCCAAGCAATACGTTGAGGTCCTAAACCCCAGTACTTGTTTGGAAATAGGGTCTTTGAAGATGATGGTATCAGCTAACACGAGGTCATACTGGAGTAGGGTGGACCCTAATCCAATGACTGGTGAGCTTATAAAAGAAAAGAGACAGAAGATGGCCGTGTGAGGGTGGAGGCAGGGATTGGGCCAAAGATGGCCAGAAGCCACCAGAAGCTGAAAGAAGGCAAGGAAGGATGTTCCCCTAGACCCTTCAGAGACCGCATGGCCCTACTGACACCCTGAATTCAGACTCCCAGCCTCCAGAACTGTGAGGGAATAACTCACTGTTGTTCTAAGCCACCCAGCCTGTGGGACTTTGTTGCGGCAGCCCCAGGAAGCTGAGGAACGGGGGCTGTCGGGTAATTTCCTTAGCACATTCCTTCTCTAAAACGTGTCCTCTGATACTTGGGCTCCATGGAGAGAGTGGGAGGGGTTCAGAGGCAGGAGAAACCAGAAAACTGGTAACTGGAGAAGACAAGACACCTGATAGGGTTTGTATAGGACACCTTTGTGCACCCCCTCAGACTCCGCTGCACTCTGAGCCCAGTCACTGCAGTCAAGCCCCTCATGAGGGTGCAGACACCATGCCCACCCTGGTCGTTCCAGCCCCTCTTCTCCTTTGGCCCCTCTCAGGGGCTCACTCTGCACCCACCATGGGCCACCCCCCTGGACAGGCATTTGACACCCAGACCACCCCTCTACCCCTAAGTGGACAGTGCTCCCCAGAAGGTCCCTGTGGGTCACACAGGGTCCCACGGCGGCCCATCGTAGGTAGCCAACCTGAACACCATCTTTGGGCTGGCTCCCCCTCCTGTTTCAGTCCCACAGCCCACACTGTGGTGCCCTGGCATCCCTCTTCAAGTGTGCCACCCACGCACCACCCTTGTCCCAGGCTTCACTGCCCGAGGAACCCAGGCTAAGGCAGACCCTAACTTGTAGCACCCACAATTCATGGTGACCCAAAGTCCCCGGAAACAGTGATTTTCTATACAAAACCTTTTAACCCCATTGCCCTCAGTTGATTCCAACTCACGTGGACCCCGTGTGTTACAGAGTAGAACTGCTCCATAGGGTTTTCTTGGTTACAGAAGCAGATCAACAGGCCTTTCATTCCTGCTGCCGCTGGGTGGGGTTTTACCGCCAACCTTTGGGTTGGTAGCCAAGTACAGTCATCCCTCGGTACCTGCGGGGGATTCATTCCAGGACCCCTGCGAATACCAAATCCCTTATAGAAAATGGCGCAGTGTTTGCACATAACCTACGTAATCCTCTCGTATACTTTGAATCATCTCTACTTATAATACCTAATACCATGTAAATGCTATGTAAACAGTTGCTATACAGTTCTGTATTGTTTAGGGAATAATGACGAGAGGTGAACAACGTTCAGACGAGTGCTGGAGAGGCTAAAGATCTGTGAAATGGTGGCAGGCGGCAGCTGAGTGTGCCTCCATAGCGCTTCATCCACGTGGATTCACTATAGTGCTCGCGTGCCCCAAATTCGGGTTTTGCTTTTTGGAACTTTCTTTTTTTTTTAACCTCGAATATTTTCAATCCACGGTTGGTTGAATCCGCGCATGCGGAACCCGCGGATACGGAGGGCGACTGTACAAACCATTTGCGTCACCCAGGGACCCAAGCAAACAGGATGCCACATGGCTTATAAATCCTCTAAGAAGAATGCTAGGAAAGAAGCCGTTTGGCAAGTGCTAAGCAAGGAAGAAGCAAAAATGAGCTAATGGCTCAGCTTTTCTTTCACACGGTTGACCGTGATGGGCGGTCACGCGCAGTAACCTCCGAGGCATTCGGTCACAGAGACACTGGGAGAAGACTCTGGGGGTTCCAGAACAGCACAGGACTCAGGGCAAAGACAGCTCAGTGCTTGGTGTTAGGTATGCATGTTTATTTCCTTAAAAGACGGTTCATGCTCCAGCCGCATGGTCTCTAAGTGGACCCGTCCACAACCTAATTGCACCGATTTGGTGCAGGACCCTAACTTGATTTTAAAGTGCTACCCAGGAATACAATCATTGCAATGCAAATTTATCACCAAACTTGATCTTCAAGCCATCACATATCTGGAAAAACCTTTTTTTTTTTTTTTTTTTTTTTAAATGTAGGGTTGACATAACATTGAGAAAAAAAAATTACAAAGCTAGAATATAAATGGTGCGTTATTGACCCGTTGGTAGCTAAGCAAACTGGGCGCTTTGCTGTACTTCTAATGCCTCCTCACACATAAACCAGGAACGCTAAGAAAATTTACCCAAAGGTCACCTGAGTTTGCTTCGTAGGACTCAACAGTGTCCTTATCACTGAGCTGGCTGCTTTGGTAATCACGTTGGACAGGTTTTGGGCAGTGGAGAGAGGGCCTGGCATTATGGTCTACACTGGCACTGAGGTCAGCTCCCTATCTGGTAGAGATAAGTGTTCTGACTCCCAACCTCCACCAAAGGTATACGCTGAGGCCTCAAGACCTGAGGGCCTTAAGATTATTACCCAGAAGACACCTGCATTTGTTGGCAGCAATGTAAATTCACCTTTCCCTTTCTGCTCAAGGAGAAAATCCGTAACCCTTCTCTAGGTGGGCCAGTAAATCCCAATAAAAAACTGAGCAAGCATGTAATTTGTAACTGGGCGACAGTGACTGGCCAATTCACGGAGGAAATCAAGGGCTGGTGTTGAACTTAAACTTGATTTCAATAAAGTGCTCCTTCTAACCACTTCGCCTCACAGCAGGTTTTCAACTGAAACAATGAGGTTGCTACTTTTGTTACTGCTACATTAAAACACACACACTTAAAAGTCCGTTTTCATCCACCACAAAGAAAGCAGGCACATCTTTAAACAAAGCAATCCTGACAGCGTTGCAAGCCCATTAAAACCATCATGAGCACCTTTTCCTGAAGACACAGACACGTGGTAGTGTTCATGAAGAATGGCTTTTAGAAGCCCATTCTACAAAAATCTCGTCAAGACACGCACACAAAAGCCCTCAAGCCACTGAAGTCTGTAGAAAAGGTAAGGGAAAAAAGGCAATTCACAAATTAGTGTTTTGAGTATTTGGTATATAGTCTTAACGGATGCTTCACTTAGATGACATTTACTTTAATATAAATACCCTACGCTATTAAAAAACAAACCCGGGTAACAGCTTGGAAAAAAAACATTCACAGTATCCATGGAGCCCATGGAGCCCTGGCACTACCCTGACGCTTCCCTAATGCGTGCGCCCATCTACCTGCTTGTTTTAATTTCCTGGGTAAACCCCTGACCCATTAGTGTTCTACATAACCATGGCCACTAGATGGAGATAACGTGCATCTAGAGAATGGGCTCCTGGCTCTTTCCAAAATGTATGGGGGGGGGGGGGTCTCTGTACCAAAGGGACACACCCAGGACCCACGAAGCTCCTGAACAGCACTCTCCACCTGTCTCGTCTTTAATTCACTTGCTTCACACACACGGGATAGATGCAGCCCAGTTAACACTTTCGAGGACCCTGATGAAGTTTCAAGTCACGAGGAAGCTGAAAAAGCAGAGCCCTTGATGAAGGTTAAAGAGTGAGCTCGTTGGGTTGGTGGTGACTGGTCATGGTTAAAAAAACTTTTTTTTTTTTTTTTTTTTGTAGAGCACGAAAGCTCCATTTAAAACTTTGGTATCTTCACCCTTGAAAAAACTGAATCCATCTAAATTTCAAAAACAAACCAAAAAATCCAAAGTTGTATTGAAAACTTCTAATCAATGTTGGACAGTCTTAGAATTAATCCTTGTATGTTGCAGGTTCTACCCACCACCTAAGTCACAGCACTAATACTTCAAGTAACATCAAACATTAAAGTGACCACCCGTTTTAAACAGGCTAGTGGTTATTACTAACCTCTGGAGACTAATTTGGGATTAATATGTTTCGGAACTCCAGGTGCTAATTTACAATGATCAAAACTGGGATATAATCCTTGAAAACAAAGTATGGTGAAAAAGTCCTTTTAAAGCCACTGATAATTCCCAGAGCACCTACGGATTTTTAAGTGTGCATTTTAAACTTCATTTCTGAGTTTTCTGATCTCTCTCACAAGAAAGAAAAGAAAAAAAAATCCTGTAATTCTGTTTTTTTACAATGGTTTTTGCTCATCAATAGCTTGACTGCCCCTGAAATGTGTTTAATGATTAACAACCAACTAACATCGCACTCACTTGACCTCACATCCGTGACAAAAGTTAAGTTTTCCTAACAGCCTTTTAAATCTTCTTGGAGGAAAGTGGATCTAATTAAACTGTCAAAACATTTCACCCCGATGATAGTTGCTCTTTAACAAGCACGACTATGGGAAGTGATCCATGCTAAATAAATGGACTCATGTGAACTCTAGGAACCAGCCTAAAAGTAGAAAGTTGTGTACTAAGAAGGAAAGGATTTGAAAGATGCATTGGAATATTAAAAGGATGTGCCCAGTTTATCATGTTTTTCCCACTGGACAGCAAACAAAGGTGCCCCAAAATGCGTTGAGCACTGTTCCAAGTGGAATTCTGAAGAGTCACAGAAGGAACTGGATGGAGTGTGGCTCCTTTGTTATAAAACTTCAAAACACCAGAGACACAAAACAATTTCCTTTTTGACCCTAAAAGTACTTGTTTTGTCTACCGGCGATGTTTGACAAGTCGACCTTGGGCTAAAGAAAAACCATGTATGTGAAGTTAAAGCTGTTGGTTATTGCCCCTAACTTCATTCTGACAGGTTCGCTGGCACTCTTGCTTAGCAAGTATGCCAGAGAAGAAAAAAATCCATGTGTTCACAGCTCTGTTGGTATTAGAGCTCTTGACACGATAGAGAAAAATATAAAAATCACGTAATAAGAATTTATATATATATATCTTCCATTTGCAAGTAGGCTCAAAGTAAACTTGGAAAAAGTGTTCAGCATAATATGCATAGGATATATTTCATAGTGGCATAATTTTTCAAGTTGTATGGCTAATATCAAAGGCAAATGTCTTCCTACATTTATCATAGTATTTCCATTCCTATTAGAATTTCTCTTATTTACTGATACTTCTGCCCATGTCCCACCGCCCTGTATCAGGGCCAGCTGCACTTTTTACCCTGAGCAGCCAATAACCAGAGGTGACCCATCCATTCTGCTTACAGTGACAGCACAGAAGAGGGGTACCTCCTGTTTGTAATGAGGTCCCGCTATGGACCCCAAATACCACTTGTTAGACTGGGTAAAGTTGAGTCCCCCAAACCTGTCACCCCCACAGTCCAGGAGAGCACAACACATAGTTCACAATGTAAACCTCCTCCTAATATTTAACCTCAGTGCTTAGACTGGAGCACAGCCTGAGCTATGGGGCTGTTGGGTCTTATCTGGCATCTGGTGGCAAATGAGGTTTTGTCAGTTCTCTCTGGGGGAAGCCTCCTGGCTGGAGACTTTACATAAAAATTACATGTATATAATTTTTTTTCCCCTTTAAAAGACCAAGTTGTTGGAAAACACTAAGCCAGACAAAGCAGGGCCACCTGACTGCTCACTGGCACATATGCTTTGTCCTGGTGTGTTAATACGGGTTCACGGGAAGGAGGCTGCCGACTGTGAGCCCTACACACGGGGGTCCACGTGGGCGCCGTTCATGGTGCTCTTGCTTCTGTGTCTGGACAGCAGCTTCTTGTTCAGGATCCTGCTGAGGGTCATCCCCTTCCTCTTGGCCCCCTCCGGCTGCTGCAGAAACATCAGGTCATTGTGGGACTGGCTCATGCCCGGGTCTTTCTGTTGATGCCGCCGGCGGAAGAACAGCTTTGCGCCCTTCCTTAAAATTCCGCCTGGAAGAGGAAAGGCACAGAGGGCTGGTCAGGTGGGCAGTGGAAGCAACGCTGGAATGACTAGTCCAACTTCATAAAGGAAGCTTGAGCAACTCCAATAAAAAGCCTGGTCACTTCCAGTGTCTTACTTGAGTGTGCTATCACTATTCATGCTGGCAAAACCACAGGAACGGAGCCAGTCCCAAGAACTAGAGCACTCTAGAAGTGAGAAGATTATGAAAGGAGAAGTAGTAAGACTTGACTGTACGACTACATTGGTATCTGTCATGGATTGAATTGTGTCCCCCCAAAATATCTGCCAACTTGGCTGGGTCAAGATTCCCAGTATCGTACGATTGTGTACCATTTTGTAATCTGATGTGATTTCCTTATGTGTTGTAAACTCTATCACTATGATCTAATAAGATGGATTAGCAGCAGTTATACTGATGAGGTCTACAAGATTAGTGTCTTAAGCCAATCTCTTTTGAGATACAAAAGAGAGAAGCGAGCAGAGACACATGGGGATCTCATACTACCAAGAAAGCAGTGCCAGGACCAGAGCGTGTCCTTTGGACCTGAGGTTCCTGTGCTAAGATGCTCCCAGACCAAGCGAAGACTGATGACAAGGACCTTCCTCCAGAGCCGACAGAGAGAGAAAGCGTTCCCCAGGAGCTGATGCCCTGAATTTGGACTTGTAACCTGCTACACTGTGAAAGAATAAACTTCTCCTTGGTAAAGCCATCCACTTGCGGTATTTCTGTTAGAGCAGCACTAGATGACTAAGGCAGTATCCATTCCCACAGCAGGTACTGATACCACCAACTTCCCAGTCTAACCAGGCTGGGCGCCCTCTGCACCACCCACTTCCCTTCAGTAGGAAGCAGGTAAACAGCAGAGCTGGTCGTGTTAGTAAAACCAAATTAAGCTGCCCTGAGGACAATGGTATTCACTTTCTTAAGAGAGTTACACAATATTTGGTTTGGGAGGAATAACATTTTTTGTAACTCCAGATCCTGTTGCGTTTATGTTAGGCTGAATCATATGAAATTGCTGTTATTTGATCAGTTTTGACCTACAAAACCTCAATTTCATATGGTTCAACCTATCTGTATGTGAGTAGGTGATGTCACATAGTGGAATATGAAATAGGAAAAAAAGCAGCAGCAACAATAATTTCAACAGCAACAATTCCAGAAAGATCAAGTGCAAACTAACACAACGGCCAGGGAACAAGCCAAGCCAGTTGCCGTCAAGTTGATTCCAGCTCATGGCGACAGCACAGAGTAGAACTGTGCTCTTTAGGGTTATTGGTGGCTGATTTTTTGAAAGATTGCCAGGCCTTTCTTCTGAGGTGCCTCTGGGTGGACTCAGACCTCCAACCTTTCGGTTAGAAGCCCAGCGCTGAACCCTTGAATTCCAAGGGTCCACTAACCCGCTTACTCTTTTACAAGTTGATTGTAGATCCTGATTTAACATCCTGTTAAGGGAGGCCCAGCCAAGGTGAGGGAGTAAATAGTTCAAGCTAGCCTGTGAAATTCACTACCCCTTGCATGAAAGTGTTAATGACTTTGCAAGAAAATAGGTCTGATCAGGTGAACAGGAGTTTTAGAATTAATTTGGTAACTTACTCCTTCTTATGATGGACATATCCAACAAATACTTTAGCAGCCATGACACACATATAGTCCTCCAAGCTTTCCTCCTTCAATGGAGAGGATAAAGAATATGAATTGGCTCTTTGATGCCAGCGACCGTGGCATCTGAGCCATGAGAGAAGCCGAACCCAGAGCTGTCTATGAATCTTTGTGTAATCAACACTCATTACGGGAAAAAAGCAGCATGCACCGGTTACTGTAAGAATCCATTTATTAGACCTGACCTTGAGAATGGGCTTCCTCATCCTATTTATTCCGCGCAGGTTAGGCAGTAGAAAGGCGAAGTGAAGTGTTCCAAGGAATGGGCGAAGTTCAATCTGGTCAAAGCACCCAGAAAAAAGTTTTCACTTTCTCTTTAGTTGGAGCCCTGGTGGCATAGCAGTTAAGAGCGCGGCTGCTAACCAAAAGGTCCGCAGTTCAAATCCACCAGCTGCTCCAACGAAACCCTGTGGGGCAGTTCTACTCTGTCCTATAGGGTCACTATGAGTTGGCATCGACTCAATGGCAACGGGTTTGGTTTTTTCGTTCTCTTGGGTTATAATCAAATAACCTATTATGCAGAATCATTAGGACATTTTGAATGGTTATCTAAAGTTGGGGGCCCGGTGCTGGGGCTGTAAGGATTTCTGGGGAGGGGATGAAAAGGAAGGGTAAGCATACATGTGTAAATGAGTTTACTCTTGTACAGGAGTCCCTGGGTGGTGCAAATGGTTGGAAGTTCGAATCCACCCAGAGGCACCTTGGAGAAAGTCCTGGTGATCTACTTCCAAAAGATCAGCCATTGAAAACCCTATGGAGCGCTCAAGAGACAGAAAGGGCCACACAAACCAGAGACTTCATCAGCTTGAGACCAGAAGAACTAGATGGTGCCCGGCGACCACCAAAGACCACCCTGACAGGGAACACAACAGAGAGTCCCTGACGGAGCAGGAGAAAATTAGGGTGCAGAACTCAAATTCTAGTAAAAACACCAGACTTAATGGTTTGATTAAGACTGGAGGGACCCTAGAAGACATGGCCCCCAAACTCTCCGTTAGCCCAAAACTAAAATCATTCCCAAGGCCAACTCTTCAGACAAATATTAGACTGGACTATGGGACATAAAATGATACTCATGAAGAGTGTGCTTCTTAGCTCAAGTAGATACATGAGACTAAATGGGGAGCTCCTGTCTGGAGGTGAGATGGGACGGCAGAGAGGGTCAGGGGCTGGTTGAATGACACGGGAAATCCGGGATAGAAAGGAGGCGTGTGCCGTCACAGCATAGGGAGAGCAACTAGGGTCACATAACGTGTATAAATTTTTGAATGAGAGACTGATTTGAATTGTAAACTTTCACTTAAAGCACAACAATAAAAAAAGGCAGCAGCAGCAGCAGCAAACCCTACGGAGCACGGTTCTACTCTGACACACATGGAGTCACTGTGAGTCAGAATCGACTCGATGGTAGCTGGTAAATAGGCCTTACGTGCTAATCTGTTGGACGTAAAATCTCAGTTCCTGGAGCGATTCAACTCTCCGTAAAATGGAAAATCCCCAGTTACATTAGGATGACCGGTGCAACCACCACCTCCGGGACTTGACTTTCAAGTTTAGCAGATGGAGCAGCTGCAGGTGCCCTGTGGTTAATTACCCCACACATCAAACGTCATCCACTGAGGAAAAGGCCACTGTGCACAGCGACAGCGGACAAGGGGGGCTCCCATCTGTGGTGGCTATGAGCCTGGCCAGGTTACCTCAGGTTTGGGGGTCCCAGGAGGTGTTTCTGGTCTTCGGACACCTAGCTCAAGTTTTGCTTTAGGTTAGCCTTGGAGTCCCCACAGGGTATTTGAATGTTGGGGAGAATGATGGCGGAGAAGGGAGGTCTAGGGGATCTATTAGATTAACCCGGATCGCTCTGATACCACTCCCCACCCTAAACTCTCCTGGGGGATGGAAGCCAGGGCAGGGGGGCAAACCAACCTACCCCCCTGTACCTAGTCAACCGGAGGTCTAGGACTTAGGACACCTGGGAGTAAGAGGTGACCTCCAGGAGGGTCAGTCTCCACAAGCCATTGCATATGCACCTGTGCCCTGAAATTCTGTCAGGGGCTGGAGCCAGCATCCAACGTGTGAGGGCGGTGGATGAGGGGATGGAGAGGGGAGGACATTGCAGCCCAGTTTCATGAATTTGTATTTGACTTAAGACAGAGTTGAGAAACCCCTGCTGTGACTTTTTTCCCCGTCTTTATTTTTTCTGTATGAACAGCCTGTGTTTTTTTAATTTTTTTTTTTTTTTTACTGTACTTTAGATGAAGGTTTACAGAACAAATAGTTTCTCATTAAACAGTTAGTACACATATTGTTTTATGACATTGGTTAACAACCCCATGACATGTCAACGCTCTCCCTTCTCGACCTTGGGTTTCCTATTACCAGCTTTCCTGTCCCCTCCTGCCTTCTCGTCCTTGCCCCTGGGCTGGTGTGCCCCATTAGTCTTGTTTTGTTTTATGGGGCTGTCTAATCTTTGGCTGAAGGGTGAACCTCAGGAGTGACTTCATTACTGAGCTAAAAGGGTGTCCGGGGGCTATGCTCTTGGGGTTTCTCCGGTCTCTGTCAGACGAGTAAGTCTGGTCTGTTTTTGTGAGTTAGAATTTTGTTCTACATCCTTCTCCAGCTCTGTCCGGGGCCCTCTGTTGTGATCCCGGTCAGAGCAGTCAGTGGTGGTAGCCAGGCACCATCTAGCTGTACTGGACTCAGTCTGGTGGAGGCCTTGGTAGCTGTGGACAATCAGTCCTTTGGACTAATCTTTTCCTTGTATCCTGTTCTCTTCATTCTCCCTTGCTCCCGAAGGGGTGAGACCAGTGGAGTATCTTAGATGGCTGCTCACAGGCTTTTAAGACCCCAGACACTACTCAGCAATGTAGAAAGTAGAACATTTTCTTTATAAACTGTGTTATGCCAATTGAGCTAGATGTTCCCCAAGACCATGGTCCCCACATCTGCTGTGACTTTCTGTTGTATCCTTAGAGCCCTGGGACGCCCCCTCAAAGAATTAGGTGCGGGATGGGCAGTAGAGTCATATTCTCAGCCCTGAAACTCTGTGCAATCACCCAGCCTCTCTTTAAATCTGCAGATGCCTGGGCTCCACCCCTGAAGAATCTGATTTCATTGGTCTGGGGAGAGGCCTGGACATTAGCATTTGAGAACCACTCGCCTAGGTCAGGTCAGGAGACCCCAGGTAGTACAGTGACACACTTGGCTGCTAACAGAAAAGCAGGAGGTTCGAACCCACCCAAAGGTGCCTTGGAAGAAAGGGCTGGCCACCTACTTCTGAAACATCAGCCACTGAAAACCCGATGGAGCACAGCTCTACTCTGCACTCGGGTCACCATCAGTCAGAACTGACTTGACAACAACGGGTTACAAGGGAAGCAGCAGGAGACAGGCAAAGCCTGGCTATAGCCAAAATACTTGAAATAGAGAATTTGCACATTTTGGAGCAATTGCTTTAACATAGTTAATTTAAATTTCATTCTAAATGCCTAAAATAAAAATCCTTGCCATATTAAGATACAACATCAAGGATTTCCAGCCCTGTATAAAATTGGGAGAAGAGGAAGATGTGCGTGATACAGTCGCTTTCAACTCTACTACTGACCGAGGTTTGTCCCACAGTCTAAAGACGGCCTGGTTTTAGTGACAGGCCCCTTCTCCAGCCCGCCTAGGCCTGCCTCCATGCACAGCACTGGAGAGACTTTCTTTTTTAAAAAATGTTCTTTAATGCTGTCGAGTTGATTCTGATGCACAGCAACCCCATGAGTGTCAGAGTACAGCTGTGATCCAGAGGGTTTTCAATGGCTGGTCTTTCAGACGTAGAATGCCAGGCCTTTCTTCCTAGTCTGTCTTAGTCTGGAAGCTCCACTGAAACCGGTCTACCATGGGTGACTGCTGGTATTTGAAATACTGGTGGCATAGCTTCCAGCATCACAGCAACACACAAGCCACCAGAGTCAAACAAACTGACAGACGGGTGTGGTACAGACCACGTTACCACTACCAGTCGCTGTCAGTTCTGACTCACAGCAACCCTGTGAGTGTCAGAGTCGAGCTGTGCTCTATAGACTTTCCAATGGCTGATTTTTTGGAAAGTAGATGGCCAGGCCTTTCTTCCAAGGTGCCTCTGGGTAGACTAGAACCTCCAATCTTTTGGTTAGCAGCCAAGTGCATTAACTATTTACACCACTCAGGGATGGGGTTATTTTCTGTTTTATTCCAGACAAATCCCAGGGCATGGTCCTCTCAGACGGGTGTGCTGTTTGGTCAAATTTCGTTGTTCAAAGTCAATGTCAGAAACTGGATGATGTCATAGATGCCCTTGTGTAAATCTTCCTGAACACATTGGTGTACCCCCACCCCCCGGGCCTGTGCTTCCCCTAATTTGATGTGACTTAACAGGCTTCCATGGGGACATCAGCTTCTTGCACAGAGGACAGATGTAAAGGGGCAGGGACCGAGATTGGCAGTGGTACAGAGTAGCAGCTGCAACCCCAGCTGTCTCCCAACCACCTCTGAGGTAGGTCTTATCGCTATTCTACAGATGAGGACGCTGCTCTGCCCCAGGCCAAGCACTTACTAATGGTGGGTGCAGGGTGCAAAGCCAGCTTTCCGGGCTAAAACGTGTTCCTGTGCCCTCACTTCTGTGTTGCTAAGGACACCGTATACACTGGGAGATTATCAGTCCTGCCCCCGAGAAGTAGTCAACCAGGTGTCTGGAAAGGCTGCATCTGTGGTCAGTGGGAGGAGCCTCCTGAGACCTTCTCTGAGGGACACGGAGCCAAGACCTCTGCTGGAGATTTCTGGAACAATTTAAACCTCCAGAGAGGCACACTGGTGGCATGGGTAGGACAGGACACTCTAGGAGTGCAAATCCATTGCCAGGGCTAGCAGTTTCCCTCACCAGCATAAAGAATAACTCTATATTGTTAGCTACCATCGAGTTGGCCCCAACTCATGGTGATCCCATGTGCAACAGAAGGAAATGCTGCACAGTCCCACACCATCCCCATGATTAAGCGTGGATCAGTTGTGATCCACAGGATTTTCATTGGCTGATTTCTGGAAGTAGATCTCCAGGCCTTTTTTCCTAGTCTAGCTTAGTCTGGAAGCTCCGCTGAAACCTGTTCAGCATCATAGCAACACGCAAGCCTCCACTGACAGATGGGTGGTAGCTGCACATGAGGTGCATTAGCTGGGAATCGAACCTGGGTCTTCCACACAGAAGGCAAAATTCTACCACTGAACCACCAATGCCCCCCATTACTCGTATAAACAGATGCTATTCATTTTTCATTTCGAATGTGAAGTTGCTGGAAACCTGGCCACTGTATCACAGTTACCTTTGGGGTAAGTAATGCTGGCACAAAAGACCACGTGTTTGCTCTGTGTATGGCAGACAGACAGCTCCGTGGCAGGGGCACACACACAAGCACAATTTTTTGTCTGCTGGGAAGTAACACTGTGTAGATTTTACTCATCTGCCCAACTCCACCAGTAATTACGAGTATTTTGTTATGTCGCACTTGACTTTGAACCCCACAGAAGCCACTACCCTGTAATGATGATGGGGAAGTTAACATCAACAAGGCAAGAGTAATTGTCACTAATTGGACTGCAGAAACCCTGACTACCTTATTTCAGGTCCCTGGGTGGCGTAAACAATGAAGTGCTTGAATACTCGCCGAAAGGTCGGCAGTTCAAGCCCACCTAGAGGCGCCTCGGAAGACAGGCCTGGAGATCAGCTTCTGAGAGGTCACAGCGTTGAGAACCCTGTGGAGCAGTTCTACTCTGTACACGTGGGGTCACCGTGAGTCAGAATCAACTCCATGGCAACTAACAACAACAACCACCTTATTCCAGGCCCCCATCTACAACAAAAGGTTCAGAGCAAGACTGAGGCCCCCCCGACACCTTTAAAGTCTCCTTAAAAGAATATCTGGACTGTGCTTGGGTGAAATTTTAGGCAGATAACCAAGATTTTAAATGGGAGGAGGTGGGATCATTCCCTGGTTTGAGCACAGTGTGAAAAATAAAATAAAATAACCAAAAGGCTAAAGTATAAACAAATCTATGAAGGAATCCAAAAATAATTATTCTAGATTATAGCTTTAACGTGGCAAACATTTCCAAATGTATTCCTGCTCGTCTGCAGATTCTGACAGATATAAATAGCTCCTTGAAGGAGGCATCTTAAAACCCGGTACCTAAGAAAATGATGCTGAAAAACAACCTTAAAAACTGGACTTTGCTGGTCAAAGAATGGCCTTCGATTTCAATTTGAACGCCCATCCATTTGTCAGGTTGAGAATTTTTAGAGCTACAGGACAATCAGGAAGACAGTCTCTTTTTGTATGTATTTCACAGGGAGGCTATCTTGTCATATCAGGTAACAGAGTATGTGCTCTCACCTGGGCTTTGAGATGATGGGGCTATGCTGACCGGGGGGAGAGAATTTTTAAGGATGAATATGGGAAAGCTAGCGACCTGGGAAGGTAGAGCTGGAAAGGGGCAGGAAAAAGAGGCAGAGAAAGGGGTGGTCAACGTCTCTCTCTGTTATAACATGCTTCTCTCATAGTAAGGCTACATTTTATTTAAAAATATATTGCCCTGATGTCTGGGGTCTTAAAAGCTAGTGAGCGGCCACCTAAGATGCATCAATTGGTCCCAACCCACCTGGAGTAAAGGAGAATGAAGAACACCAAAGACACAAGGCAAGTATTAGCCCAAGAGACAGAAAGGGCCACATAAACCAGAGACTCCATCAGCCTGAGACCAGAAGAACTAGATGGTGCCCAGCTACCACCAATGACCGCCCTGACAGGGAACACAACAGAGAGTCCCTGATGGAGCAGGAGAAAGGTGGGGTGCAGAACTCACATTTTAGTAAAAAGACCAGACTTAATGGTCTGAGACTGGAGGAACCTCAGAAAGCATGGCCCCCAGACTCTCTGTCAACCCAGACCTAAAACCATTCCCAAGGCCAACTCTTCCAACAAAGATTAGACTGGTCTATGGGACATAAAATGATACTTGTGAAGAGTGTGCTTCTTAGCTCAAGTAGATACATGAGACTAAATGGGCAGCTCCTGTCCAGAGGTGAGATGGGAAGGCAGAGAGGGTCAGGAGCTGGTTGCATGGACATGGGGAATCAAGGGTGGAAAGGAGGAGTGTGCTGTCACAGTACAGGAGAGCAATTAAGGCCACATAACCATGCATGCATAAATTTTTATATGACAGACTAACTTGAATTGTAAACTTTCACTTAAAGTACAATAAAATTTAAAATACATATATATATATTGCCCTGAGATAATCTTTAAACTTTAAACCTAAAACCAAAACTAGCCCCTGATGTCTTCTTTGAATCAAAAAATAGTGTATCTTAATAAAGTACGTCTGCTTTGAGCATTAGGCTCTTTTAAGGAATTATCTAGGTGAGATCAAATTGACAACGGCAACTCGAAAGGTTAGACGGGAAGCTTAGGGGGCAGCGAGTTTATGATAATGGCGGTGGAATAATTTGGAAAAGGATAGTGAGAATGGTAAGCATTGAAGAATGTAATCCACAGCACTGCATTATCCACGTAGAAATTATTGACATGGTGTATCTCTGGCTGTGCGGACTTAGATGAAATTTTGTTTTTAAAAATTAATTAAAAAGAACATACATATAAGACAAAAATAACTTACTGTGCAGGCAATTAATTCTGGTTGGCATAGCGATCCTCTTAAGTTAAAGGGAATGAGTGCAAGATGGAATCAGAAAATAAGAGGTAAAAAGAAAAGTGTGCAAAGGTGAAATAAGAATGAAAAACAGTAAAAGTTTAAACCATTCACATTATCTATACACACGAAATTACTGCGCAGGACATCTGGCAATGTTTTCTAATTTTTTTTTTCTCCAAAACCTCCATCGATACTTTTTTAAGCTGAAAATACCCCTGAATTTTGGGAATAAATTTGGAGTATTGGCTGTGTTCCTACGACATGTGCACTGATAACCGGCACACTTTCTGGAGCATTTTAAACATACAAGTGCTTTTGGGAATCGAGAACAAATTCTTCGTTCTAACAGAAGATAAATATATACAGGTAGCTCTTGCACCCAAAAAATTTGCATCAGCTTAAAGTTAAAAGTGAGAGAAACCTCCACCAAGTTGTCACTTTGAGCACCAGTTTCCAAAAGTTTTTGGTTGGAAAATGAAAATTGTTTGATGCCCGTGACACAGAATTGTCTCGGATTCTGTCAGCTTCCCATGCTGAGCACGCATAGCTCAGAAAGCACTGGAATGACAACGCAATTTTAAAATGCTGCCAGATAGGTCCTTTTAAAAGATCTCGGGTCTGTGCCTCAGGACCGGTGAGAATAAAATGCAGCATTCCCCAGCGCCCGGGCTCTGGAAGGGAGGGGGAACTGGAAGCTCATGTCGCAGGTGGTCCCGGGCACACCTGCCTGACACCAGTTGGCCCAAGGTACAGTTTTTGAGGTGGTCTTTACCCACCTGGCCCAAAATACCCCCAAACCAAACCCACTGCCATTGAGCCAATTCTGACTCATGGTGACCCCATGTGTTACAGAGTAGAACTGAGCTCCATAGGGTCTTTTTTTGCGGGGGGCTGTATCTTTACAAAACCAGATTGCCAGGCCTTCCTTCTGCAGCTCCGCTGGGTGAGTTTGAAACTGTCACCCTTTTGATTAATAGTGGAGCATAAACCATTTGCCCTACCCAGGGACTCTCCCACCTGGCCAGTGAAGGCAAAGGTACAGAACAGCCACAAGCAGCAAGGAAACCCCAAGGGAAAGAGCTCTCTGGAAGGAAAAGGAGGCAGGGAGGAGGAAGGGACTGAAGAAGTGAGCACTGGGCTTTGAATGAATGGACTTGGGGTAGGCCAGGTCTGGCGTTTGGGAAGGACGGGAGGAGGGCGGGTGGGAAGGCTGAGATTCTGCACAGAGAAGGGGAAACAGACCATCAGGTGAGAGGTGGGGAGGAAGTGTGTTTCTACCTTGCCCAGTGCTCACCTGCCTTCCTCAGCTCCACCTCTCCCTTAGGCTTCTCTGGTCCTCCACGGAGACAGGTGTGTGGCCCCTGCAGCCAGCATCCAGGCCACAGTTCACGCACCCTGGGCCCACGTCTTACTCACAGAAGCAGGTGAGACTGCAATAGAGGTCGGTGGGCCGGGCCACAGCTTCCCAAGCCACTGCAGTCACCCAGACTCGGATCCCTGGTACAAAGCCCACCACCCCCCACACGCTAGGGGGTGGGCAAACAGAGGCACAAGCCTCCGTTCTTCATCACGTGGTCTGGAAACCACCACCTGGAATTGCCCCTTTTCTAACTTTGGCAAGGGGATGAGGATGGGAGAAAGCAGTGATGTATGGTGGCTGAGAGATGTTAAACCAAAACAGGGAGGGGGTGAGGGCAGACACACGCCCTACAGCAGGGTTCTCAGCTCAGCACAGCTGAGACTTGGGGCTGGAAGGTTCTCTGTGATGGGGGCTGTCCTGTACACTGGAGGATGCCGAGCAGCATCTCTGGCCTCTACTCACTCCATGCAAATAGCACCCTCACCCCAACTGTGATAACACTGCCAGATGTCCCCTGGGGGACACAACCATGCAGGTGGATGAGAAGCACAAAGAAGAGAAGAAGTAGAACAAGTCTAACCAGGGCACCCTAACTCTTGGTGCCTGTGACCCCCTAAACTGTGGTACCCGAGATCCCCTAGTTTGGGGTACCTGAGACCACCCTAACTCAGGGTGCCTGAGACCCCCTAACTTGTGTGCCTGAGACCTCCTAGTGCCTCCTACTTGGGGCCCCAAAGCACCCCTGCCTTCCAGGAGAAAATTACTCCCTAAGAATTTACACATTAGGGGGTGAGGGGGCACAACTGGCATGGAGTGAGTAGGGAGGCCAGAGATGCTGCTCAGCATCTTACAGTACACAGGACAGCCCCCTACCACAGAGAATGTCCAGCCCCAAGTGTCAGCTGTGCCTGAGAACCCTGTTGTAGGGTATGTGTCCCTAACTTGGGGTGACTGAGACCCCTTAGTTTCAGTGCTTGAGACCCCATGGTGTGTAAATTCTCAGGGAGTAATTTCCTGTTGGAAGGCAGGGGTGCCTTGGGGCCCCAAGTAGGAGGCAGAGTGAGGGGTTAACACTGAGTTTCGGCCCCTGCCCTCCTTGCCCTACTCTTTCTTTATGACTTCCGGGCTTGTGGTGCTGATGGGGAGGTGGGCACATTACAGATGAGGAAGCTGTCGATTCCGACTCATAGCGATTCTATAGGACAGAGCAGAACTGCCCCATAGGGTTTCCAAGGAGCGCCTGGTGGATTCAAACTACCGACCTTTTGGTTAGCAGCTGAGCCCTTAACCACTGTACCACCAGGGCTCTGGAGCCAAGTCTCAAATCTAGAACAGGTCCCAACCACTAGACTATCTTCCCTCAGCAAATATACTTAAGCTAATGTTACGTCTAAGGCACTGTGGGGGTAAAACTGCTCATGTTTGAGTAACTTACAATTCTGAAGCACTGGCTGAGTGTAATGGGAAACAAGCAAATATTCTAATGAAATGACGTCCTCATGAGAAATATACCTCAAGGTCATCAATCAATTATACTAGGGAGTAGCTAGCTTATCTCTCTGTAGATCCTCTTAGGATCAAGTAGTAGGGTTTTGCTTTGTTTTTATTGGAAGGGGGAGTCTGAGAGGCACCAATAATAGAGGTGGCAACCATTGCAGCCGAGGGAAGCCCAGTCCTTCTCCGCCTTGCTCGTTGTATATGATGAACCCAGTTAACCAACTGTCCCTGTGACTCCAGTTCACAGTGACCCCATGTTGTGTCAGAGTAAAACTGTGCTCCACAGGGTTTTCGATGGTTGATTTTTGGGAAGCAGATCGC
Source organism: Dugong dugon (assembly GCA_030035585.1). Lineage (NCBI taxonomy): Eukaryota > Metazoa > Chordata > Mammalia > Sirenia > Dugongidae > Dugong > Dugong dugon. The sequence continues at coordinate 222,727,523 of CM057460.1, forward strand.
CAAGCCTTTCTTCTGAGGTGCTTCTGGGTGAACTCAAACCTGCAACCTTTCAGTTAGCGGCCAAGTGTGTTCATCGTTTTCACCACCCAGGGACTCCTGTATAGGAGTTCTCCATAGCTCTACTCCTGGGTGGGAACGGGCACTCAGAGGAAAGGGCACCTCTCAGCAGGAACACCTGGTGGTGCAATGGTTAAGTGCTCGCCTGCTAACTGAAAGGTTAGCAATTCGAACCCACCCAGTGGCTCTGTGGGAGAAAGACCTGCTGATCTGCTCCCATAAAGATTACAGCCTAGAAAACCCCATGTTGCAGTTCTACTCTGTCACATGGGGTTGCTATTAGTCAAAATTGACTCAAGGGCACCTACCAACACCAGGCACGAACACAAGTTCCCCAAACGCAGAGAAAGGACCAGGCTGTCATACTTAGGAACAATTCTGAATATGCCCACTCCCCGTGAGCTGACAAGTCTAAACCCCAAGGCTCTAAATGGGCTCCAACACTCAGCACAGGGTGTTTTTTGGGAGAGAAGTGAGGGTGCAATAGAGTTTCTAGAGGACAAAAGGAAAAATAACAGATGAGAAGAGCTAAAATCTAGCGTGGAAACAAGTGTGAGGGCAAAGCCGCTGAGTGCGCACAGCGGTGGGATGGAGGGAGGGGTACCTTTGTGCTTCTTGGCAGCGCCTGGCTCCGAGACGCTCAGGGAGCTCTCCGACAGCTCATCCCCATCCGGGTCCAGCGAGCCGTGGCAGTCCCACCCGGTGGCCTCAGACGCCTTCTCCAAGTCCCAGGACTCGAGTTCGTTCTCCTGGGGTTCAAGGGCAGGCGAGGCTTGGGCAGGTGGATCTTTCTCAAGTGGGGCAGGGATGGAAGCAGAGGTGACGGTGGCCCCCAGATGGGACGAGGACTCCTCTTGACGCCCACTGTCCATAGAGGCTGCATAGTCCAGCATCAGGGCGGCCTCATTGTCCTGAGATAAGGAGGTCTGTCCGGGCAAAATGCATCGTCAGAGACCAAGAGAAAGGCAGCTTGAGCGAAGACACCAGCGGACACGTGGGAGAAGACAGAGTGAAAGCATTGGCAAAGCACCGTTCAAACCTTCTTCTGTATTTTGACCGTGATTTCAAAATATCAGAAGGCACGCCTGGCCCCTGGCTCCGTATCGGGGGAGCTAATGCAGTGAAGAAGTCCCTGGATGACACAAACGGTTAACACACCCAGCTGCTAACTGAAAGGCTGGAGGTTCCAGTCTACCCAGAGGCACCTCAGAAGGAAGGCCTGGCAATCTACTTCTGAAAAATCAGCTACTGAAAAATCCCATGGAGCCCAGTTCTACTCTGACATATGTGAGGTCTCCATGAGTTGGAGATGACTTGACGGCAGCTGGGGAATTGACATAGGCAGTTGGATGGTGGTTCCTTGGAGGATGGGAGAGTAACTGAAAGGGGGCAGGAGGGGCTTCTTGGGAGCAGGTCATGCTACTCTTGATCTGGTGGGGGGGTGCGTGGGCAGGGATTACGCAGGTGAGTTTGCTTAGTGACCACTGACGGTTGCGCTTTTCTGACTTAAGTGCCATCTCAAAGAAGTTCCCACTGACTCCAGATGGGATCATCTGAGCATCAATTAAAAGAATAACTGCAATGGATTGACCACATTAAATGTTAAGATCCAAGAGTTCCTAATGAAATTAAATAAAAACCTTAGTGAAAGTATAGGTAAAATGATCGTGGGCCATGTCCTTATTTCTCTCACCCATCCAACCAGTTGTCACTGAGTCAACTCCAACTCATGGTGACCCCACGTGTGTCAGAGTAGAACTGTGCTCCATAGGATTTTCAATGGGTGATTTTTTTCAGAAGTAGATCACCAGGCCTTTCTTCTGAGGTGCCTCTGGATGGACTGCAACCTCCAACCTTTGGATTAGCAGTCAAGTGCATTAACCATCTACACCACCCAGGGACTCCTTCATCCATCTTGTTGTGCGCAGTTGAGTCAATTCCGACTCGTAGCAACCTTATAGGACAGAGTGGAACTGTCCCATTGGGTTTTCTTAGGCTGTAATCTTTATCGGAGCAGATCACCAGATCTTTTCTCCCACGGAGTGGCTGGTGGGTTCAAACCACTCATCTTTTGATTAGCTGCTGAGCACTTAAACATTGCACCACAAGGGCTTCTTCTCATCCATCTAGGCCTAAAGAAAACCCAACCGATGGGCTGGGGCGTTCCCATAGGCCATCGGCCCCCGGCTGCCCACCAGTGGCAGTGCACACAGAAAGCCAAGCTCAGCTCGCCAAAGGCAGTCTTACGGTATCCAACCCACCTTCGTGTTCAAAATTCTTCTTCCTTCTCACCCTCTCCCATTCCAAATCAAAATCTCCCACCCATCCCTGCACTTCTCACCCTGCACTTGTTCATTCTGAAATGTCAAAAAAGAGTGAGGGCCTCTGGCTTAGCAGCTTGCCCAGCGGGGTGCCTGTCCACCACCTGGGTGGGCCTCACACCCCCCCCATCACGGACGTCACAGAGCAAGAGAGGGGAAGGAATGTGGACTTAAAGCAATCTTTGTTTCTCTCTGATTACAAAAGTAATAAACCCGAGAACAAAAAGTGAAATGCTTTGGAAATACGTAATGTGGAGAGCGAAAGTTTCCCATAATCGGGCGCAATCAGGGCGGAGGTTCTGTACCTCGAAGAGTCTGACATCATCAGTTTGTTTCAATCATTTTTCTTGCAATGACTCATCAACCTCTCAACAACCAAAGCTTCACCAGCCAGAACCTTTCAAGTAGCCTTCATAAACAGGACAAACTACGTCAACGCGGTACCATAAACCATCCGTTTGCTGGACGAGAAACGTCATTTGATATTTGTAAATGGAACGTTCTGGACCGTGATCAAGTACTTGGGCTAACGTCTACAAAGGGGGAAGGGCACAGGCCAGTCTCAGATGCAAACGCCTTTCCGAGCTGCCTCAACTGTACCTTAGAGATTCCCGAGATGATGAGGGTGCTTTTCTTCCGTGGTGACTTGAGTTTCAGTTTTGAAGATTCGCTGAGCTGTCGGATGGCAACTTCTGCTACCGGATCCAAACTGTTCAACACCAGCAATTCTGTCAGAGGGAAGACAGTGTTGAGTTCGTTAGCAAAAATTAAAAACTTCTGTGGGAACTTCCGGGGTGATGGAAAGGGTCTGGCGTAGGCGTCGGGAAAGCAATTCTGCAAAAGGGCAGAGAGCACACAGTTTCGGCACTGCAGGCCATCGGGTCTCTGTCACAACTACTCAGCTCGGCCTTCGTAGCATGAAAGCAGCAAATGGATACGGCTGGGTACCAATAAAACTTTATTTACAAAAACAGGTGATGGGCTGGATTTACCCACAAGCCCATAGTTTGCTGACCCTTGACCTATAGCTTGATTTCCTATGTGATTACATGATACTCACTGAGGTATACACTTAAGATCCACGCATTTTGTTGCATGTAGATTATACCTCAATATAACTAATGAAAAACAACAAAACCAAGAAAACAAAACCGAAAACCTCTGTAACTTTCTGAACTTTGAAAGGCAATGCAGTTACTCTCTTTCCCTCTCAAAGGTGATTAAGCATACAGAATAGTAATTGGGGGTATGAAGAGTCAGTTAACAAAAGCAGCTCCATCTCATGGTTAATACCACCCACTGGCCAACATCTATTGAATGCTTACTATGTACTGGGTCCTAGTCAAAGAGTTCCGTGCATATTATTTCACCCCCCCCCCCCCAAAACCTAGGAAGGTGGCCGAGCCAAGATGCCCAGCCTGGTGTGTGACTTAGAGCCAATGCTTATAACTCTACTTCATTGCCCAAAATAAAGTTATAATAACAAAGCTATTACAGTAGCAGGCTGTTAAAAGGAACTTTCCTATCCCATTTTTTGGCCATATCCTGAGGATAGCAGAGGCCATATTTCCAGAGGGCGTGGGAGAGAACCAGTGACTGAGAAATGCTTGGCCAAAGACCCACAGTGAGGAGACAGAAGGGTCAAGAGAAAGGCTTTGGGGAGGATCCCCTTGGAAAAAGCTGTGCTGTACCACCCACTGCCTCTGAGCTGCGAGGCGTGAGGGTTACCACCTCCTCCGGCCTCACCTAGGGTCTCCCTGCATCCTCAGAGCACCTGGGCAAGGTGCCAGGTTGGCTGAAGAAGCTGCCACGGCCCCTGGCTGCACAGTGGAGGGTGACCCCAAGGGCCAAATCCACGGCCCCCCGGCCAGATGAGGAACCCACAGCAGGAGTGTCAGCCCAGCATCTTTTTGTTAAATTTTAATACACTTCATATTGTTTAAAGCAGTTTTAGGTTTACATAAAAATTGCTCAGAAAGTACATAGAGAGTTGGCATATGCTTCCTTTCCCCCTCTGCACAGTTAATCCTACTATTAACGTGTTGTATTCATGTGATATATTTGTTACCACTGATACAGCAATCTTGATACGTTATTATTAAGTCCATAGTTTGCTTTAGGGTTCACTATTTGTGATGAATAGTCCCGAGGGTTTTGACAAATCAAGATGTCATGTGTCCATCATTACCGTATACAAAATCGTTTCATTGCCCTAAAAAATGCCCTATTCTCCTCCACCTGTTCATCCCTCCTGCTTTCCCTGGACCCCTGAGGACTCCTGATCTCTTCACTGTCTCTATATTTTGCCTTTTCCAGAATGTCATACAGTCGGGATCATACACTACGCAGCCTTTTGAAACTGGCTTCTTTTAAGGTTCCCTCATATCGTTTTGCACCTTGATAGCTCATTTCTCTTCAACACGAGTCATACTCCATTGTATGGATGGACCACAGTTTGTTTATCCATTCACCTACTGAAGGACATCTTGGTTGCTTCCAGTTTTTGGCAATTATGAATAAAGCTGCTATATAAACATTCATATGCAGGTTTTGGGGTAGACATACATTTTCAATTTATTTGGGTAGATACCTAGGAGCGTATGGTAAGACTATGTTTAGCTTTGTAAGAAACTTCCAAATTATTTTCCAAAGTGGCTGCACCATATTGCATCCCATCAGCAAGGAGAGTTCCTGTTGCTCCATATCCTCGTCAACACTTGGTATTGTCAGTGTTTTGGATTTCAGCCATTCTGATAGGGTGTAGTGGTATCATGTTGTTTTAATTTGCAATTCCCTACTGACATGTGATGTTGAACATCTTTTCATAGGCTTAAGCGTGGGGTCTTTTAGCAGGGATCCTGCCCAGGTGAAAGGACCACTCCACAGTACAAGGTGGTGGGCGTACTTCCAGTGGCAGGAGCTGAGGAAGGGGCATTAGGAATGGCCACAGGATCACTGCCTGTGTCTGTGAAGTTGCAGCTGGGGGGACCAACAGGGATGTATCCAAAGAACCATGAAAACCCCTACAAAAGGAAACAGTCTGTTTTAAACTTCCACCAGGTCAAGAGGCAGTATCCATCCAATGAGAACTTTCATGTTGCCATGTCATGGGGTTGGCAACCAATGTAACAAAACAATATATGTATTAATTGTCTAATGAGAAACTCATTTGCTCTGTAGACCTTCATCTAAAGCATAATAAAGAGGAACATTCTAGCTTTCTACCCCCCTGACTGCCGCTCCTTGCCCCATCCTTGACCTTGGCAAGGTCAGAAGCAGCACTGAGTGTACGGGGAGAGGGGAGTATGAAAGAAGCTGCCCACTGCCCCTTCCCTGACTGCAGGTTCTCCCTGCAATGGGCCAGAGGCAGAGGAGGGAGGAGGTTAATGATTAGACTTAGACTGAGCTTGTGATTTAAAGAGACAGGAAGACATCTCTCTAAAGACGTTTATATCTGAACGTGACCATAAAAACGTGAAGCTTGCGTCCAGAGGGCGAAGGAAAAACCATTCCTATTAGACAGGTTTAAAGGGACAATGAGAGACAAACAAGACAAAAAATAAAGTTTTTATGATTATGTTCCATGAGTCTCACTGATTTTATAATATTAACATAACTAGGATTCACTCTTTGGGTTGTCCAGGCCTATGGGTTTTAACAAATGCATAATGTCACATGTCCACCATCACAGTGTCCTGCAGAATAATTTCACCGGCCTAAAAATGCCCTGTGTGACCCTATTCAACCCTCCTATCTACCCTGAGCCCCTGGCAACCACTTATCTTTTTACTGACTCCACAGTGTTGCTTTTTCCAGAATGTCCTACAGTTGGATTCTTGTATTTACTTCGTTAAAGCACGCCCTAGAACTTAAGGGGGGATGCTAACGCCACCGAAGCCTTCAATCAATTTTTCGACTTCTAGTTCTTCTCTTATTACTCAAAAAAAAAAGAAAAAACCACTTCACAAATCCCAAAAAGGCAGTATTCATGCTTATCAGATGAGAAAGACTTGTTAGAACAGCTCAAAAGACGCTAAGCTGGTGAACAATGTAAGCGTACTCTTGGTTACCTGTGTCTGAAGAAGAGAAGGTTTTACTGACGGGGGCGCCGTGGCAGATGGCTTGGACTGAGATGTCCTTTTCAGTCACCTTCACCTTCACAGGTGTTTTCACAGAGGACTCTGCAGAGGAAAGTCTCCAGTTACAAATGGCACCCCAAAAGTTACCTGAATCGACAGTTACAGAAAAGTGAAACTACCTCTCATTTCACTGCTAGTTCATCCAGAGGTAAAGGCAATGGCCAACCTTCAGACTTCTTTAACAATCCCTCTTATTGTTTTATTACTATTAAGTCATATTATAATAGTATCATTATTTGGGTCAAAACTGGTGTTAGGAGCCCAAGTCTAAATCAAATTTCAGAAACATTTCAATTAAACCAGAATTTCATTTTCTATTTTGCATTCGAGAATTATGCTAAGTGATCTATTCTGGGAAAATAACACTTTGGCACAAAACTTATACAAGACATAATATAAATAAAACAATAATAATAACAAACCCTACATGTATACAGAAATTGTCTCCACAGTGATGGTTACAGTGACATGTACAATTAACTCAGCTGATCTAAACTGACTGATGTCCGTACTTCTAGTAAATAATTTTTAATATAAGCAACTCTACCCTGACCATGGAAATCCTGGTAGCATAGTGGTTAAGAGCTACGGCTGCTAACCAAAAGGTAGGCAGTTCAAAGCCACCGGGCGCTCCTTGGAAACTCTATAGGGCAGTTCTACTCTGTCCTATAGGGTCGCTATGAGACAGAATCGACCCGATGGCAATGGGTTTGGGTTGGTTTTACCCTGACCATGGACATCTAATTTTTTAAGACAGTGCATGTTGTCCCACATAAATATAATGGGGTACTTCATTTAACTTAGTCTGAGTTATACTAAAGTGTAGCTACTTATAATATCTAGGTTTTGCTGTTGTTATTGTTAGCTTCTGCCAAGTCGTCCCCCATTCATGGTGACCCCACGCAGAGCGGAATGAAACGCTGCCCGGTTTTATGGCATCTTCATGATCAGTTGCCTGTTGGACCATTGTGATCCATCAGGTGTTCACTGGCTGATTTTCAGAAGTAGATCACCAGTCCATCTTAGTCTGGAAATAGATTCCTCATCCATCTTAGTCTGGAAGCTCCGCTGAAACCTGTTCAGCATCATAGCAAGACACAAGCCTTCACTGACAGATGCGTGGTGGCTGCACTTGAAGTGCACTGGCCAGGAATTGAACCCAGGTCTCCTGCACAAAAGGCGAGAATTCTACCACTGAACCACTGCCGCCCCCTCTAGGTTTCAGCTCCAGAATATACTACAAGGTTGTACCTTGCTTCAGCTTACCAGGTATTTATTTGATGAAATAGAAACATAATCGTCCAAAAAAACAAAAAAAAAAAGGAAACAAAATTCTTGCCAATTACCAGTCTTCCTTGGCCATGAGATTTTCTTAATAACACTCAGCACTGCCCCCTACAGTGCTCTGCAGTGCATAGGGCAAGGTGTTTTACAGAAAAGCTCCCAACTGTCTCACCAGGGCTCAGCGGGGATGCCCTCCCCACGTCGAAGCGAGGCTTCCTGGCTTTCAAGGCGGTCACCGTGGTGACCACAGTCCCACAGGGCATCACTGTGCGGTCTTTCTGTATCTTCGCAGCGGAAACAGGGGGAGGGGTTGGCCAGGGCTTCAATTCATTGGGTTCTACGTAAGAAAACTGCAGAGAAGTCTGGTTACTTATTCTGTAGTAAGTGTGAAGGCTAATCCCCACCACTGGAACCCTGACTTCCTTTGAAGCAGCCCCCAATTTCTTCACTTAATGTCTGTTATGGACTGCACTGTGTCCCCCCCCAAAATATGTATTGGAATCCTAACCCCTATACCTGTGGATGTAATCCTGTTTGTAAGTAATAAAGTTTTCTTTGTTATGTTAATTAGATTATACCCAACTAGGGTAGGTTCTACACCTAATCACTTCTGAGTTCTACAAAGAGCAGATCAGACACGGGGCCACACATGGGGTAGGTGGGAAGAGACAGACACTATCTGTCTACCGTGACAGAGGCATAGGCAGCTAGCAGCTAAAATAGGCCAGGAAGGACCTCCCCCTAGAGCCACACCCTGAATTCAAACTTCTCCAGCCTCCTGAACTTTGAGAAAATACATTTCTGTTTTTTAAAGCCACCCACTTGTGGTATCTGTGTATGGCAGCGCTAGGGAACTAAGACAGCGTTACTTTCTATTTTCACCTAGCCTGGATTTTCCTAGCATTGACAGAGGATGCCACCCAAGCTCAACCAAAGCCCCTCAGCGCATAATGATGGGAACAGGCATACTAGGGTGGAGGGGACCTGCGCCATTCAAGTCTAGAAATGGGTACCATGGAATGGCTTTTCTTCATGGAAATGTCACAGAGAAGCAAGAACATGACTCTGACAGATATAAATGAAGATGCTCCTTATCTGAAGTGACCAGGCTGAACCTCAGCTGCTGTAGGCGATGCATTCCGTACCTCCACGGTAACCGAGCCCAGTACTGGGCTGCCCACGGTGGACCCGCTGGTCAGCGTAAAGCTCTGTGGCCCAGAGGGTTGCTTCTTGAATAAATCCAAAGGAATCGTTGTCATTGCAAACAGACCTGAAGAAACAGAAGACAAGTAAGGTGCACCACTGATGTTTCCCTGAGGTTCCACCAGGGAAAAGGGCCATGGTGAGCTGTGATAGCTGGAATTTAACTCCTGATGTATGCCCCATTAGCTTGAAAATGGTTACGTTTCAGAATATTTAAAAAATATCAGTATCACAAAAGAAAAAAAAAGCTTTGGGATGTCCTAGACCAAAGAAGGCTTAAGATAGGTGAGAATTATAGCCCGTACCCTATCATACCCTATCAATCCTATGCTGGAGTGGAAAATAATTGCTATAAACAGCACGATAGGATCACCTGACAAAAACTGGAGTATGGCAGTAGATTGGATAAAAGAATAGTGTCAGTGCAAATTCAAGAAGTTGATTACTGTATTGTGGACCAAAACCGCATTGCTGTCAAGTCGATTCCAACTCATTGTGACCCTGTAGGACACAGTAGAACTGCCCTGCACGTAGGGTTTCCGGGGAGTGGCTGGTGGATTCTAACTGCTGACCTTTTGGTTAGCAGCTGAGCTCTTAACCACTGTGCCACCAGGGCTCCGTACCGTGGACATGGAAGAGGATATCCCGATTTTTAGAAAGTATGAGCTAAAGAATTTAGAGGTGAAGGGCCATGATGTATGTAAAATCAAAACAAACCAGTTGCCATTGAGTCAACTCATGGCCACCTCATGTATGTCAGAGCAGATGTGTTCCATGGGGTTTTCAATGGCTGATTTTTCTGAAGTAAATCACCAGGCCTTTCTTCCAAGGTGCCTCTGGGTGTACTTGAACCTTCAGTCTTTTGGTTAGCAGCCGACCGCTTAACTGTTTACACCGTCCAAGAGACTCCTATGATGTATGCAACTTACCCTCAAGTGGTTCCAAAAAAATACTTTGTGTGTGTGCGTGTGTGCGCGCGCACATGCATGCGTGCGCACACGTGGAGAAAGAGAGAGAAGTAGAAATGATAAAGAAAATGGGGCAAAATATTAAAAATAGGTGCATCTGAGTAAAGGTTATAAGGTTGTTCTTTGTACGACGCTTTGTAAGTTCAAAATTATTCTTATTTTTGTACATTTGAACCTTCGTAGGTCCCATGAGGCTGGACTGGAATGCATTCCTGCTGGAGCCACAGGAATGTGGCCAGGAACAGCTTCTCTCCACACAAACAGTGACCCCACCCTGCACTCTTCCCTCCCAGCCCCCTGGAATGTGGCTGCTTATCTCATGTGTATCCCTGAGTCACAAGGAAATGGCCTCAAAATTCTTGCTAATCACTACAATCTTGAATTGTTTTTTCCTAACTTTACAAGGTAACAAAAGGTTTGATTTCAGAGCTGGATAAGCCAAGCAAGAACCCCGCTCCCCATTCTGATAGGTATGAGGGTGTTCAATGAGCCCTGGGTGGCACAACCGGTTAAGCACTCTACTACTAGCCGAAAGGTTAGTGGTTTGAACCCACCCAGAGGCGCCTTGGAAGACAGGCTGGGGATCTGCTTCCAAAAGGTCTCAGCCTTGAAAATCCTATGGACCCCAGAAAGCATGGCTCCCGGATTCTCTATCAGCCCAGAACTAAAACAATATCCGAGGCCAACTCTTCAGACAGGGATTGGACTGGACTGTGGGACATAAAGTGATACTCGTGAGGAGTGTGCCTCTTAGCTCAAGTAGATACAAGAGACCAAAGGGGCAGCTTCTGTCTGGAGGTGAGATGGGAAGGCAGAGAGGGTCAGGAGCTGGTTGAATGGACATGGGGAGTCAGGAGTGGAAAGGAGAAGTGTGCTGTCACAGTATAGGGAGAGCAATTAGGGTCACATAACAATGTATGTATAAATGTTTGTATGGGAAAAAATAAAATAAAAATCCTATGGATCAGTTCTACTCTGCACACATGGGGTCAGAATCAACTCAACGGTAACAACAACATCCACATCCACTTAATGGTCTCACCTCTAGTCATTGCTTTCTTGTATCTAAAACGTGTCTAGTTTTAGCCACTGTGGCTTATTTAGCAAGGAAAAGCCAGCTGAATATACTCCTTCCCACAATGTATGACCTTGCTAATAACTGACATTGACTTTGGACCCAAGATTTCCTTGTGAGAACCCGGAGTGGTTTAGGGAAGGGGCCGCCTGTGCAGCCAGGTCCTCCATCCTCCCCAACTCCCCAAGGCCAAATCCACATGGCTAGAAGACTTTCCCAGGCTACAGAGCTTCCATCCCCTGCTCAGCACCCACCTTCTAAGGATCTCCCATCTTCTGAAAGCTGCAGCTGTAACTCCTTCGATTTGGCATTCAATTCACTGTGGAAAGGAAAACAAGCTGTGAATCCTTAAAAATGCAAAGGTCTATCATTTTTTTCTTGAAATAGCATTTTTTTTCTGATTGTAGAAAGGAACACAAAGTCATCATCAATATTTAAGAAATTATGGAGACATATAAACAAGAAAGTAAAGATTATCTGCAACCTTACCACCCAGAAATAGTCCTAGTCCATATTTTGGTGAATAGCCTTCCAGAGCTGTCCAATAGAACTGTCTGCAGTGATGGAAATGTTCTATAACTGCCCTGTCCAATATGGTAGCTACTACCCACATACGGCTACTAGGTACTTGAATTGTGGCCAGTGCAATGAAGGAAATGAATTAATTTTGTTTAATTTTTATTAAAGAGCCACATGTATAATTATTCCAAAACAAAATGTGGAACATAACATACCTCTCTCCTCCTTTGTATTTTTTTTTTTTTTTCACTTAAGATGTCATGGACATCTTTCCATGTCTATAAATACAGAGCAACATCATTTCTAAGGGCCATCCAGTATTCTACTGTCTAGTTGATGACATTTTATCTAACCAACCCCTTAGTAATCAATCCTTAATAGTGGGTTAATTTATTTCCGATTTCTCACAGTTATAAACAAGCTGAGATAAATATCTCCCTATACATATATTTTTGCATATTGTGTGATTATTTCCTTAGGAAAATTGTAATTGCCAGTCAAAGGATACACACATGTAAGAAATTCTTAAATACCTAGGGCCAACCTCCAGAATGGTCATTCCAATTCACACGTCTACTAGCTATTATCTTATTCTTTACCAACATATATGGTGAAAATGATTCTTCTCTTTTGTTTAGATTTGTTTCACTTTATTTCTGAGATTGAACACCTTTCCAGAAGCTTCTGGTCATTTATAATTTGTGTTTTTATATTTTCAGTTCAGAAATTTTGCCCAGTTTTCTAAGGAAGTGTCCAAAATTTTATTACTGAAGTAAAAATTCTGTCTCTCGAGTAGGAGGGGTGGGGTCTGGGGGCCATGCTTTCAGAGGACATCTAGGTCAACTGGTGTAACAAAGCTTATTAAGAAAATGTTCTGCATCCTACTTTGGTGAGTGGCATCTGGGGTCTTAAAAGCTTGCAAGCGACCATCTAAGATGCATCAATTGGTCCCAACTACTTGGCGTAAAGGAGAACGAAGAACACCAAAGACACAAGGAAAGTATTAGCCCAAGAGACAGAATGGGCCACATAATCCAGAGACTTCATCAGCCTGAGACCAGAAGAACTAGATGGTGCCCGGCTACCACCAATGAACCTCCTGACAGGGAACACAACAGAGATTCCCTGATGGAGCAGTAGAAGGATGGGGTGCAGAACTCAAATTCTGCTAAGAAGACCAGACAGACTTAATGGTCTGACTGAGACTGGAGGTACCCCGGAAAGTATGGCCCCTGGACTCTCTGTCACCCCAGAACTAAAATGATTTCTGAGGCCAACTCTTCAGACAGGGATTGGACTGGACACTGGGACATAAAGTGACACTCGTGAAGAGTGTGCCTCTTAGTCAAGTAGATACAAGAGACCAAAGGGGCAGCTTCTGTCCAGAGGTGAGATGGAAAGGCAGAGAGAGTTAGGAGCTGGTTGAATGTTCATGGGGAATCAGGCGGAAAGGAGGAATGTGCTGTCGGGTGAGCAATTAGGGTCTCATAACAATGTAGGTATAAAAATTTTGTATGGGAGACTAACTTGAAACGTAAACTTCATTTAACTACAACAATAAAAAAAAAAAAAAAGAATAATCTAAAAAATAAAAAAATTCTGTCTCTCTCTCTATATACATATGTACATACATATATATGTGTAGTATATACACACACGTAAAGGACATTTTCTTCCATTACCTTTTCTAATGCTTATTGTTTAAGTATCAGAAAGTGATTGATTTCTCTATTTTTAAAGTCAGTCCTTTACTGAATTATTATTTCTATTACTTTTCCTAATATTATTTATTTCTATCCTGTATCTATTATTATTTCGAATAGTTGGAGCTGATTTTCTAAAGTATTCCAGATATGCAATAGTATCATCTCTAAGCAGTGATTAATTTTGCCTCTTCCTTTCAGTATCTGTATATCAATTCTTTTTCTTATCTAATTGCATTAGCCAGTACCTCTAGAACAAAATAGTGGGTATGTTTCTTTTGAGTTTAGCGAAGATACTTCTGGCATTTACCTTTTACAATGATTTCTTTTTTAATCTTATTAAAGACGTGTACATACATTTTGTTTTAATTAAGAATTTTTTAAATCAGGAATTACATGTCATGGAATATAGTTTGGACATCTATAGAGATGATAAGATAATTTTCTCCTTTGAGCTAGTGATATAATAAATTTCATTAATAGATTTCCTCATATTAAGCCCTCCTTAAATTCCTGGAATGTCCCTAAGGGGCTGAATTGCTGGGCTGAGGGCTGTGGGGACCATGGTCTCAGGGAACTCCTAGCTCAATTGGCATAACATAGTTTAAAAAGAAAATGTTCTACATCCTACTTTGGTGAGTAGCATCTGGGGTCTTAAAAGCTTGTGAATGGCCATCTAAGATACTCCTGTGGTCTCCTCCCATCTGGAGCAAGGAAGAATGAAGAAAACCAAAGACACAAAGGAAAGATTAGTGAAAAGAACTAATGAACCATAACTACACAGCCTCCACCAGACTGAGCCCAGCACAACCAGATGGTGTCTGACTATAACTACCAACTACTCTGACAGGGATCACAGTAGAGGGTCCCGGACACAGCTGGAGAAACATGTAGAACAAAATTCTAACTCACAAAAAAAACAAAACACCAGACTTACTAGCCTGACAGAGACTGGAGAAACCCCGAGAGTATAGCCCCTGGACACCCTCATAGCTCAGTAGTGAAGTCACTCCTGAGGTTCACCCTTCAGCCAAGGATTAGATAGCCCCATAAACCAAAACGAGACTAAACGCACACACCAGCCCAGGGGCAAGGACGGGAAGGCAGGAGGGGACAGAAAAGCTAGTAATGGGGAACCTAAGGTTGAGAAGGGGAGAGTGTCGACATGTCGTGGGACTGGCAACCAATGTCACACAACAATATGTGTATTAATTGTTTAATGGGAAACTAGTTTGCTCTACAAACCTTCATCTAAAGCACAATAAAATAAATAAATAAATAAAATTTATATATTAAAAAAAAAAAAAATTTCCTGGAATACCCTCAACTGGCCTTGGTACATTATTTTTAATGCACTGCTGGATTCAATTTGACAATGTTTTATTTAGAACCCTTACATCCCTATTCGGAAGTGAAATTGGTCTTTACTTTTCTCTTTTTCTTCTCTCTCTCGGTCAGATTTTGGTTATCAACCAAAGTTTCCTTCTGCTCTGCTCTCGATGGTGTGTGTTTTTAAGGCAGCTGGGAAGCCCAACAACAGTTCACTCTTGTTAAAACCACAACAGGGTATGGGGCTGTAGGCAAGGAAGAAGTCAATACTCAGAACGACTTTTAAAAGGAAATCCAAGCTCAATTTAAAAAATGGGCAAAGGGCTTGAACAGACATTTCTTCAAAGACGACGTACAAATGGCCAACAAGCATGCAAAGATGCTCAACATCTTTTGTCATTAGGGAAATGCAAATCGAAACCACAATGACGTACCACCTCACACCCACTGCGAAAGCTGTAATACAAAACAAAGGGAAAATAATAAACGTTGGCAAGGGGGTGGAGAAACTGGAACCTTCATCCATTGCTGGTGGCAATGTAAAAAGGTGCAACTGATACAGAAGAGTTGGATGTTCCTCAAAAGTCAAAGATAAAATTACCACATGACTCAGCAATTCCACGCTAAGGGAGTCCCTGGGGGGTACAACTGTTTAAGGGCTCAGCTCTTAACCACAAGGTTAGTGGGTCAAACCAACCTAGAGGCACCTTGGAAGAAAAGCCTGGCAATCTGTTTCCGAACGGTCACAGCCTTGAAAGCCCTATGGAGCAGCTCTACTCTGCACACATGGGGTCGCCATGAGTTGGAATCAACTTGATGGCAACTGATTGGTTTTTGGCATATAGTCAAAAGAATTGGCAACAAAAGCTCAGATACTGGTTCATGATTGTTCATAGCAGCATTAATCACAATAGCCAAAAGGTGGAAACAACCTAAATGCCCATCAATGGATGAACAGATAAACAAAATGTGGCATACCCATACACTGGAATATCATTCAGCCATAAAAGAGAACGAAGTTCTGATACATGCTCCAATGTGGATAAGTCTTGAAAACATTATGCTAAGTGAAACAAGTCAGACACAAAAGGTTACATACTGTATGATTCCTTTTGTATGAAATAACCAGAACAGGCAAACCCATAGAGAGAGAAAGCAGATTAGTAGTTTGCCAGGGGCTGAGGTTGGGTGGGAGGATGGGAGGAGTAATTAATTACAAAATAGACACAGGGTGTTCGTTATGGATTGAATTGTGGCCCCAAAAATGTGTTGTAAATCCTACCCTCTACGCCTGTGGTTATAATCTCATTTGGGAATGGATTAGTGTAGGGTGTGCCTTGAATCAATCTCTTTTGACATATAAAAGAGATTAGACAAGCAAGTGAAAGAAGCAGAGATGGGGGAAGAGAGATGCCAAGCCCATGAAGATCACCCAGGAGCAGAAGCTCAAAGAGACAAGGACCTTCCTCCACAGCCAGCAGACAGAGAAATCCTTCCCCTAGAGCTGGCATCCTGAAATTGGACTTCTAGCCTCCTAAACTGTGAGAAAATAAATTTCTGTTTGTTAAAGCCACCCACTTGTGGTATTTCTGGTATAGCCGCACTGGGTAACTAAGCGTTCTTCTGGAGTGATGAAACTTTTGAAATTAGAGAGAGGTGGTAATTGCACAATATTGTGAATGTACTGAACACCAGTGAATTGGTCACTTTAAAATAGTTAATTATATGTGATGTGAATTTTACCTCAATTAAAAAAAAAAAAAGATATCCACGTTTGACTTAAAACTACCTCAGATGCTTAATATATACCTTTTTTTTCTCTCTCTCTCCCCCTCTTTTTTTGGCACAAACATAATGCTACAGTATGATCCCAGGACTTGGCTGTCTTGGATAGGTATGCTGTGGAAACCCGAGACTGTGATACCCCAGGATGTACTCACAAGATCAACTCCATTTCCCAAGTGAGGTCGGACGTGTTTTTCACCGCTGAGCTGGAGAAACACTGCATGGGCTCGTTCAGCTGAACTGTGCACACTGGGTTCACGCTGCCTATAATCAAACATCGAGGAGTGGTCTTGGCTTTTATTTTTATTTTTAAATTGCCTTAAAACAGTTTTTTTTTAAACACATAAAGAAAGGTTGAAATAGACGACTAAGGTCCTAGCTTACCCACATCTGACAGTCCATTTTTCCTTTCATTTGCTGTTTACAAACTCCCAGAGCACTGCATTCATTTGGGGCTAAAGAACTTTTTGGCACTTGATGCTAACAGACTGGGTCTGACCCCAAGCGTCCCTGCTTTTCTGGCACTTCTGGCTGCAGGCACAGCCTACGGGGTAGGGACTTGCCCGCAGCAGTACACAGCAGAGACATACCCCAGCTTCAGGGCAAATCACCTGCTTGCCAACAGCAGGGCTAGTTTTATGGCTCCGGGATGGCTCCTAAGTTTAGGGGTACCTCACAGAGAACCCATTTCCCTACTCACAATGGATCTGTGTATTTATACCTGGAGTCCTCGGTGGTGCAAACAGTTAATGCACTTGGCTCCTAACCAGAAGGTTGGCAGTTTGAGTTTACCCAGAGGCACCTCGGAAGAAAGGCCTGGCAATCTACTTCCAAAAAATCAGCCACTGGAAACCCTCTGGAGCACCGTTTTACTCTGACACACACAGGGTCACCATGAGTCAGAATCAACTCGACGGTACTTGATTTTTTATGGATACCTGGCTTGGCTCAGTCAAGCACCTCTTTTGGGGTATTTGATCCAGATAATGGGACATTTCATTAGCCGGCAGTTGTTTTTGTCTTATGACACAAAGCTCTGGATACACTGTGTGTGATCAGTAAGTGCTAAAATATTTTGATCCTTTCCCACACAACAACCCTAAAGGGGAGAGCTGGACACTGACGGGGACAGACTGGGAGAGGTGAGTAAGGGGGCCTGGAGTAACAGGCAGGTCCGGGCCGGAGCTAGGACGCCAACGCCAGCTGCCTGAGTCCAGGGAGCCTGCTCTTCATTGCTAAACAACATGGCCTCCAAAGGGCAACTTTCGAGTATTTTTTCAAAAAAATGTGGGGTTGTTAACCAATGTCATAAAACAATATGTGTACTACTGTTTCATGAGAAACTATTTGTTCTGTAAGCCTTCACCTGAAGTACAATTAAAAAAAAAAAAAAATCACCCACCACTAGCTTTGTAAGAGTTTTGATTGTTAAATGTGGCCTATTTATACATTTAAGGGGCACTGGTAGTGCAAACGGTTAAGCGTTCGGCTGCTAACAAAAAGGTTGGCGGTTCAAACCCACTCAATGGCTTTGCGGGAGAAAGGCCTGGTGATCTGCTGTTATAAACATGACAGCCTAGAAAATCCCACGGGGCAGTTCTACTCTGTCACATGGGGTTTCTAGGAATCAAAAATGACTCGACAGCACCCAACAACCACAACAAACCTGTATTTTTGGAACCAGGACAAGACACTCCTTCCAACGAAAGATAAATAACACCTAACATGCTCAGATGGTTAAAAAAAAAAAAGAATTAATTCCTACTGTTGGCAAAATTGAGTCACAATGGGAAGATGTCATTATCCAGGCTACCCATATTCTGAGCCTCAGCAAGAACTCAGAATCACTGAAAAGGGGAATCTGTTCACAACACTTGTCTTTACTCCGATAAACCAAACCAAACCCGTTGCCGTCAGGTCGACTCTGACTCATAGTGACCCTATAGGACAGAGTAGAACTGCCCCATAGAGCTTCCAAGGAGTGCCTGGTGGATTCAAACTGCCGACCTTTTGGCTAACAGCCATACCTCTTAACCACTACGCCACCAGGGTTTCAGATGGCAGCCTGCTAATTTCACAGCACCTGAGAGTTCCCGGTGACCTAGTGCCCTCTGTCTCCCTGCAAATCACCTGCATGACACCTCACTTTCTAGAAAAAGCAGAAGCCGCGTGTCTGTCAGGGAGGTGAATATGTATTGACATGTTAAACAGCAAGACTACAGAAAAAGGAGTACCAATGACTGTATTTCCTTCTTCATTTGTCTCCCCTACACGAGCACCCAGCTGAGCGGGACCATAGGAGCAACCAAAGGCACTTAGCACCAGAGGCCACCCCCACCCTGTGCGCACACTGCACAGCCAGCCTGGGCTCCCCACCATGCATCTCAGAAACCCTCCTCCAGGCTGTCACTACCTGGAGCACCACAGTCATTTAGCAGCGAGGCTCGGATGTTCCTCACCAGCAGTTTGAGCTCATGAGCCCTTGGCGGTTTGGGAGGGCAGGATTCCTGAGGAGCAGAGGAAGTGTGCTGGAGGGTCTGCAAAAAGGAAAACAAAGGGCATGACCCGTGGGAAAGACCTAGGGCTGAGCAGGTAGCCATTATACGATCATGGGGGAGGAGTCCTTTGGAAAACCCGCGCAGCTGGAACCTTTCCCTTTGCGGCCCAAACCTTTCCCTTTTATAGAAGTACAAGTGTAGGTTGCTGTCAAGTTGACTCTGACTCATGGCAACCCCATGTTCATCAGGGTAGAACTGAGCTCCATAGGGTTTTCAGTGGCTGATTTTTCTGAAGTAGATCACCAGGCCTTTCTTCCAAGTGCCTCTGGATGGACCCTAACCTTTCAGTTAACAGTCAAGTGTATTAACTATCTGCACCACTCAGGGGCTCTCTCAGGGCAATGAAGGGTGTCAACAAACCGAGACCATTTCCCCTGCTTGAAAGCCTCTGATTTCACAAATAAAGCAAACGAGAAACATCACACTTTCTGCCATGGAAAAAGTTCTTGAATCTCGCTGTAGGTTCATCCTGGGAGCAAATTTTGCAATGAGTCCACAATCTCTGACCTGGAGCAGTGTTTAAGAGAATTAGGACGTCCTCTGGAGGCTGCAGGTACCCTCTAGCCACTAGTAGCAAAAGAGGCCACACCTCCTGGACGCAAACAGCTAAGGCCCTGCAGCCACAACCATTTCCTAACTCCAGACAGAGGCTGGAATCCATCTGGGGATAGCTAATGACCCTTTGGGTGATGCACTTTCAAGGGACTGAAGGGCAGGTGCAGCTGGGATCAGCTTAGGTCTCTTGGTGTCCTCAAATGGGCATCAAGGAGTTTCCAAAAGAAAGCACCCCCACAACTGGAGGACCCCACCTTCAAACCAGCGGACCCCAAACTAGCTTCCACATTTCCCTCAATGCTGAAGAGTCTTCCTTAAAGGGGGCTCCTACAATGTTACAGTGTTTGGGGGATCCTGAAGCAGAATCTTCCAGGTAGGCGTATCAGGTACGGATTCGCTCTCTGAGCAGAGCGCTAACTGACATCTCCCACAACACCGGTGTTCTAGAAAACACCATTCCAGGCAGGGGCTCCCAGTGTGAGTTGAGAGGGCCTGGGGCGGGGTGGGGGGGCGGTCAAGAAGTCATTACAAAAGCCCCCAAAACTCAGGTGGACCTGTGCTGGAGACTACAGAATCCACATGCCTGGGGTGGAGATGAAATATTTCCTTCAATTGTATACATATACTTTTTTGAGTAATGAAATATGCACATTTATTTTAAAGTATCACGTAATTAGTTTATGGTAGCTTTGGTCCCTTTATTTTCTGAATCAATGCATTCTAAAAATATGCTACGATTTTGTGAAGTCTCTCCAATGTTGGCATCCAAATTCATTCTCATATTCAAAAATGGTCAGGAACTGCTGATCTGAAATAAGCTGCCAGGATAAAAGTACAGAAGGGGCCGCTGCTGAGACTCTGCCCTCACCTCCTGGGAAGCCTGGTCTGACCCCTCCCTCTGCGGAGGCTGGCCCTCCAGCCTGGCCTGTGCCCCCCGGGAAGCTGTACAATATCAGGAAGAAAGGACCTTGTGTTCTCATCCATTCACCCGCCTGCTGTCTGCTCCTTCTGCTGAGCTGGGAGCAACGGGATGGTGAGGATGGTTTCTGCTATTCTCGAAACTCCCAGAGCCCAGAGCCGGGCACAAAACATGTGCTCAACTGGGATTTGTCCAAGGAAGCAGCAACTCCAGGCTCTGCGTGCTAATAGCTGTGACACCTGCTATAAAAGGATCAGAGACCGAGAGCCTGCATCATAAAAATCATCTGAAAGTTATATTTTCAAACGGACTTCACCAAGAACTACACAACAAAGATGGGTCTTCTACCATGCTACATAAAGAAATGCAAATAAATAAATAGTATATACATATGTATACACACACACACACACACACACACACACACACACACACACACACACACACACACACACACACACACACACACACACACACACACACACACACACACACACACACACACACACACACACACACACACACACACACACACACACAAGGAACCTGGGGGATGCAAGCTGCTAACCGGAAAATTGGTGGTTGGAACCCACCCGGTGGCTGCACAAAAGAAAAGGCCTGGCAATCTGCTTCCTTAAAGATTACAGCCAAGAAAACCCTATGGAACAGTTCTACTGTGTAATGTATGAGGTGGCCATGAGTTAGGGGCTGATTTGACCCCAGCTAATAACAACGACAACATATGTTGTTGTCAGGTGCCATGGAGTCAGTTTCAGCTCATAGCGACGCTATGTTCAACAGAACGAAAACATCCAGTCCTGTGCCATCCTGACGGTTTTTGCTATTTGAGCCCACTGTTGCAGCTACTGTGTCAATCCATCTCGTTGAGGGTCTTCCTCTTTTTCGCTGACCCTCTACTTTACCAAGCATGATATCCTTCTCCAGGGATTGGTCCCTCCTGATAACATGTCCAAAGTATGTGAGACAAAGTCTCACCACCCTCTCTTCCAAGGAGCACTCTGGCTGTGCTTCTTCCAAGACAGATTTGTTTGTTCTTCTGGAAGTCCACGGTATATCCAGTATTCAGTATTCTTCACCGACACCATAATTTAAAGGCATCAATTATTCTTTGGTCTTTCTTATTTATCCTCAAAGATAGATGTGTACATATGTATCTATCTATATATATATAGATATATAAATACATTGACCCTAACTTTATATATGTGATTATATATATAAAGTTCAACAAACCAAACCCATTGCCATCGAGTTGATTCCAACGCGTAGCGACCCTATAGCTCAGAGTAGAACTGCCCCATAGGGTTTCCAAGGAGCGCCTGGTGGCTTTGAACTGCCGACCTTTTGGTTAACAGCTGTAGTACTTAACCACTACGCCACCAGGGTTTCCATACATATAAAGTTGGGACAGGAAATGCATGCTTCGCATAGTTGTAATAAAAACATCAGGTCACAGTGAAGAAAACTGATGCACTTAAGCAAGGCTCTGCAGGTGTGCTGCCAATGAACACTGAGAGTTCAGGCCCAATGAGGTTGACCAGGGCAAGTGCTCCAGACAGTGATCGAGCCAAAGAATCAGCAAGCAAACCAGATAGCGCAGAGGGCCCAGAGCCAGCAGGGAAGCCTGCAATACGGGCGAGGGGTTGCACAAAGGAGATAGGCCTCGTTAGTCCAGCCCCATCCAAGGGAGAAAAGCTCTGCCTCCCAGAGGGAAGAGGCTGTTGCAGGCTGGGCAGCTACTAAGGCTGCCTGGCCATTGTCCCCCAGCCTGAATTAAATAAACTCAGTCCATCCAACGAGCCTTGCTTCTGGCGCCATGTTCTCAGGACTGGTTTGGTTTCCCAGGTACCTCCATCCTGGAAAGCATGAAATCCAGGATGGCAGGCTCTGAAACGGACAGTCAAAAGTCACGTTTGGGCTCCTGGAAATCAGGGAACCAGGGCCAGGTGCTACACAGAACAGCCTAGCCTGGGCAGCCAAGCACTTCTTCCTTCTATCCTGTGACGGTGGCTGATCAGCAAACATTGCACATCTTGGCTCTGCCAAAGAGTTGGAGGGACACTGGAAACATACAGGTTCTCCAGGAGAGGTGGGTCATGGTCCCTCACAGGGTTCACAAGCACCCACCCCCGTGAGAGGGTTTACCTGAACTTCCTTGACACCCGCGGGCTTTGTGCTCAGAACCACTGATGGGGAAGAAGAGCTAACCAGAAGCTTCAAAATATCCTTGAGAGTTTCAGATATTGCACTGGTCTCAACCACTTGGTCCTAGTGAGAGAGGAAAGAGTCACGAATCCTATCATCACCAAACACTCACGCAAAATTAGAGGCAAAATGCACAGCTCTCTTACAACGTCCCCGATATGAAGCACAGTTGACATTAGGTCTACACTTGTTTTTGCCACAGTCAGACTACGACAAATAAGACATTCAATCATTCTTCCCTGGGAGAGTGGGTCCTTTCTACTGATTTTAGAAGTTATTCATGCTTGTTATTAAAAAACTCTAAAAACGAAGACAGGCGCATCACAGAAATGTTAATATTCTATGTATATCCTTTCAGTCTTTTTCCCCAAACATATGAACACATGGTTTTTCTTTCTTGCATAAGATTTGATATTTTTTTGGAAATTAAGAAGTATTCAAGAAAATGAAAAGGGTCAAGAAGAGGGAAGACAAGTGTGTAGAAAAGTAACAAAGCTGGAGGACTTAGGTTACCGGATATTAAGACCTGTTGTTGTTGTTGTTAGGTGCCATCAAGTGGGTTCTGACTCATAGCGACCCTACAGAACAGAGTAGAACTGCCACATAGGGTTTCTAAGGTGGATTCGAACTGCTGACCTTCTGGTTAGCAGCAGTAGCTCTTGACCACTGCACCATCAGGGCTCCATTAAGACCTGCAGAGCTACCATAATGAATACCCAGCAGGCTGGTGTTCACATGTTTTAGAATGTTTATAGCACCACCATTCATAACAGCCCCAAATTGGAAACTACCCAAATGCCCATCAATAGCCAGAAATAAATAAACTGAGGTGCAGCCACACAGGGGAATACTCCACAGCACCAAACATGAACAACGTACAGCTACACACAACATGGATGAATCTCACAGCCATAACGTGGAGGGAAAGCAACCCAACACACTGTATTATTCCTTTATAGAAAGCAGGCAAGCCTTATCTATGCTGTTTGTGGCAGGCAGAATTCTAAGATGACCCCAATGGATCATTCCATTACCTGTGACTTGCTTCTAACCAATGGGATACGGCAAAGGTGATAGGCCAGTCACTCCTTTGATTCGGGCTTGTTATATGGCAGAGGGGATGGGTTGTCAAACATTATGTTATTTAAGACTCTGTCTTAGGAGACTGGAGCATTGTCCCAAGGATGACTGCCTGGTCTGGCCCAGCCCCTGCTCTGCCAGGCCATCTTACAGCAAACTGAGTCCAAATCTGCCACTAATTGAAAATCTACTCTCTGTGAGGACCTCTACAATAATAATCGTCAAATTAGCTAGCACAGCATCTTACAATGCGTTAGGCTAGGGAAATTGCCTTCGGGTTTTAGATGTGTCCTTGCAAGAAAGGTGGGAAGAAGGGAACTCCTGCTTCTGGGAACAAGTGTCTGAGCTCAGCAGGGTTATAAGGGAAGCTCTTTCGCCAGCAGGAGAAGGGATCTGACAATGAGGCTGGATGGAATACTGACGGACTTCTAAGATTCATCAACTCCATTATTCTACACCTCACATGTACACAAGTGCTTTAAAAAATTCCCAGGCTAATTCAACCCGCACGTTGGAAGAGACCCAGGCATCAGGCTTCCTAACAGCAGCCCCCGTGATGCCAGGGTGCAGCCCAGGTGGATAGCCCCCATCAAGTCCATTGGCAACCATCCCCCACGCGGCCCTGTTCCCCTAAAAGGTCAGATCCACATGGTTCAGGATTGCCTGGGAGGGACGGCTGGGCATGAGGGAAGGTGCTGCAAGCATCGCTGACCTAAGCCTGGTTTCATGGTGTGGCTGTTACAACACGCACGTGTTCCCCCACAGCACATGGAAGAATCACAGAAACTTACGGACTGACCTCCCGCAGAGCTTTGGGCCGGATCTGAATGGCCATTTCCGGCACGCTAATGAAGGACCACCGGATCTGGATGGTCTCCCTGTGTTCCTGCATGTGCAGCTCTAGCTGTGAAAGAGAAATCCAATCGGTTACTGGAGGCCCTCTCTTTACCAGAGCTTGGATGTGTGTGAGTGATGTGCGCATGTATGTGTCTGTGAGAGTGCTGAGTATGTGTGTACATGCGCCTCTGTGTATGTATGTGTGTATAAGTGTATGTATGCACGTGTGAGAGTGTATATGTGTATGTCTGTGTATGCAGTATGTGTCTCCATGTGTGTCTGTGTGTGGTGTCTGTGTTACTGTCGTGTATGTTATGGCTGTGTATGTGTGTGTGTCTGTATGTGTGAGCAGTGTGTGCAAGAGAGTATGTGTCTGTGTGAGTATAACTGTATGTGGGGGTGTATGCCTCTGTGTGTGTGTCTGTGTGTTTGAGTGTATGTGTGTGGGGCATGTGAATGTGGGTGTGTGTGTGGTATGTATGTGTGTGTCTCTGTATGCATGTGTGTGTGAGAGACAGTATGTGTGTATATGTGTGTATGGTGTGTGTATGTGTGTTCATGCATTCATTTATTTTCCTAGAAAACTGTTTACCCTCCCTCTCGGCATAATATGCACTTTTAAAATGGGAAGGAGGACCCCACTCCCTTCCACCTCCTCCTTTACCACCGTACCCCCCGCCCCTGCCAGCACCTTCCTTTGCCTCAGCCCACCACTCGGAGAGGAACCTCACCACCGGTGGCTGAAAACCAGATGTCATCACACCTCTGCAGTCTTTTTTAAATGACTAATCAGCTATGCTTTGCATATCTCTTTCTGGGAGCATCACCAAGGTTTAAAGGAGAGAGGAACAACTGAAGAGACTTCAGGATACCCTACTCCTAGTCCTGGCCATGGATGCCCCCTACCCCCAAGCCCTGAAGAGCACGTGCAGAGCTGGGCAGCGCCCTGTCATCTCTTCCTGCCTCACCCAGCCCAATCCATCTGTGGTCGGCAGACTAATGGCTCCCAAATATGCCCACACCCTAATCCCTGGCACCTGTGAATATGTCACCTTACATGATGAAGCGGACTCTGCAGATGTGATGGAAGGAAGGCACAGATCAGATTACCCTGGATTACCCAGGTGCGTCCAATCGAATCACACGAGTGCCTAACAACAGAGGAGGGAGGCAGAAGAAGGAGCAGAGAGGTGTGACGTGAGACTCAATTGCTGGCTTTGAAGATGGAGGTAGGGGCCAAGCCAAGGAACACAGGCAGCCTCGAGAAGCTAAGACCAGCCCTCAGCTTACAGCCAGCAAGAAAATGGACCTTGATCGTACAACTGAATTCTACCAACAATCCAAATGAGCAAGGAGACAGATTTTTTTTTTTTTTCCCTCAGCTTCCAGAAAGGAATACAGCCCTGCCAACACCTTGATTTTAGGCCAGTGAGACCCATGTTGGACTTCCAACCTCCAGAACAGTAACATAATAACTATGTGTCATTTTAAGCTAACTTGTTAACTTGTTACAGCAACCATCGAAAACTAATACATCATCCTTCATTTTTCAGCCAGAGGCTCTTTCTAAAGCAAAAATCTTAGCTGTGCACATCACCACCTGTTCACCCCACAAACAGAAGGGAAGGAAAGAATAGCATTAGAGTATACTCCTGAAGGTTCGGGGACTTCCATCTCTGGACCTAGGAATGGGATAACAGAAATGATAACTTCAGCTCCATAGCCATTTCTACCATCCTTTCCCTTATCCTAGACCAGTTACCATCAAGTCAACCCCTACTCATGGTGACCTCATGTGTGTCAGAGTAGAACTGCACTCCATAGGGTTTTCAATGACTGATTTTTCAAAAAGGAGATCGCCAGGCCTTTCTTCTGAGGCACCTCTCGGTGGACTCAAACCTCCAACCTTTCAGTTAGCAGCTGAGCACGTTGACCATTTGAACACTCAGGGACTTCTCACTGCCCTATAATTCTAGGTCATTATAGGAAAAATGTATTTTAATTTCATTCTGCAAGTAATTGAGTTGCCCCTCCCTCTCCACTAGCCAGGTGGTGGGAGGTACTATCATTCCGATATCTGGCACCGCTTTTGATTTGCAGAACATCAGAGAAGAGGCTTCCGCATTAATAATTTACCAAGTCTTCAACAACTACCTCTGCTTTGACAGGTAATCCACATACTGTTTTTAAACTGTGTTGAGACATCAAAGACACAATTGAGTTACATCTGTCTGAGTCGCTACAATGGCAGGAACCTCATGATACAATAAACACAACCTCAGAGACTACATTTCCTCAGTTTGTGTCCGTGACTCTTTCTGGATTGCTTTAAGGCTCCCTGGGTGGTACAAACAATATGCTCTCAGCTACTAACGTGGAGGTGGGCGGTTCGAACCCACCCAGTGGTGACTCGGGGTGGGAAAAAGAGCTAGTGATCTGCTTCCACAAAGATTACCATCATGGAGCACAGTTCTACTCTGTAACGCATGGGGTCGCCATGGGCTGGAATTGACCAAAGGCCAAGGGTTTGGTTTGGTTTGTATTATATACTACATTATTATATACTAGAGTATATGATATACTATATACTATTATATACAGGTATGTATATATACATTTTTTAAATTTCCTACAGACAAAATACAACATGGAAGCTTACAGTGTGAGAATTAGGAGAGGAAGTGAATGAAAATATAAGTATTCAGACCATATAGCTCATGCCATGTTTACCCTACAAGTTGCCAGGAACTGCTTTTCTCTGATTTGAAAACCTTACCTGTAAGTGAACTGGGGAGAGTCGGACATCATAGAGCTGACGCCCCGTGCCCTCAGGAGGAGCAGGCAGTACAGCAACAATGAACTGAATGGCTTCACCAACCACATCACAAGACACCACCTGAAGCAGACATGAGAACAGATGAACTGTTACACGAGAAGAGCAAGAAGTCATATTGTATACCTCTTCGTTTTACAGAATAAAACAATCTGGGCTGGGTGAGTTAGCTTGGACCAGAATTTAAAGATTCAAATCTGATAAACCTTCAGATCCACGTCTCTTCTGTTATGTAGTATTGTGAAAACGAGAAACAGCGTTCCAAATCTTTTCCTCCTGGTGGATTTGTCAGGGGCTTGCATATTGTGTTTGGTGAACCAGAAAGCCAACAAGGGTGACGGGGACCCTCGGTGAGAAGGATTCGCCCAACAGCTGCAATGATGGACTTGAACATGCTGGTCGCTGTGAGGATGACACAGGACCGAGCAACGTTTCCTTCTGTTGTCCGTAAGGTCACCATGAGTTGGAGTCGACTGGACGGCCGCTAACAATAACAGCGAACTCTGTCTTGTCATAAAGTAGTTGTTATGCTCTTTACACGCATAACAAAGATTTTTTTTTCTAATTTTATTGTGCTTTAGGTGAAGGTTTACAGCTCAAGTTAATTTCTCCTTCAGAAATTTATGCATATATTGTTTTGTGACATTGACTGCAATTCCCCTAATGTGACAGTGTGCTCCCTCTTTCCACCCCGGGTTCTCTGTGTCCAGTCATCCAGTTCCTGTCCCCTCCTGCCTTCTCATCTTGCTTTTGGGCAGGAGTTGCCCATTTGGTCTCATATAGTCTCATATATTTGATTGAACTAAGAAGCACATTCCTCACATGTTA
Source organism: Dugong dugon (assembly GCA_030035585.1). Classification (NCBI taxonomy): domain Eukaryota; kingdom Metazoa; phylum Chordata; class Mammalia; order Sirenia; family Dugongidae; genus Dugong; species Dugong dugon. The sequence goes on from CM057460.1 coordinate 222,755,742, forward strand.
TTGTTTGTTTTATAGGCTCGTATAATCGTTAGCTGAAAGGTGGACTTGAGGAGTGGCTTCAGTTCTGACTCAGCAGGGTGTCGGGGGGCCATAGTCTAGGGGGTTCCACCAATCTCTGTCAGACCGGTAAGTCTGGTCTTTTTTTGTGAATTTAAATTTTGTTCTACCTTTTTCTCTCATTCTGTCCAGGACTCTCTGTTGTGATCCCTGTCAGAGCAGTTGGTGGTGGCAGCCGGGTAACATCTAGTTGTTCTGGGCTCAGGCTGGTGGAAGCTCTAGTTCATGTGGTCAATAACAAAGCTTTTTTCCCTTAAATATTGCTTTATTCTGTTCTTCTACACCAGCTGATTTTAAATTCCCTAGATTTTTCACATTCACATATAAAAATAAAAGTCATCAGCCATGTTCTCTTGCTAAAGAAATGAGCCTTAAAAAGAAAAGTTATAGATGTCACAAGTAAAAAATAAACAAATAAAAAATGTACTCAGAACACAATAAATTATTTCTATCTAAATATTTTTTTAACCCATCAGGGTTTTCAAGAACATGGGGGTAATTCAAAGAACCTAGGATATATATATGTGCATACGTATGCTGTATTATTACAAAATTATACAGCAATACCAAAAATAGAATTATAAAAGGAGGTGATTTAAGAACTTATAAGCTAAAGACAAGTAATTACATCAGGAATAAATGAAATCAGATCCCTGATATAAATCAGAAAACATTTTAGAGGGATGATTTTTATAGCTTCTACCAAACAGAGAAATATCAAGTATCTGCAATATAATCCTCTCTACAGGAGCAGATCTTCTAGAATGAAGGGTCAGTAACCCTCCTTGGCAGAATGCCAAGCAAGCTCAGTGTCCGATAATTACAATGCCAGGTGCCAGGTATACACCGGCTGGGAGGAAGGGAGGGGGGAAGAAGAAAGGTGTGAGAGGCCAGGGGCATGCTGGGAACTGTCTAATGGGATGGTCCCCTTAGGTCCTGAAGGTTGTCTGCGTGTTTGGCCAAAACTGAGTGGTCAGGACAGTGAGAATCAGGCCAGACTGACGCCCGGCCTTCCCAAGGGAGCTGCTGACCCCCACTGCAGAGAGTCACTTGGGGAGGAAGAGAAAATTCTTTAATTCTCTGGTGTATTTAACAGAATCTAAAACACCAAGTGGAAAGATTATCCAAATACTATTTTGTCACAAAGTTCAGGGATAGAACATTCCCCCTTTTTCTGCCTCATTCCCTAGCTAATTCCCCTTTCCCCTTCATACCCAACTATGCCCTATATCCAACTTCTCTCCACTGTAGGTCTGCCCTACTTGCCCCACTCAAATAAAAATGCAGCCTGTAGACAGAGACCCTCTAGCGGGGGGCCGGTTTCCAATGCCCAGGATTCAAAGTCCACAATCACACAGATCTAGAAAAAGAACATCTTGCCGTCTCTCAATACTGGCGGAAAGATGCACAACCCTTATTTCAACCCATTCTTATAGCATCATTTTCAAAAGATTGATTTACGTGGATTAGCTACAGATCTTCATCATGTTATTGCATCTCTGGGGGTCACAAAAGGTTGGGACAAAAAAAGTTGCATAAGAAATGTTGTCTTTTCGTTTTAAAAATAAATGGTCTTTAAACAATCCTTTTTTGAGGAACATATTTTGATGTTGTTGCCAGATGAGTTACACACACAAACGACAGGATGCAGAGAAAATTCACTATCCTTCAGCTCAACCATCCAGGCCTTCTACGGCTTACAGTAAAAACAAACAATGACTCAGTCACTTCTGTTATTTCTCTAGGACCTTCTAGACCAAGCCAATCAGAATTTTACCAAGAACACTGACAGCTTCATTACTGCCTTGATTCAGGCAAGAGTTTGATTTCCATTTGTATCAGTTCTACAAAAAGCTTCTCTATCACTCCGTTTCTTGATATATAAGTAGCCCAAGCACTTGGTTAAGAAAAAGAAAATACACACACACACACACACACACACACACACACACACACACACATATATATATATTTTTTAAACTTCTAGCTCACAATTAACCGTTCAAGCCACATCAGGAAAGTAAGTGGAATCACCAAATGGGCCAGTCTACTGATCTAAAATCAGTCTTGGAGGAAGTACAGCTGAATGCTCCTTAGAAGCAAGGATGACATGGCTTCAGCTCACTTACTTTGGACATGTCATCAGGAGGGATCAATCACTGGAGAAGGACGTCACGTTTGGTGAAGTAGAGGGTCAGTGAAAAAGAGAAAGACCCTCAATGAGATGGACTGACTCAATAGCCCCAACAATGGATCCAAGCACACCAACGATCATGACGATGGGGCAGAACCAGGCAACTTTTTGTTCTGTTACACACAAGGTTGCCATGAATTGGAGCTGACTCAGTAGCAACTAACAACATTAATTCAAATGTCTTTTCATAGCGTCCTCTGTTCTCCTCCAGCCCTAGAGCTTCCCAACCCTTTAAATGAAATCAGTCATGCAGACCAGCAATGTCTTGGCCTCCCCTCCGTGTCAGCCATAAAGAAGCTAATTAAAATACCAACCTGGACCTCCTCCAACATTAAGGGAACAAAACTACTGTTCCTATGAGGCCAACAGGGAGAGACAACAATTAGGGCCAAACCCTTTTCTGAGGCTAGCCTCTGTCTCTAAACAAACAATAAAGCCTGATTTGTCAAATGGATGAGACTAAAATAGAAAAGAGGCTTTTAAAATAAGTAATCTCCTTTGAGTGTATTAAGGTGTTATCCACCATGGGGATTAAATTCTATCTCCACCACACACAGTGGAGGGGACTTCGTTATCTGAAAGGGTCACCCTCTTGGAACAGCAGAATGCAGGATGACCTGAATGCCAGGTGTAGTGGATCTTTCCAGCTAGTTAGCCTTCCTAAGTGCTCAGGATGTCAAGGGTCGACATCTACTGAACACTGATTAACAGGTAGCAACCCTGATCTTGATTCTAGAGGCTCCCTGCTGCACAATGAACAATGTTCATGAGAATCCATTTGTCATGGATTGAATTGCATCCCCCCAAAATATCTGTCAACTTGGCTGGGTCATGATTCCCAGTATTGTATGACTGTGTACCATTTTCTCATCTGATGTGATTTCTTTATGTGTTGTAAACTCTATCACTATGATGTAATAAGATGGATTAGTGGCAGTTATACTGATGAGGTCTACAAGATTAGATAGTGTCTTAAGCCAATCTCTTTTGAGATATAAAAGACAGAAGTGAGCAGAGACACATGGGAACCTCATACCACCCCGAAAGCAGTGCCAGGAGCAGAGCACATCCTTTGGACCTGAGGTTCCTGGCACAGAGAAGCTCCTAGACCAAGGGAAGATCAGTGAGATGGACCTTCCTTCAGAGCCGGCAGAGAAAGCCTTCGCCTGGAGCTGACACCCTGAATTTGGACTTGTAGCCTAGTGGACTATGAAAGAATAAACTTTTCTTTGTTAAAGCCATCCACTTGTGGTATTTCTGTTATAGAAGCACCAGATGACTAAAACCCCATTCTTGATTTTCAATTTAGCTCCATAGAGAATCCCAATGATGTGCAATTGTTTCAACACAACTTTTAAATCTTTACCGCCTGAGTTTTTAAGTGTTTCCCTCTGAAGCAGTCTGATATTGGTTCTGGATTTTTTTAAAGTTAATTAGAAACAATATACATTATCTGTGGTGATGACAAAGAACTTGGCCTGGGATGGGAGTAAACCCAATGGCCCCAGAGCAGGACTCAACCAAGTCAAGCCTTGAAATCACAGGGATGAGTCCCCTTGAAAATAAACCACTAGTAGCCGTGGAGTCAACTCCAACTCATGATGACTCCATCTACAATGAAACCAAACACTGCCTAGCCCCATGCCATCTTCATAATCATTGTTGTGCCACTGTGTATTCTGAGTGCGTTCCAACCTAGTGGGTTCATCTTCCAGCACTATTTTGGACAATATTCTGTGATCTATAGAGTTGACATTGGCTAATTTTTGGAAATAGATCTCCGGGCCTTTCTTTCTAGTCTGACTTAGTCTGGAAGCTCTGCTGAAACCTGTCCACCATGGATGACCCTGCTGATACTTGAAATACCGGTGGCATAGCTTCCAACATCACAGCAACACACAAGCTATGACAGAATGACACAGATAGATGGGTGGTGGCACTTGGAAGTAGCCACCCATAAACCCAACTGCTTTATTCTTTAGAGTTTTCCCAAGGCAAGCAAAGGACTTGATGACATAAACCACTGCAAAAACAAGCAATGGAAGTTTGAACGGTCCCTTCTGGTTAAACCCATTCCTCTCCACCTAAGAGAGTGTCTTACAGAGGGTGGGGCTACACAGGGTGAGGGTCTCAAAGGTGGAGGTCTTGAGCCCAAGGAGTACTGGATTAAGACTCACAGATTGACTGTTAATGGCTTTGGTCAGGGTACACCTGATCTACCCTGAGAGGAAAGGGTTTACCTGGAAGACGCAGTTCAGACTTCTGTTGCCTGCTTTTGCAATGGTTCATGTAACTGAGGAGTTCTTTACTTGCCTTGGGAAAACTCTCAAGAATAAATCAGGTGGGTTTATGGGTGGTTATTTTCAAGAGCCACCACCCATCATCTGTCAGTGTGTCATAGTGTGGTGGCTCGTGTGTTGTTATGATGCTTGAAGCTATGCCACTGATACTCCAAATACCAGCAAAGTCAGGATTCAGCGGAGCTTCCGGACTCAGACAGACTAGAAAGAAAGGCCTGGAGATCTACTTCCAAAAATACTTCCAAGAGAGAAGGAGGCTGATGAAAGCATCAGTAGAACGTGGCGGGTACAAAAATCTTAGTGTCAGGGTAAGCGAAGAAGACTGTGAGCTCCAGTTTCCCTGTCACCTGCAAGGGTTAATAGCGTGGGGGAGGTCTTCATTCACCTGGCTGGTGCTCTCTCCTGCTTCAAGTGCACACCAGAAAGGCAAATACTCACATACCTATGCAAACAGGGCTTATCCTGAAACTGCAGTCTTTTGTTTAATTACAGAGGTGAAATTCCAGGATGAGGTTCTCTTAGCTTGGCTATTGCTTGCCAACAAGAATGTCCTTTAATGTCTTCAAATTCCACTGTCACCTCTCCACTTTCCTTTTCAACGGAGCTCCACGGACAGCTGCTTCTTCTCTTAGAACACTCCAAAGAACTGGAAATATCTTAATTACTTTTGTCTCCAAAAGGAACTAGCAACACAGCTGAGAAAAAACGCATCTAAGAGGTTTATATTATGGAATATTTTTTACTATAACACCCCCAGGAAAGAACTCCAAAATAAATGAAAGTAAAGACCCTTTGCTAATCATTTGGAGCTCCTGATCAGATTTCCTTCCTAACTCTCTTTGATGTATTCTCACCTCTGTAAGCGTCCTCTGAGACAGTACAATTCTGATATAAAATACAGGGAAACCTGTGAGAGCCGGAATTCGACGGGACTACTTTGTTTATCCGGGTCTCGCAAGATTTCCACTTTTGACAGGGTGTGGTCTTATCATTTTTCTATCGCTCGTTTTAGTGGAAAATAATTGTTTTCCTTCTCTAACAGGTTTCTGCCTTACATAGATTCCAGCTTTTGCAGGTTTTACTGTATTATTTTGTACTCCTCAATTTAATAAGTAAAGTCCATTAGTGTTGAATATTATCAGAACATCTATAAAATTAATCCTGTGTGTCCACTAATTCACAGTCTATGGCTGCAGATACATTTTCAGAAGGCACTTTCCCAGGGGCCTGAGATGAAAAGCGTGGGAAACAAGACAGCAATCAAACCCCAGGAATGCTGGCAGGTGATCTATTTTATGGTGTTCTAGGGGTGTGCCTCGGCCCCAGGGCTCCTTTTTCTGGGCTCCAGAACTCTTTCCACTCTGATACCCACCCCTAGCAGGTCTCTATCCCTTTTGTTAGGATATTATACTTTAAAATGAACAACGAGGCTTTTCAGTAATATTACACCAGTAGAAGGTATTGCTAACTTGCAATGTGGTTTAATGTGGGCATTCCTTGGGTTAAAAATCTGTGAACATTCCGGTCTTTTTTCTCGGCCTCTATATTATGTTAAAAGACATGTAGAAGAGATTTCCTTTAAAATGAAGGGCAGAAAGGAATTCGGTTCTTCCCATGCTGGCTTTACTGCTTCCCCTTTGGGCCAGGTTACTCTGCCACACCTATCCCCAGTGCCTGGTGCTCTGGGCAAACAAACAAAAGCTCAGTGTGCCTGCGGCTCCTTCCACTCTGCTTCCTCCAAGCCAGGGTCAGCCTATATCTGAGGGCTGACTCACCCAGAAATCCGGGAGACACTTCCACCTCTGCCTTCTCTCTTTTAGGGGCACTATCTGCAGAGGCAGTGCCTCCAAGGAGGAATCTCCCAGCCTGCCTTTGGAAAGACCCTGGTTCAAAACAATTTCACAATCTATTAGCATTTTAGCATACATACCTGGTTAATGGGGTATTGAGGATTTCAGGTCATGCAAAATTAAAAAAAAAAAAAAAAAAAAAAAAGACAACCAAGCTTCCTAGTAACAACTCCAGAGACTGACATAGGCAATTATAAATGATGTTCATTCCCCTTGCAAACAAAGGGGCCCACTGAAGTATGGGAAGAGCAGAGGAGATCCCAGAGGCTCTCAGAGCATGCTTCAGTGTGTAAATGTGTGACAGGCAGCCTTCGATAGGAAACAAGTACACACCACGTACAATATACAGCCAGTGTGGAATGTGGGTTTCCCCTACAAACTCAACATGGAATAATGATTCTGGCAGAAAATTCCACGTAATTGCCCAAGGTGTGTTTGTTACTATGGTTTTATGTCAGCAAAGCTGGTTATGGCTTTTCAGTTCTCTTTTCTCTATCTTCCTTGTCTCTTTCATGGTGATGCTGGTGGTGGTGATGGTGATGGTGGTACAGGTGGAAGTGGTGAAGGTGGTGGCTGTGGTGGTGGTGGTGATGGTGGCAGTGGCAGTGGTGGTGATGGTGGAGGTGATGGTGGTGGTGGTTGTGGAGGTGGTGGTGGTGGTGGTGGTATTGCTGCTATTGCTGCTGGTAGTGTGGTGGTAGTGGTTGTCAGAGTTTAAGTGAAATAGCTGTTGTTATTAGGCGCCATCGAGTCAGTTCCAACTCATAGCAACCCTATGTACAACAGAACAAAGCACTGCCGGGTCCTGTGCCATTCTCACAACGGTTGTTATGCTTGAACCCATTGTTGCAGCCACTGTGTCAATCCATCTCATTGAGGGTCTTCCAACTTTTCGCTGACCCTCTACTTTACCAAGCATGATGTGAAATAGCAACAGTAACAGGCACTGCTTAGTGGTGCAGTGGTTAGAGCTCGACTCTTGAAGCTGAATCTACAGTTCAACCACTACCTCTGCCAGAAGTAGTCACTTGGCCAAGTGACTTAACCTCTCTCTGCCTCAGTTTGCTCCTCTGCACAACAGGGTTGATACCGCTGACGGCAGAGGTTGCTGTGAGCGCCCAATGAGAACGGATACAAGACCTTCGCCAGGGGCCTGGTCACCATCACGATCCCATCACAAACCACAACGTGCCAGGTGACGTGCGGGGCGTATCTTATTCTCCCCACCACCTGGCCAGGGAGGGGTTTATATTTCACAGACCAGACACCAAATACACGGCTGGAAAGAGAAGGAAGCACCCAAAGCAAGCCCATATCCAACCAGTGTCTCCCTGGATTCCAACTTTCTCCAGGCTGGGTGGATTCTAACTTGTATTTAAAACTTCAACGTACAGTTCATCATTATACCATGAGAAGCCTCTGTTAATTTAGACATAGTGCTGAAAAGAGAGATAATTAGAGCTTCTCGCAGGATACTCAGCCCCACACCGAGAAAGCCAGTGTCACACGCAGCATCTGAGGATGACTCCCAGCAACAAGTGCCCACACCACTTCCCTTGAAGTTTTCCAAATAAGCACCTATATTCCAAGACACACTTATCACACTTCCTAAAAGAGATGCCGGTCTTTCTCAGGGAGCTCCTATAACGCACCACCCCCAAACCCTGATTCTTGCAAAGTCATTTCGTCAATGAGCTTCCACGCTGTAGCCCTCACACGCCGCCCTGGAAGTGAGCGTGACACTTTGATCACGTGGCTGCCTCGCAGACGGCCATCACCACATCCTGTGGACAAATGGCCGGGGCTTAGGTCCCACGACACGGGAAGAAAAGCTTCCTTTTTCAGAGAGAGAGAGAGAGAGGAGTCCTCATCTTCTGAAGACACCAACTGAAGTGTTTCTGGGTGAAATGTCTGAGCTGGCCGCAACATAATCCAAGGGGTTCAAGAAGAGGTGCTGGGGTGATGGTGAAACAAGACTGGCTGTGTCGATCCTGGGTGCTAGGTAGATGGGGGTTAGTTATACTCTCCCGCTTTCCTTTTGTGTATGTCTGAAATCTTCCATAATTTAAACAAATGGTAATTTTAAAAAAACCCTACCGTATACGAAAACCAAGGCGCCCTCGTGATGCAGTGGTTAAGCGCTCAGCTGCTAACTGAAGGGACGGCAGTTGGAACCCATCAGCCGCTCTGCAGGAGAAAGATGTGGCAGGCTGCTCCCTTAAAGATTTACAGCCTTGGAAACTGTATGGGGCAGTTCCATGCTGTTCTATAGGGTCGCTTTGAGTCAGAATCAACTCAAGAGCAACGGGTTTGGTTTGATCTGGGGTTATATGAAAACCTAAAAGAAAAGTTTTCTTTTTCTCGGTCAAGCATTCTAGAGCAAACCTCTTCCAGGATGTGAGGAAAGAAAACATAGGTAGAAACCTGTTACTCTTGCATAACAGTGTAATTAAAGTCTGGGAGAAATACATTCATCCTGTGCGTGTTGGGACTGGAAGAGAAAGCAGAGAGACTCCCTGAAGAAGAGCTGAAAGGCCACGATTCTGTACTCACAAGGCCCACGGGCAATGCCTCCCCTACAACCAAGCCCTCGCTGGACCTACCTCTGCCCTGGGCCGATGGGTGCCTGTGTGGTGCAAACCATTAACTGCTTGGCTGCCAACCCAAAGGTTGGGAGTTCAAGTCTGCCCAAAGGCAGGCACCCCCTGAAAGAAAGCCCTGATGATCTACTTTTGAAAAATCAGCCATTGAAAACCCTGTGGAGCACAGTTCTACTCTGATACACATGGGGTTGCCATAAGTCAGGGTCAGCTCGACCACAACTGGTTTGGGTGAGGAGGATGGATTCCACTTGAGCCGGCTCAGGGTCTCTGCACCCAAGAAAATCCCCTTAGGAAAATACCACAGCCACTGTACAAACTTGTGCAGGGTGAGCTTGCTGTATCTTACTCAGCTAAGGCTGGGCAGGGTGTGGATGGCATCCATCATCAGTCCTACAGGACGATGCAAAATGCTCCAATCTGTGCACAACCCAAGGTCCCTAGGTGGCCCAAACAGTTTGTGCTGGACTACTAATCTAAAGGCTGGTGGTTCAAATTCACCCAGCAGCACCACGGAAGAAAGTCCTGGTGATCTGCTTCTGGAAAGATTACAGCCAACAAAACTCTATGAAGCGGTTCTATTCTGTAACATGTGGGGTCACCATGAGTCAAAATCGACTTGATGGCAACGGGTGTGTTTTTTTCTTTGGGGTGCACAACCCCACTCTGTGTGTAGGATACATGTTGGGGGAGGGTCTGTTGATGAACGAGATAGTTGCAGAGTGACTACTCTGGGGCATCAGGGTGTTTAGGGGCTGCCGGAGGAAGTCCAAGCCCAGGGCCCCCCGGGGAGCAGGGCAAGCCTGTCCTACCCCATGAGGAGCCTGCAGGGAGGCTCCAGAACATACACAGGCCGGAAGCATGCTCATAAAGAGGACAGCAGAGATGCTGGCTGGTCAGCTACCTTCTTATCCAGTTCATCAAGGATGTTATTACATAACAGAAACCCCTGGGTTCAGGCAGGTGTGTCCTTATCATCAGCCCAAATGCCAACCATAATCCCCTTGCTAAGGCCGAGTTAGAAAGTGGAGAAAGATACAACCTGATACAAGGGTGGGGGGCAGAGGGAGCCTAAGAAGGGGTGCCTTCATGCCCCTGAAATCCTAAGTTTGTCTTTCTCTTATGCCTTTGTAAAGATCACAGCCAAGAAAACCCGATAGAGCACTTCTACTCTCGTAACACATGGGGTCACCATGAGTTGGAATTGATTCAATGGCAAGGGTTTTTTTTTTTTTTTAGTTTCCAGTTTTTAGAAAATTTTTTTTCTTCTTCTTCTTCTTCAGAATTCTATACAGCAGGGAGAGAAAATGAGGATGCCGACATCAAATTCAGGATGAGTTTGGAACCCATGGTGGGGTGCGGCTTACTTACTGAAAAAGGACACCGTTGTTAGTTTATTGCCCCATATGGCAATTCTAGAACACAAACCCCAGCAATGATATTAACAAGAGGCCTTGGCATCTTATCATCTTCACGGACTGCGTGACTGTTAGGTAACTTCCCACCCAGGACACTTACAAGGGAAACTGGCTCGATGCCTTTGCAAGAAAGCACCCTAAAAATGCGCCATGGTTGACCTAGATGTTGTCTGAGAATGGAAAAGGATCTAAGGGATCCAAGCTTGCAAGGGTGTCCTGCTCCTGACTTATCTTCCCAGGAGTCCAGCTAGATCCCAACAGGGTCTCCCCTACTGAGGGGGGGGTGAGGTACTCGGAACACCCCCAGGATCCCCCCTTCCCTAGCTAGCAGCCAAATGAAGGCAGAGGGCAGCCGCCCAGGGGATGGAGGTGCCTGTCCACCCAGCTGGCAGTCCTCTCTGCCCCACAGGGGAGCACTGGCCACAGCCGCCACCAGGTGATGGCAAGTATCATTTCCTCACCAGCCAAGAGAACACAGAAGTCAAGGACTAGGTAGAATACTGCCATCAAAACAAAACAAGACTCCGTGTGGGCAAGTTTCCATGTCTGTGACTAGTAAAAACTTCAAAGAATACAGTGGAAGGGACAGGAAAGACATGGCTGAGTGTAGCGGAAAGAGAGTATAAAAACCAGTTGCCTTTGAGTTGATTCTGACTCATGGCAACCCCATGTGTGTCAGAGTAGAACTGTGTTTCATAGGCTTTTCAATGGTTGATTTTTTGGAAGTAGATCACCAGGCCTTTCTTCCGAGGCACCTCTGGGTGGACTTGAACCTGTTACTTTTCAGTCAGCCATGGAGCGCATCAACCATTTGTACCACCCAGGGGCTCCAAAAAGAGGATAGACTCCTGAAAAAGAGTTTATACGCTTCTCTGTTGTTTTTAACTTTTTAATTTGCATGTACTATTTCTGTAATTGAATTAAAACAAATACAATTTAATCATCTGCTTTCTAATTGCTTTTATATACTGTATACTAAGCCCCTTAAAAATGCTCAGACTCTTCACCAAGTATTTCCATTTCTAGCACAATGAAGAAATAAACACACAAATAAAAATAATAATAGAGACAGGGTGAAAATAGCTAATGTATGAGTGTTGATTACGTGTTTGGCATTGCTCCACATGCTTTACGTGGATGAACTCATCCCATCCTGGTGGCCAGCCTAGGACGTGGATATGACCACCTTCATATCCAAGGTGGAGAGAAGAGAGAGATGGGACTGAAGGCCCTACCCCCTCAGGAGTGGGGGGCAAGCAGTTGGACCTCTCAGTCTCCCAGGCCCTGCTCTTAGCCAATGTTAATTGCCAGCAGCCAGCTCTCGAGGAAAATCCTTGTCTCTTTCCGCTTCTCCTCTTTAGTTCCTTGATGATCTTCTCCATTTGTGCTAGCTTCTCTGTGCCTAGTCTGCTCTTTTTTATATCTCAGAGGGGGCTGGTTTAAGATACATCCTACACTGATTAACATAACAAAGAAAGTCTTATTCCCAAATGGGATCACATCCACAGGTATGGGGGTTTAGGATGTGCAACACACACACACACACACACACACACACACACACACACACACACACACATATATATATTTTTTTTTTTTTTGGTAAAGCTTTTTTTTTTTAAATTGTGCTTTAGGTGAAAGTTTACAGCTCAAGTGAATTTCTCATACAAAAATTTATACACGTATTGTTATGTGACACTAGTTGCAATCCCTATAATGTGACAGCACACTCCCTCTTTCCACCCCGGGTTTCCCATGTCCATCCAACAACCTCTTGTCCCTTCCTGCCTTCTCAGCCTGCCTCCAGACAGGACCTGCCCATTTAGTCTCATGTATCTGCTTGAACTAAGAAGCACACTCTTCACGAGTATTATTTTATGTATTATAGTCCAGTCTAATCTTTGAAGAGGGGGCTTCGGGAGTTATTTTAGTTCTGGGTTAACAGCGTCCAGTGACCATGGCTTCGAGGGTTCCTCCAGTCTCAGTCAGACCATTAAGTCTGGTCTTCTTATGCGAATTGGAGTTCTGCACCCCACTTTTCTCCTGCTACATCTGGGACCCTCTGCTGTGTTCCCTGTTAGGGCAGTCATTGGTGGTAGCCGGGCACCATCTAGTTCTTCTGGTCTCAGGCTGATGGAGTCTCTGGTTTATGTGATCCTTTTGTCTCTTGGGCTAATATTTTCCCTGTATCTTTGGTGTTCTTCATTCTCCTTTGCTCCAAATGGGTTGGGACCAATTGACGCATCTTAGATGGCTGCCAGCAAGCTTTTAAGACCACAGACACCACTCACCAAAGCGTGATGCAGAACATTTTCTTAATAAACTTCGTTATGCCAACTGATATAGACGTCACCCAAAACCATGGTCCCTAGAACCCCACTCCTGCTACTCTGTCCGTCAGAGTGTTTGGTTGTGTACAGGAAACTTCTTAGCTTTTGCTTTAGTCTAGTTGTGCTGACTTCCCCTATATTGTACAACACATATTTTTGAAGGACACCATTCAATCCGTAACACTAACCTTCACAGCTATAGAACTTTGACACTTGACAATGACTGCTACATCACCCTGCTAAAAGAAGGGCAAATGGTGTTTAGATAAAGCTCATTCTGGAAGGAATGAAGGCCGTGCACTATTTCCACATCTCTGCTCCCGCCTTCACATCTCCAGGCCAGGCCTGAACTCTCCCCTCCACTCGTAACTGACACATTTCCAACAGTGTCAGGAGACAGAGAAACCATCCACCACAGAGGCACTTGGTCCCTATTGGCCAATAACAGAAAGGACGCTCCCTGTGCCGAGAGTCACTTCCCCAGCAGGGGGCCTGGGTGGGTCAGGCTGGCAGCCCTCTGTGCCTCAGCTCCCCAAACTACAAAACCAGGCACCAGACCACCCATTCGCCAAGGCGTCTTCCAGCTCCGCAGCTGGGCCAGTCCCAGCATCCTGCATGGTTGCTGCAGGCTTCCTCCTGCAACTCCGGTATCTTCCAGAGACATCTGCACACACAGTACAGGGATGCTACAGTTGTGCGGTCCCAGTATTGGCAAGGGTCTGGGGAAAGAGATCGTGGTGGGGCCTTCAGTCCTGTGCTGGCAGGCCAAGTACACTGGGATACCACTTTGGAGACCATTTCAAGGATACCTGGTCAGGCCAAAGTGGTCACGTCTTCGACCCAGCAATTCCACGTCTACCCTTGAGAAAGTCTCGTGAGTGTGCCAAGGAGACAGGAGATGGTCAATATGCTTGCTCACTGCAGCATGATTTGCACTTGTGAGAAGAGAAAACTACCTCATTCTCCATCACGGAAGATGGAAAAATGACCTCCATTTCATCCATACAATGGAGCCCTGGACTGTGGCTGAGCTGAACAAACAAGAGCTATCATGCTCTCTCCCTCTCTCTATATACAGAAATCATTGTCAAGTGTGGAAAGTTCTACAGCTGTGAAGGTCAGGCTTAACCAGGCAGGCATAGGCAGGGATGCTGTGGCTTGCAGACTTTTGCAAACGGCAACCTTAGGATGCAACTGACTCATCCCTCCTGTCATGGGTTGAATTATGTCCCCCCAGAAATGTGTCTATCAGTTTGGCTGGGCCATGATTCCCAGTATTGTGTGGTTGTCCCCCATTTTGTGATTGTAATTTCATGTTAAAGAGGATTAGGGTGGGATTGTAACACCCTTACTAAGGTCACATCCCTGATCTACTGTAAAGGGTGTTTCACTGGGGTGTGGCCTGCACCAACTTTTATCTTACAAGACATAAAAGGAAAGGGAAGCAAGTAGAGAGTTAGGGGACCTCATACCACCAAGAAAACAGTGCCAGGAGCACAGCGAGTCCTTTGGACCTGGGGTCCCTACATGGAGAAGCTCCTCGTCCAGGGGAAGATTGACAAGAAGGCTGACAGAGAGACAAAGCCTTCCCTTGGAGCTGACGCCCTGAATTTGGGGTTTTAATGTACTTTACTGTAAGGAAATAACCTTCTCTTTGTCAAAGCCAACTACTTGTGGTATTTCTGTTATAGCAGCACTAGATGACTAAGACACCTCCCAAATGTAGACATTCACCCATCCATCGGTCAGTTTGTTGCACTGTGGTGGTTTGCGTGTTGCTGTGATGCCGGAAGCTATGCCACCAGCATTTCAAATACCAGCAGGGTCACCCATGGTGGACAGGTTTCAGCAGAGCTTTCAGACTGAGACGGACTAGGAAGAACGGCCTGAAGATCTACTTCCAGAAAACAGCCAACGAAAGCCCTACGGATCACAATGGTATGATCCACAACTGATCACAGGGATGGCACAAGATCGGGCAGCATTTCGCGCTGTTGGGCGCAGGATTGCCACGAGTCAGAGCAGATCCAGTGGCAGCTAACAACAATACACATATATATAAACCAGACGCCGCTGAGTCAAGCCCAACTCATGTGTTACAGGTGGAACTGTTCTATAGGGTTTCTGTGGCTGTTATCTTCACAGAAGTAGATCTCCAGGGCTTTCTACCATGGCACCTCTGGGTGACTTCCAACCATCAACTCTGCAGTTAGTAATCCAATGCAAACAATTTGCACCATGCAGGGACCTTCACATAGATTTATATATTATATATTTTTATATTTTATGTATATACATATATATACATAAAATATATATAAATTATAATAATAATATATAATATATATTATAATAATATATATAATAAATATATATAAATACATAAAATACATATACGTATATATATAATGTACATATATAAACCTGTACGAATTTCAAAAATGTATAAAGAAAAAGCTTGTTGCAAAACTGTATGTAAAACATACTAAAAGATTTAAATGCATAAAACAATACTCCAGCTGTGACAGGGACAAGATACACCAGGCAGGGGTGGCGTTCAGAAGCCTGGCAATGCTTTCCTTCTGGATTCTGGAGCTGGGGTCACTCCATGATCACTTCCTCACTGTCTGTTAAATGGTACACAAATTTTTAATTAATAATAAAAGTAGTGAGATCCATAGAAATTATATAGTATCTTTAACACATACATATATGCATTAGGAAAGTATAAACACATGGCTGAGAAGGAAGAAAGAACAGCCCCATTTTAGGAGCACGTCACGGTGAGGGCGGGGGCAGGATGTAATGGAGAATGAGGGCCTTGCTGTTGATCATGTTTTTTAAATATACTCTCTATATACACTGTGATGGGTAAGATTGTGTGTCAGCTGGGCTGGGCCATGATTCTCGATGTTTTAGCAGTTGTATAACGTTGTGATCACTCCCCTGTTGAGATCTGATACATGATCACCCCCATGATGGGATCTGCTGTGAGTGGCACCGGCAGGGGCGGGGCCTGTGGTGGCTCAATGCCCCTCAGCCTTCATCTCTCCGCTCTGTGCCGCCTAGTCCTTCCTGCTCTCCTTGACGGAGCTTTTGCTTGTTCCGGATCCTGCAGCTGGCTCTTGTTCGTCTGACCTCCGGTTCTTGGGACTTGAGCTAGTAGCTTACCTGTGGTCTTGCCTGCCAATCTTGAGATTCGTTGACCTTCACAACCTGTAAGCAAGAGCCCTGTTCTCCAGCCTGCCGATCCTGGGTTCGCCAGCCCCTGCAGCTATGCGAATCTGGAGAAGCCTCTTTCTTGCCCCGCGGACTTGGGATGTTAAAGCCTCTAAAAAACCATTTCCTTGATATAAATCTCTCTCTTTATATATATTTATATGCTTTACTGGTTTTGCTTCTGTAGAGAACCCAGCCTAAGACATACACCAATTGAAAATTACATGTGAGCCATCTGAAACAAAATCAACAGTTGATTCACTGTTTCTCCAAAAGTTTCTCAGGTCTTGTAAACATTTTTCATTTAAAAGAAGCTTTAAATTTATTTATGGTATCCAACCAGTCTAAGGAGCCCTGGTGACACAGCATTTAAGCACTCAGCTGCTAACGGAAAGATTAGCTGTTCGAACTCACCAGCTGCTCCGCGGGAGAAAGATGTGGCAGTCTGCTTCTGTAAAGATTACAGCCTTCGAAACCCTATGGGGCAGTTCTCCTCTGTCCTATAGGGTCGCTACGAGTCAGAATTGACTTGATAGCAATGGGTTTTTTGTTTTTTTTTGGTTTTGACCAGTCTAGTGAGTTCAATCTGTGGACTATTAGCTACAGTAAAATAAACTTTAAGTAATATCTAGATGGTTCACATCTATATATTGTGCAGTAGACTATGTATAGCTATATATGTATGTGTATATATTATGTATATATATACATATAAAAGTTGTATTGAGATATTATTCACATACCATACGATTTACCCATCTGGACTATACAATTCAATGGCATTTAGTATAGTCACAGAATTGTGCAGCCATCACCACAATCACTTTTAGAAAACTTTCATCACTCCAAAAAGAAGCCCTGCCCCCATTAGCAGTCATTCCCCATACCTCTCCAAACACCCCTTCCACCCAGCCCTAGGCAACCTGTGTCCATGGATTTGCCAATTCTGGACATTTTACATCAATGGAGTCCTTTCATATAAGCGGAGTCATACAGTATTTGTCCTTTCATGTCTGGCTTCTTTTCACTCAGCATAATGCTTTCAAGGTCCATTCATGCCATGAAATGTGCCTTAGTCATCTAGTGCTGATCTAACAGAAATACCACAAGTGGATGGCTTTTAATAAAGAGAAATTTATTCTCTCACAGTCTAATAGGCTACGAGTCCAAATTTAAGGCATCAGCTCCAGGGGAAGGCTTTCTCTGTCGGCTCTGAAGGAAGGTCCTTGTGATGCATCAGTCTTCCCTTGGTCTGGGAGCATCTCAGCGCAGGAACCTCAGGTCCAAAGGACACACTCTGCTCCTGGTGCTGCTTTCTTGGTGGTATGAGGTCTCTGTGTGTCTCTGCTCCCTTCTCTCTTTTATATCTCAAAAGAGACTGGCTAAAGACACTATCTAATCTTATAGGCCTCATGAGTATAAACGCCACTAATCCATGTTATTACATCATAGTGATAAAGTTTACAACACATAGGGAAATCACATCAGATGAGAAAATGGTACATAATCATACAATACTGGGAATCATGACCCAGCCAAGTCAACAGGTATCTGGGGGGGACACTATTCAATCCATGACAAGTATCAGAACTTCTTTCCTGTATAAGGTTAGATGATACTCCATTGCACAAATGCACCATATTGTATCTATCCATTCATCAGTTGATGGACCAGATGTTTTTTGTGATGGAAGGTGTTTACCTTTTCAATACTCTAAATCGAAACAAACCCCCTGCTCCCAGCTGTAAATTCACCTCCTCCTGTCTAGAAAGGCCCGCCACAGGTGAGCCTCTCCCCCACCTGCCACTCACCTTTTCCTGGTTGGACCTGGCCACACTCGAGACTCGTTGCACGGCCAGCTCCAGGGGCTGCTGCAGCAGGTCCTCCTCAAAGGCCAGGAGCAGTGGGCCCTGGAACAGAACAGGAGAATGAGGACACCATCCACACGGGGTTTTGTAAGTTTTGTAAGTGTTTTGTAAGTTGCATATGTGCTATAAAGCTCTGCGCATTTCAGAAAATACAAAGAGACTGACTTTAGTTAAGCTGTACTTCTACAAAGCTTTTGTGGTTGTTAGTTGCTATGGAGTTACTCTGACTCATGGTGACCTTATGCACAACAGAACTGTTGCCCCGTCCTATGCCATCCTCACCATCCTTGGTATGTCTGAGTTCATCGTTGCGCTATTGTGTCAATCCATCTCACTGAGGGTTTCCCTTGTTTTCACTGACCTTCTACTTTATCAAACATGATGTCCTTTTCTAGCGAATTCTACACAGCAGCCACAGTCAGTATCAGCCCATTTACATGCCCATGAACCAGCTCACTATGGATGGCGCATGGCAGGGAGGAGCCAGCTATGGTAGAAAGACGAGAAATGGAGCAAAGCACAGCAACGAAACCACAGACCCACCTCCTGTGCTGGAATAAGGGCTGTGATGGGCATTTGGATCATGTTTACAATGTACGGAAAGAACCCAGCCTCCTCAGGCAGGGCTGCTCTGTGCTCCTCAGAGCTCACGGGCTAGCACAGTCTCTGGAAACAGGCTCGAGGCCTCTGGCCTCCCTCTTTTTGGTGAAGGTCCTTGTTATGGATTGAATTGTATTCCCAAAAAAGATATGCTAAAGTCCTAACCCCTAGTACCTGTGAACATGACCTTGTTTGGAAATAGGGTCTTGGAAGATGGCATAGGGTGGGTCCTAACCCCACGCACGTTACGTCTTCTAAAAGAGAAGAGATGCAAATACAGACACAGGGCGAAGATACCATCTGAAAACGTGCCTACAAGCCAAGGCATGCCAAGGATCGCTGGGAGCCACTGGAAGCTGCGAGACAGGCATGGAACAGGTTCTTCCTCAGAGCCCTCAGAAGAAATCTACATGGCTGATAACTCTGATTTGAACTTCTAGCCTCCAGACAATAAATTATTATCTAAAACCCAAACCCAAACCCATTGCAGTAAAGTCCATTCTGACTTATGGCGAACCCATGTGTAACACAGTAGAACTGCTCCATGGGGTTTTCTTGGCTATAGTTTTTATGGACTCAAATCACCAGGTCTTTCTTCTGCGGTGCCACTGGGTGGGTTCAAATCACCAACCTTTAGGTTAGTAGTCAAGCACAAAATATTTGCACCACCCAGGGGCCTATATATCATGTTCATGGAGACACAGTCCTCACACCATACATTCACCCGTCTAAATTGTACATATCAATGGCATTTAGTACATTCACAGATGTGTGCAACCATCACAATCACTTTGAGAACATTTTCATCATTCCAAAAAGAAACCTTGTACTTATCAGCAGTCACTCCCCACTTCTCCCAAACAAACAAAAGAGGACAATGCATTTCTGTTCTTTAAAGCCACCCGCTTGGTGGTATTTTGCTACGGCAGCTGTAGGAGACTAATGCAGACCTCCACTTTGACTTTACAGAACTCTCTTCCCTATTCTGAGTGGCTGCTTTGTCATGCAAGGTGGCAGTGCCATGTACGGTGGCATTGTCATTCAACGTGGCCCCCTGTTCTCCTCTCCCACTGCCCAAGGGGTAGGTAGGCAGGAACCCCAAGGAACTAGAAATACACCTTGGCTGGAAATACGTCAGTCTGGCTGCTGTGCCAGGGAGCTGGCTCTTCAGCCCCTGTTTCACAGACCTCCGGGGCTGCCCAGCTCCGGCCCTCACGGCCTCGTCCACCTTTACTCTGGGCATCCTCAGCATCCTTCCAGTGAACTCTTCTGTGGCTAAACTCAGCCTATGTCAGTTTTGGTGCTTGCATTTAAAAATTTCCAAGTGATAGATACATGATTAAATCAATAGGACCACAGGTGGCAAGACTGTTGATTTATAAGAAACCATCAGGACTTGGACAGCCACCCAAGTCTTGTCATTTTTAAAGTAAGTTTTCTTGAGAGGCTAACCACTTGTGCCAACAATATGATCCTGGATCGAACTGCTTCTTAAATTTTTTTCCTGACATGCAGGAGAAAGGGCATCATAGTTAAATAAGCTCTGATTTGGTGGTTACAAATAAAACTCAGCCCCACAGCTTCCCATCATGGGTCCTCTGCTTCACTGTGGAAGGAGTGCTAAGGGTGAGCTTATTCCACCAACAAGGCATGGCCAAGGGTGGGAGAATTCAAGCTGGGAAAGTGGTGCAAACATTATTCTGGCAAGCAAAGTGCAAATGAGCAAGCAATGACGTTATCCTGTGGCTATTTCTTAAGAATTCCCAATGATTAAGAGAAAAAGCTACAAGGCAGAGAACATTTTCAGTTACATACTCCTAACCTCACCCTGTTTTATCAACATCTACCTCACACGCAACCACCAGAGGCTTCCATGTTGCTATGAGGCTGAACAGGTTTCAGTAGGGCTTCCAGACTAAGTGGGACTAGGAAGAAAGGCCTGGTAATCTACCTCCAAAATCCCTACGGATCACAATGGTCCCATCTGCAAGCGATCATGGGGATGGCACAGGAGTGGGCAGTGTTTCATTGCATTGTGCATGGGGTCACCATGAGTCGGGGGGCAACTCGATGGCAGCTAACGACAACAAAAATCTCACCCCCAAAAACATCAGGGGAGAATTAAATCTGCTTCTTAAAAGTGATGACAGCTTGGTGTTAGGACTGCTCTGCCGACATTCTCCACGACTAGACTTGTGTTGGAGTGACTGCTGTGAGCCTGGAGATGTCATTGTTCTGTGAACTGAGCCTGCCTGGTTGAGGGAAGAGCTCCCAGCCAGAGCCCAGTGCCAGGCAGGGAACAGACCCAACCACAGGAGATGATACAGCTGTTTGACACCAGTGGGCGAAACAATGTACCGTCTGTGCCGGCCCGAGGATACAGTGTTTCCTCACACAAGCCCATGCAGCCTCCTCCGCTGTATAAGTCTGTGCTGCAGCATATGCTTTTTATGTGCTCTTTTACCAGAGTCCCTGAGTGGCACAAATGGTTAAGTGCTGGACTGCTAACTGTAAAGGCCGGCAGTTCAAACCCACCCAGAGGTGACTCAGAAGACAGACCTGGCGATCTGCTTCTGAAAGGTTTCAGCCTTTGGAGCAATTCTACTCTGTACACATGGGGTTGCCATGAGTTGGAGGTGACTCGAGGGCAACTAACCACAATAATCCTTTTACCCGGGGCAGTGGCGGTTCAGTGGTACAATTCTCCCCTTCCATGCAGGAGACCTGGGTTTGATTCCCAACCAATGTACCTCATGCATAGCCACCACCTGTCTGTCAGTGGAGATGAATGGATTTCAGCAGAGCTTCCAGAAGAAGATGGAGTAGGAAGAAAGGCCTGGTGATCTTCTTGTGAAAATTGGTCCGATCCACAGCCAATCATGGGGATGGCGCAGGACCGGGCAGCATTTTGTTCTCTTGCGCTTGGTGGTCACCATGAGCTGGGGCTGACTTGATGGCAAGCTAACAACAACAACCCTGTTACCTATGGTACTTTCTAGAATAAAACCCTGAAAAGATTTTGCTGGAAAATCTAAGGTCAAGAGGTAGCCTCACAAAGGAAATAATCTTACTAAATCAAAATAAGGACAGAGAGATTACCTTTTCCCTTTCCGTGTTCAGACCTCCATCACCCACAAGTAACAGGGAGGAGGATGTGTGTGCAGCACACTACAGAGACCCACATACCTCTGACACTCTGTCCCTCTCAGAGGCCACATCGCAGGCTCTTCCCACTTAGCCTCAAGTAAGACTACGTTCACGCAGAGAAAGAAACACGTGAGAATCGCCAGGAAGATGCTACAAAAGAATAATTACTGAGGGAGGGAGGAGGTGTGCCACTATTTCCAGTTGTCACCGAGTGGACTCTGACTCATAGTGACCTTACAGATAACAGAGGAAATGTTGCTCAGTCCTGTGCCATCTTCACAATCATTGCTATATTTGAGCCCACTGCTTTAGCTACTGTGTCAGTCCACCTCATTGAGGGTTTTCCCCATTGTCCCTGACCCTCTATTTTACCATTCAGGATGTCCTTTTCTAGCAATTGGTCTTTCGTGATGACATGTTCAAAGTAAGTGAGCCGAAGTCTCACCATCCTTGCTTCTAAGGAGTGTTCTGGTTGTATTTCTTCTAAAACTGACTTGTTCATTCACCTGGCAGTCAGTCCATGGTATATTTCAATATCCTTCACCAATACCACAGCTCGCATGCGTCAATTCTTCTGTCTTCCTTGTTCAATGTTCAGCTTTCCCATGAATATGAAGCAACTTAAAAAGAAACTTTAAAGAGGTCTTTTGCAGCAGATTTGCCCAATACGTCATTACATTTCTTGACTGTTGCTTCCCTGGGCACTGATTGTTGATCCAAGTGGAATGAAATCACTGACAACTTGATAAAAACCAAAAACCAAACCCCTTGCTGTTGAGTCGATTCTGACTCATAGCAACCCTATAAGACAGAGTAGAACCGTCCCGTAGGTTTCCAAGGAGCCCTTGGTGGATTTGAACTGCTGACCTTTTGCTTAGCAGCCATAGCTCTTAACCACTGCACCACCAGGGCTCTGACAACTTGATAGACTCTCCATAATGAAAACAGTGTGGTACTGGTACATAAACAATCAGACCAGTAGACTGAAATATGAAGTCCACCACAGACCCAAATATCTGTGGAAACTTAGCATATGACAAAGGTGGCATCTTAAATCACTGGTAAAGATATTTTTATAAGAAGCTAGGACAATTGACAGCCCATTTGGAAAAAGATAAAATAGATCCAGATCTCACTCCATACATAAGAATAAACACCAAATAGATCATGGATCTAAATGTAAAAAAATGAACCATACAGAACTGGAAGAAAACAGGTGATCCTTCTTTTACTCAGTGTTGAGAAAGATTTTCTGACTATGACTAAAGATCCAGAGGTGACAAAAAAATTGATAAATTTTTTACAAATAAAAAAATGCATGACAAAAAAATACTATAAACAAAGTCAAAAGGCAGTGAGAAACTACTCACAATATATGCCACAAAGGGCTAAAATCCCATGAGTTGGAATCGCCATGAGTTGGAATCAACTCAATAGCAATATGAAAATATATATGCAGAAGGTTATTCATTGCTGCATTGTTTGTAATCGTAAAAATATTGGAAATAACATTAATGCCCATACATAGGAGAACCAAACCCATTGCCATCGAGTTGATTCCAACTTATGGTGACCCTATAGGACAGAGTAGAACTGCTCCATAGGGTTTCCAAGGAGCGGCTGGTGGATTCGAACTGCTGACGTTTTGGTTAGCAGCCAAGCTCTTAACCGCTGTGCCACCAGGGCTTCATACATAGGAAAGTGGCTCAATAAACTATGGTACATCCACATAAAGGAGTACTATGCAGCTGTAAAAAAGAACAAGATTTTCCTGAACTGATATGGAGTAATTTCTAGAACATGCTGTTAAGTGAAAAAAAGCAAACTGCAAAAAAGTATCTAAAGAGCGTTACTTTCATGTGAGAAAACACAGCTATCTGCTCCTGTGTGCAAAAAAAATACAGGAAGGATAAAGCAGAAACTAATGAGATTGGTTACCTACAGGGGGTGGGTGGACTGAGAATGGAAAGAGTAGGGGAGTGGGGATGGAGTAGTAGGGGTGAGGGGGGTGACATTTCTTAGGACTTCTAGAACTACAGTATTGGTTCACATTCCCTTCACACACCCCAAAACTTACAATTAAAACCAGTTAAGATGCAGGCGGGGGACCCCAGGTGGACTACAAATACTAACAAATGAACCTAACTGTATTAATAATGGAGCCCTGGTGGCGCAGTGGTTAAGAGCTCAGCTGCTAACCAAAAGGTTGGCAGTTCGAATCCACCAGGCACTCCTTGGAAACTCTGTGGGGCAGTTCTACTCTGTCCTATAAGGTCGCTAGGAGTTGTAATTGACTCGATGGCAACAGGTTTGGGGTTTTTTTGGGGGGGGGTATTAATAATGAATAACACAACCATCCTAAGGAGGGTGGAAAAAATATTACTAGCTTAAATAACTTTGGAAATCAATATTCTGACTACACAGAAATGTTATAATTTAGTCAGCAAGTGAGTTTCTCACAGCAGCATGGGTTAGCGGTTCAGAAACTACTTTATGTGTATAGTAGAATAGACATACAAGTAAATATACTATAGATAGTAAGTACCATATTTCTTGCTCTTGGAGAAAAAAGTTAAAAATAAGGAAAGAGAGAAGACATAAATGAATTCTGTGGTACTGAATTAGAATCCACAGTATTAGTACAAATTCATGGTTTTTAATGTATCTGCAGAAAGATATGGAAATACAGATATGTGTGTGTATACAGGAGTTAGTATACATACATATATTTCCACTGAGAGAAGGGCCCTGGTGGTGCAAGTGTTAAGTACTTGGCTGCTAACTGAAAGTCTAGAGATTCGAGTCCACCCAGCGGCACCTCGAAAGAAAGATCTGGTGATCTACTTCTGCAAAGTTAGACATTAAAACCCAGTGGAATGCAGTTCTATTCTGCAACACAGGGGTTTGCCATTGAGTCAGAATCGACTCAGCAGCAACTGGTTCACCCACGAGAGGGTCTAGAAGCAATAACACCCTAGCAATAATGAGCACACCTCATGCCCAAGTCTTGGTTTCTAAACACCAGTGAAAGGAATCAGGGGTCCTTAGAGAAGTGGTTGACTCCAGGGCAGAGCCAGGGCAGGGAAAATACAAGATGAGTCTAGAATAAACATCATGTTGTGGAACCAGAATATAAGGAAATGTTTAATTAAAAAAAAAAAAAAAAAAAAGGAGGCCTGACAAAAGAACACATAGGCAACCCCAGGCAGAGTTCATAATTGCCAAAGCTAGAACAATTCACGCAACAAAATAAATAGTTAATAGTACTGGACTATAACCCATAGAATAAAGTAAATACCCATGAGTCCAGAAAAGGTTTACATACAAAGAAACAATCTTTGATGGTTACCAGGGATGGGGGGCGGGGGAGGAAATACTGAACAGACAATAGATAAATTTTAACTTAGGTGAAGGGTGAGACAGTACACAATACTGGGGAAGCCAGCAGAGCTTGTACAAGGCAAGGTCATGAAAGCTCCATAGACACATCCAAACTCCCTGAGGGAATGAACTGCTGGGCAAAGGGCTGTGGGGACCATGGTCTGGGGGAACATCTAGGTCAACTGGCATAATATAGTTCATAAAGAAAATGTTCTACATTCTACTTTGGTGAGTAGCGTCTGGGGTCTTAAAAGCCTGTGAGCAGCCATCTAAGATACTCCACTGGTCTCACCCCTTCGGGAACAAGGGAGAATGAATAAAACAAGATACAAGGGAAAGATTAGTCCAAAGGACTAATGGACCACAACTACCATGGCCGCCACCAGACTGAGTCCAGTACAGCTAGATGGTGCCCAGCTACCACCACTGACTGCTCTGACAGGGATCACAACAGAGGGTCCCAGACAGAGCTGGAGAAAAATGTGGAACAAAATTCTAACTCATAAAAAAAGACCAGACTTACTGGCCTGACAGAGATTGGAGAAACCCCAAGAGTATGGCCCCTGGACACCCTTTTAGCTGAGTAATGAAGTCACTCCTGAGGTTCACCCTTCAGCCAAACAGACAGCCCCATAAACAAAACGACACTAAAGGGGCACACCAGCCCAGGGACAAGGACTAGAAGGCAGGAGGGGATAGGAAAGCTGGTAATAGGGAACCCCAGGTTGAGAAGGGAGAGTGTTGACATGTCATGGGGTTGTTAACCATTGTCATAAAACAATATGTGTACTAAGTGTTTAACGAGAAACTATTTGTTCTGTAAACCTTCATCTAAAGTACAATAAATATATATGTATATATTTGCGGGAAAAAAAAAAAAATACCTGAGTCCATACTGTTATAGACAACCACTTAAGTATACAAGTGGAGAAGTGGCAGCTCTTTCTGACAGAAGTCTAATTAATAAATGCAGAAGGAAAGAGGAAGTTTAAAAAAAAAAATCACCGTTAGACAAACTCCACCAAAATAACTGGTGTAGACAAGAGCCACTGATGGATGCTAAAATCAGTGGGCAAAAGTTTGAGGAAAAACAGGATTTGCATAGTCTCAAAGTCTCTCCCCTCAAGATATGTGTCACCTACCTGGGGGAAAGACATAACTTTACCGAGGAGAAATGGGATAGAAACCACCTTAACCAGGGGATCAAGATGAACATCTCTAGCAATAAGACATACTGACATCCTGAACCCCATGATCCAAACCCCAAAACAAACCTGCTGCCATCGAGTTGATTCCGACTCCTAGCAGCCCTACAGGACAGAGCAGAACAGCCCCACAGGGTTTCCAAGGAGCGGCTGGTGGATTCAAACTGCAGACCTTTTGATTAGCGGCTGAGCTCTTAACCACTGTGTCATCAGGGCTCCAGGATATAATGCACTAAACAACACATCATTTCTGGAGTCCAATCACGTGAAAACACCAGACAAATTGACGGACATTTGGAAGAATAATACCAATAATCTTCAGAGGTGTCAAGGTCAGGAACAACTGTTACAGACTGCAGGAAAAGGTGGAGAACTAACTGTCAATGCCAGGTGAGGGTCTGAATTGGATTCTGGAATAATAAAAAGAACACTAGAGGGGAAACCGGTAAAATTCAAATAAGATCTTTGGTTTAAACGCCTTGTGCCAATGTTACTTTCTGGGCTCTGATACCGTACTACAGTTATGCCAGATGTTAGAAGTCCCTAGTGGTGCAAAGCGAGGCAAACAGTTAACGCGCACAGCTTCTAACTGAAGGGCTGGAGGTTACAGTCCACCCAGACAGACGTACCTTGGGAGAAAGGCCTGGCGAGCTACTTCTGAAAAATCAGCCATTGAAAACCCTATGGAGCACAGTTCTATTCTGACACCTACGGGGTCACCATGAGCTGGAATCTACTTGATAGCAATTGTTTTTCTATGTAAGGTGTTGATATTGGGGGATTTTGGGGGAGGACTATATGGAAACCTTGAATTATTTTTATAACTTCTCTGTAAATCTAAAAGTAGTTTAAAAGTTTAAAAAAAAAAATAAAAGGAGACTTTGTAAGAGAGCAGTCCACCATTACTGACCAGGCATTTTGCTAAATGTCTTACGCAGGTCCCAGTCTGCCCTCACCTCATCTCCACGAGAGTGGATCTGTGTTCCTGCTTGAGCCCCAATGTCTCCCAGTCTACCGAGGACGGGTCTGAAGCACAGAGAGGTTCAGGCTTGCCCAAGTTCACACAGCTACCAAGTGCAGAGCTGGACCTTGAACCCTGGCCGTCTAGCTCCAGAGGCTGCCTTCTGGCCAAACCAGTGAGCGACCCAGGTCTTCCCAGCAGCTGCAGGCCGTCTCCCCTCCTCGGCCACCTATACGTGGGCCGGTAGGAGTGGAAGGTAGCTTTGGCTGAACCGTAGCCGATGTTCACACCACCACTAGTCTTCCTTCCCGAGTTCCTGTCCCGCTAGGAGAAGGGGTGGGTGCAAAGAACAACCTGAACTGGCGCCCCTTCCTGGGCCTAATATTGACAATTTGCACAGTCATCAGCGGGTCTTCTTTCCTGTTGAGTCTTTAGAAGTAGAAAACAAAGCACACTGAATGGCTTGTTCTTCCAAGGCCTGGCCGGCTCCCAGAGGGGAAAGGCCTGCGTCCAGGGCCACGTTTCTAACAGGGCTTGTCATTCACCCCACCCGTGGCAGGGGGCCTGCTCCAAGCTGGCCTTGGGGCTGGGCACTGGGTCCGGCTGGGCCTGGACAGACCCAGGCTCTGCCCCAGTCCACAATCCCAGGAGGCGACAAGGGGCAGGAGTGACCACAAGGTCCCGACCCTGAGGACAGTCTGCCAGGGATGGGGACAGGGCGGCATCCTCGTGGAGTCAGATCAGGGACCTTTGCGCTGAGATCCAAAAGATCTCAGAAGTCAAATGAAGAGTGTAAGGAAATAAGTGTTATGGACAGAGACTGACTGGAACGTCCCAGAAAGGAAAGAGACCCGGATGTTTGAGTCACAGGGGAGGGTGGTCTGAGGGGACATGGCAGAGAGGCCAGGCTTAGCAACCCCCTGAGGCCCATGAAGTTCTCTTAGCCAAGGCGGCCTCCATGTTCTTGCCAACTGACTTCATATACGGACGACAGCAGCTTTGGTCGTTGGTCAAGGGGCTTGGATTTTCGTGTGCAGAGCCCAAAGGTCATTACATAATACAAAGACTGAAGTCTTGTCCTTGTGTTTACTTTTTAAATTGCAGAAGCTCACGTACAAGTCAGAGCTATTAATAACATGCTCTGAATTTACACAGCATCTTTGTTTTTACGAAGACAACAAATTGTCCCACAGCCTCGGTCATTTGCATTTAGAACATTTCTGAGCCAAAGGACTAAAGCAACAAACAGCCTCGGTGAACCTCCTAATCCAGGGCCTTGGCCAGCTTGCGCTGCTCGCTGCTAAACCCGCCCAGAGTGTTGGCGAAACCACCATCACTCCCGACTCAGGGTCCAGGCAGCATCAGCTAAGACAGGAAGCGCGGCCAAGCCCACTCGTGGGGGTCGCCCAGTTACAGAGTGGGTGCGAGTATGGCCACAGCAATCATGGAGCAGCCCAGGTGGGAGCCAGAGGGTGTGTGGACCCCCTGGTATAACCAACTGAACTGCAGATCATTCTGTAAACGTTCATGTCCACACGGGGGAATGAAAGGAAATCTTCAGTTGTTCCCTTGGGATAATGCAATGTTAGTTCTCAGTGGTA
Organism: Dugong dugon; assembly: GCA_030035585.1. Lineage (NCBI taxonomy): Eukaryota > Metazoa > Chordata > Mammalia > Sirenia > Dugongidae > Dugong > Dugong dugon. Next base: position 222,784,473 of record CM057460.1, read on the forward strand.
ACCGAAAGGCTGGTGGTTCGAACCGACCTAGAGGCACCGCGGAATAAAAGGCCTGGTGATCTTCCGGAAAGATTACAGTCAAGAAAATCCTGTGGAGCAGTTCTACTCCGTAACACGCGGGGTTGCCGTGAGTCAGAAGTCAACCTGACAGCACAAGACAACAACAGTAACAAAGTCGCAGTCTTAAGTAGCTGGAGCAGCAATTGAGCCTGTTCGGGGGGTTTTCTGTGCTCGGGGTACAATGAGATCAGGTGGTTCCAACGCCAGACAGAGTGGAGGTGTGAGACACAAGGTGACAGCCACCACTTTAAGGCGCTGGTGGTGAAGGGGGTACGCTCTAAGGGGATGGCTTAGAGAAGAAAGGTTTCTACCACTCCATCTCACTGGTGAGAATACAGCATGTCCCCCTACTAAGTCTGAATGGGGGTCGGGGTGTGAGAGGCCCTGTGGCTCCCCTCACACCCGGTTTTCACCTGGCCACTGGTAGTCAGTGATGGCATCCTTGCGGGTCTCTCCAGCTCAACATCCTTTATACTGTAAAGGTATTTGTGGAGTGAGGGTCAGAATCCAGGGCCCCTCTGAGACAGGAAGCCTGCGCGGCCACAGTGCCTGCCCATTAAGGGACAAAGGATGCTCGTTTACCAAGCCCCAGACCCTAGGAGATAAGAGCCCCATTGTTGGGATGCTACCTGAAACGAGCATGCCCGTTTCTTCCCTTCTTGCTGGGCTGCATCTAAAGGCAGCATCTGGGTCTCAAAGGCCAACTTGTGTCCCAAGGGCAATGTGGCTGCAGCCCAGGATGGACAGGGGCAGCCCTAGGCCAGGGTCTCGGCCACCTCAGCAAGCCCCTTCAGCTCATGGACTTCAGTCTCCCCTTTTGGAGAAGTAAGGGGCCATGCTGGAAGGGTTTGGGGCTTCTTTTAGGCTTAAAACCCAAAGCTGTATTAAAACTTAGAATTGTTGTTGTTGTTAGCTGCTGCTGAGTTAGCTCCTGACTCATTACTACCCTGTGTGTGACGGAGTAGAACTGATCCATACGGTGTTATTGGCTGTAATCTTTACAGAAGCAAATTGCCAGGCCTCCCTTCTGCAGAGCCACTGGGTGGCTTGAACCACCAGTCTTTCTGTCAGCAAACTGATCACAAACCACCTGCACTACCCAGGCTACTTAAAACTTTTAGAGTGGGCAGATTTACTACTTCCATTTGAAGGAAAATTACACTTTTCATGGAAGTTGCTGGATATGACCACGTATTTACCAGTGTCTCCCCAGTCCCCATCACCCATCTGTCAGTTTGTTGTACTGTACTGGCTTGTGTGTTGCTATGATGCTGGAAACTATGCCACCAGTATTTCAAATACCAGCAGGGTCATCCATGGTGGACAGGTTTCAGCAGAACTTCCAGACTTAGACTAGGAAGAAAGGCCTGGCGATCTACTCCTGAAAATTAACCAATGAAAACCTTATGGATAACAACAGAATACTGATCACTATAGCCTTTAAATTCAGGGTGGTCCTGATTTAAATGATCCTACCTCATGTCCTGACATTTCCTGATTGGGTTCAGAAGACACAATCCAGGCATACTGGAAGATGAACCCCTACAATGGGCTCAAACGTGCCACCGATTATGAAGATGATGCAGGATCAGGCAATGTTCCAATTTATTATGCATAAGGTCACCATGAGTCAGAGGACGTGACAGCAACTAACAACAATAATTCTGGACCCCAAGTGACACGCCAAGAACTAGTTTCCTCCCTGGCCAGGGCACCGCAATAGCAGGACAGGGAGGGTTCGGGGCACGGAACTACGGGTCTCTGAGCCACAAGCAGGGATTAATGAGGATCCAGTTGTAGGGGGTGGCAGACAAAAAGTCTTGCAGAGGACGCGGCCGAGGTCAGGACACCCACAGACACAAATATCAGTGCCTGCTCACCCACATGGTCAAGGGAGGGTGTGTGACAAGTCAGCTGTAGGGAGATGACAGATCTCAACAGCCTGCAAAACCTTACACTTGAATTACTATATCACACAACACTCCCAGGCACCAGGGCTGCGTCTGATGGGAAAATAACACAAGACCAGCACTGCAGAACCAGCCCACCTCCACTCAGACCCGTCAGAGGAAGCTCGGGGCTGCTTCTGGCCTTGACTGCAGGTATGTTATTGCTGCTTCCAGGAAGGAGCCTGGAAAAATGGAATGTTTTAGGGTCTGCAAGTCTCTGGCAGGTAGAGAAAACACAAACCAACCAAATCTGTCTCTTCTGTTCTTGACGACCCAGCCCTGCCTCCTCTCATTGTGGTTAAAATCTTTTCTAGGGTAAAAGGTTTTCATCTGGAACCTTCAAATATTGTCCTCAGCATTACTCGACCAAAGGCAAATGCCAGAGCAGGGGATTCCTCCCTTCTCTCACAACACCCCAGGCATGTGGATCGTCTGGAAGTCACACCTAAGGCGATCATGTTTTCTGAACCCAATCAGGAAGTGTCAGGACTTGAAGTAGGATCATTTAAATCAGGACCACCCTGAATTTGCAGGCTCTAGGGTCACCACAGAATCCCTGGGCAGTGCAAACGCCCCACTACTAACTGGAAGGTTGGCAGTTCGAACCCATCCAGAGGCATCTCTGAAGAAAGGCCTGGTGATCTACTTCCAAAAGGTTGCAGCCTTGAAAACCCTGTGGAGCACAGTTCTACCCTGACACACACAGGGTCACCATGAATCAGAATCAACTTGACAGCAACTGGGTTTTTTTTGTTTTGGGTCACCATGTCTGAGCCTGAAATGCCGTCAGGGGTCTCCATGTTAGAACTGAAAGGATCCTACAGACCATTCACCCAACACTCGCTCTCTCGCACCTGCTCACACAACCAACCAGCAGCGGACTCAGTGCCAGAACCCAGGTCTGCGACGCCAAGTAACTTAGGGGTCAGTGACAGCAGCTCCGTGACAAAAAAAAAATCTGTACTTATGTGTGTGAGGACATGTAGCTTTAGGGCTCCCACAAGAGATGGGCAGTTTCTCCTGGAAGGAAATGTCTGGCTCAGGACATCCGGAACACAGATTCTAGGCACCAGGACGGAAGTCAGTCTACTGACCTTGAAGCCTCTTGTCATCCCAAGAATACACTTATTTATTCAAGAGTTCAGAACAAGAGCTTTGGAATTGTTGACTTTATGCTAATTTGTACTAGAAGCTTTGCTGTTTTTTGAAAACCACAGCCATCCAACCTCTCAAAACTGATGGTGGCATGTGTCTGTGCCACGGTCAAGGGACAAAGGCCAGGCAAAGGACCCACTGGGGGAGATTTTGAAGGCTGGTGGATCCAGACACTCAGCATTCGCTATTTCCAGAGCCAACAGCCACAGGTTTCTCCACTGAGGTACACCGGCAGGTGCAGGAACATGTAATCTTGAAAACCCCAAGGACCAGCCAAGACTGGGAGGTGCTTCCCTAAACACAACAGTCCTTAATCCCTCCTATAAAAACCAAACCCATTGCCATGGAGTCAATTCCAACTCATCGCAACCCTACAGGGCAGGGTAGAACTGCCCCGTACGGTTTCCGAGGAGTGCCTGTGGATTTGAACTGCCGACCTGCCAGTTAGCAGCCGTAGCACTTAACCACTACACCACCAGGGTTTCCAATGGAGTGCCTAAAAATAGCAGATGCCAAGAACTTATTAAAGCAAGATGTCTTAAAAGTAAAAATAAACCACCAAGTAATTAAGGATGAAAGAAACATAAGCACAGGAGTGTGGCTCGAGCGCTAAGGACCAGGTCCCTGTGCTTTGAGATGAGTCAGACTCACCAGGACTCAAATCCCAGCTCTGCCACCCACAGGCTGAGACCCTGGGCAGGTTGCTTAACGTCATCAGGCCTCAGTTTCCTCATATGGAAAATGGCGCCCACAGCGATGTCCCAGAAGTTGTGAAGATTCGAAGAGATGATACAGACACCTAAAACCCCCAATACAACTCTCTAGCAAACGATCAGCCCTCAACACAGTCACTATTTGTATATGCCAGAAATGCAAGTCTTAAGGGGAATAAATTTCTGGTGATGATAAGCTCCGTATAGGCAGAAGCATATTTGGGTCATAGTTACTTGTATATCAACTGCAAAATCTGTTAAATTCCGGGCGCCGGAATCCACGTGGGACTCAGGAAGGGCAGGTACGAGCTGGGACCGGAATCGGCCCCTCTGCCAAGTCCCTCCAACAACGTCTGTCCGCTGGTGGAGCGGGGCCTGATCACTCTGATGCTTGTTGAATACATTTGAATCACCAACGATTCTCCGCTTCCCAGATCTTTCTCCTAACTTTCAGAGATGCTCTGTCACGGGCGAGGCTCACTTCGGATTCAGTCAAGGGCTGGGGAGCCACGGCTCCAGGGAAGAGCTCTGGCCCTACGCCTGCACCCCGCCAGCAGCGCTTCGGAACCCAGCGCACCACCGTTCTCGCAGAAACTCACCCCTTTCTTTTTGGCCTCCTCGTTCAGAGCCATCACCCAGGCCGCTTGCCACTGGCTCCGCCAGCTGTTCAGCGTCAGGATCCAGGTCAGCAGGGCGTCCGTCTCGGGGCGCTGCCTCTCGCCAGGCTCCTCTGTCCGCCGTTGGGACCGGGGTCGCGCCCTGGCCAGCGCCCATTGCGCCAGGTACAGGCCCACCGTGCCCAGGGCCGCGACGAAGAGCAACACCAGGATGAGCCACTGAACCTCACCTAGCCACGAGCCCAGCCGGGACATGGTGCTGGCGCATACCCGGCCGCCTCCCCTCAGCTCCCAGCGCAGCCCGGGTCCAGCGCGCGGCGCCCGCGGATGGCGGGCTCAGGACATCAGCCCGCGGACCGGCGGGGCTGGCGGGCGCGGAGGGCGGGCCGGGGGTGCGGCGGCAAAGTCGGGCGGACGCCGAGGAGCCGGGTTCACGGTCTTCTCGGCGGCAGGACGCGGGAGCGGAGGCCGGGAGGAAATGCCCGGCCTGCGCACAATGGCCACCGCCCGGGAACGCGCCCCCTCCAATCACACCTGGAAAATGGGGACGCACGGGCGGACCCCGCCGCGGGCGCCTGCTACTCGGGCGTCTGGGAAGTTCCTGGGCCGCGGTCTGGGCGCGATTCCTCCTCCGCGCGCCGCCCGGGGCGTCCAGCCTGCCGCCCAACAGTGGCCGGGAGGAGGCCCGGCCGAGGGCGGGGCGGGGCCGGACCGAGTGGGGGCCGCCCTGCGCCCCCAACCGCCGAGTCCTCCGGGCCCAACCGGCCCGCCCCTCCCGCCTCCTTAAAGGCCCCGCCCCCGGCAGCTCCGTCCCCGTCCCCACCCCCACCGCGGCTCCGGGCCCCGACACGTGCGCCCGCCCGCCCTCGGGCCGCTTCCCATGGACCCCGGCGGCGGCTGCAACCAGGTCACCCGGCTTTGCGCGGCCGGTGCGGCTTCCTCCAGCACTGACATGCCTCCGGCGTGACGACGCGACAGCCGCCATGCGCAGGACTTCGCAATTAATCAGCCCGACCGAAGCGGCTGCTGGGGATATCTGGTTCGGGCTCCTTGTGTGCACGCGCGCGCGCGCGCGCGCGTGTGTCTGTGTGTGTGTGTGTGTGCGCGTGTGTACGCGGCGCAGTTGGAGAGTGATTTCTAGGAACGCCGTCCGCCCACTAGCAAGACACTGTCTCATTTTAGGTACTTTGGAAAGTCCCTAGAAATCCACCACTCGCACCCTAAAGGCGGGAGGAATCCCGGTATTTGGGGGCTTATCCTTGGGGCCTTGCCTTAAGGGCTGCCCTGCCGACTTCCGAGGAGGGTCTCAGCAAAACGCCCCCAGGCCCCGCCTTCTCCGTGCAGATGTGTTATGTATTAAGGAGTGTGTGTGTGTTTGTGAGTGTGAGCCAGACACAGGGCCAGCACGCTTTTCCTCCCAGGGCCAACCCCCATCCATAGGGAAGGAAACACACATGAAACACACAAAGCCTGAGATTCTCCAAGGTCATCCTCACAGCAAGGCCTAACCCAGAAACTAGTGATGGGCATGTATTTTCTTTGGCTCTTAAGGGGATTCGGCCTTGAAATAGGATTAGGTAGACCTAACCTTTGCCATCTCTTACCTGCAGGGGCCTGCTGAAGGCAAGTCTGGTTGGTAATGTTAGTGAGAATCCAGCTCCTCTCTCGCACCTGAGAGGTCCAGGAGGCTCCTCCCCAGCCCCCCTCAAACAGCACTGGGTAAAGACAAGCTTGCAGGCCTCCTTAGAACTCTGCTCAGAGGGGGTTTCCTCAAGGAGACAGGCTTGTTTGGCATCTCGTACATTCAGACCTACATCTGTTTCACCGGCTGGTGGCACTTATTGAGCAGTTAATATGCAAACATGCTGGGACAGCAGGACAAAGACCAGCACAGAGGTTGTGCCTCGATCCTGAGGGGGCAGGTGCCAGGCTGGGGAGGGGAGGTTGGTGTAATGGCATATGAAGAAGTGCCTGTGCAAAGGCCCTGTGCGTCCCTCAGCACCACTGAGGCAGGGGTACAAGGGGGTGGAGCAAGGGTTGGGAGTGGTCAGGAGGCAGGGCAGGGGCTTCTACTGGAGACTCTCCTAGGCCACGTTATGGATAGTAGACTATGCCCAGGGAAGAGCAGAAGTCACAAGTGGTTTACAAAAATCACTGCTAGCAGCAGGTGGGGGCTGGGTTGGAGGGAAGTGGGGACTGGAAGGGGGCAGAGAGACCAGCGAGAAGGTGATCCCAAGGGTCCATGAGAAGGATTTGGACCAGGCCTTCTGCATGGCAGAGGGAGAGGAGGGAACTGAGAAATGGGGAGAGTGGATGGGACCCCACCGGAGAGGACATTTCTTGCTCAGAGCCTGGAGGGGGACATGAGGGTGGGAGCAGACTGAGCTGAGTTTGAGGGTGAGGGGCAGGGAGCATCCGGAGGGCAAAGGCATTTACACTCGAGGGACCTGCTTTTCTTTGAGAAGGAAGGAAGTGGAAGAGAGCTGAAAGGGGAGCCCCTGTGGGGAAGGAAACAGGAAGTGAAAACTGGATTGTCCAGGTGAGCCTGAGGGGCTCGGGCCCTTGCCAGGGAGGTCTGATATGAGGAAGTGGAAATATGAATGACCGCATCAACTTTCTGCAATTTACCCATTTATTGTACTGCCTGGGTGGTGCAAACGGTTTGCACTCACTCAGTCCTATACAGTTGCTATGAGTCAGAATCGACTTGACGGCACGCAACAACAACAACACTAACCCAAAAGGCTGGCGGTTCGAACCCACCCAACAGAGCCTCCGAAGAAAGTCCTGTGGATCCGTTTCCATAAAGATTACAGCCAGGAAAACTCTACGGAGCAGTTCTCCTCTGGAACACGTGGGGTCGCCAGGAGTCGGAACCAACTTGAGGACAACAGGGTTGTTTTGTTTTGGTTTTTACGCATTTATACAACAAGAGCTTTCCATTCAGCTCACAAGCTCTTCTCACTAGGGGTTGGGGAAATTGCTCTTTTCTCTTTCAACAGCAATGGAAACCCTTTCTTACTTTTTTGGAGGAAAGGTCTAATTATTTCCCGGTCTGGAGCCAGATCTGTGGAGTTGCATAATTCAAGCCCTACTGGTCTCCTCACGGGACGAACCAGGATAACTAGAAACAAACAGCTCCAGGTCTCCCTGTTTTGCAGTGAATGCGCGTGCACGCGTGTGCATGCATCCACAGCGATGTCACAGGTGATGGCACAGCTGTCTCGCGAGGCCAGTGGAACCTGTCCCCTTCCTCCACAGACACAGCTCAGAATCACGTGCCCCCCACTAGCTTATTTAGAGGTTGTCACATATAGTAAACCAACCACCATTCCTGGCTTGGAGTTAGTCATACTTCTCTGAGTGTCTACAATGGGGATGCAAACATACAGCTATTCTGTGTAGAAGCAAATGGAGGGAAAATAAAGAATCACGTGGGCTTATGGGGGAATGCATTTGGCCAGAACACGAAATAGGTGCTGTCTTGTAAATCTATTAAAAGCGCCAGATGCCCTGTGTTTCTGCTTCCAGCCCTGCCCCACAAATCCAAGGTCTGGGGGACCACACAGCTCTGTCCCTGGCAGTGTTCTCCCCCGACAGGGCAACATTCCCTGCTCCCATCCCTGTGGCCCTCTCCTCCACCCTCAATCCCTGCTCCCCAGGAGCCAGCCTGCTGCTCTGCCCCAGGAGGTCTCCTTCCTGGCCCACCAAACACTCAAATGGTGAACCAGTCTCCTCTGCAGCCACTGTTTTCTAGTTTTTACTGCTTACAAAAAACTGTAGCTGTGAGCAGAGCACAGAACACAGTGCTGAGGAATCTTCCAAAATCCCCCTGAACTTCTGCGGGCTGGTGAGGGGACCGTGGGCACAGGCCATCACCCCAAAGCAGTGGTGTAACCCCAGGGTGGCAGTTATGGAACAGGTCCCAGTGGCCCTAGCTGATTTGTCTTTGTATCAACCTACCAGGACCCCCCAGAAACAGGCCCATGCTGGAAAACTCTAGAAGTTTGGAACCTTGGAGCATGATGGAGGAAACAGAGTGATGTTTCTAAACACTTCAGAATGTTTTACAGTAACTAGTTGCCTGAAGCTGGAGCGCAGGATGCAGTGCGTAAAAACTATTGTATTTCTCAATTTTAAAATCTTTTGAAAATGCTCTTCATGTACACAAAACTTGCTTGTTGGGTGACCTCTGCCAAGTCACCCCATTTCTGGGCACTGTTTCCTCATCTCCGCAACAAGAATGGAAATATTTTCATGTCTTTCCTTCCCAAGCCCAGAACATTCTGTGATGATGTTACAGTTTTTAAAAATCAGTAAATGTCTAGTGCTATAGATGTTTTATGTCTGTTAATAAAGTGATACTTATTAATATTAGAAGTTATTTATTACCACCGAGCCAGATCTTCTTGTGGTTTTATTTTTTAAAAAAAAAAAAACGCTTATAAGAAACTAATTTGCTCTGTCAAACTTCACCTAAAGCACAATATAAAATAAATAAATAAATACAATAAAAAATACTCGTAAGAAATTGTGACGTATCTTAGTGAAAGTACATGCAATTGTGTGTTTTAATTCCTCGTGATTCGTTTGTTAATGAATGAAAGGAAATTGAACAGACAGGACCTGACGAGTGCTGTCTAGCAGAAGTATGAGTAGATATAGCCAAAGATGTGGTTCGAATCCCTGCATTCATTTGAAATTCATTTAGGAAAAAATTCAGTGCTGTTCAAAAATGCCTATTTGTGACAATTTGTGTACCACAGAAGGAAACAGTGCCTGGTCCTGTACCATCAACTATACTGTATTATACAATATTTTAAAATGCAGGTAATCTTAAAGCAATGTAACTTATGTGGATTTCCCAATTTAATTCTCTTAGATTTCTAGAAGGGGAAAGGAGGCTTCAGGAAGCTTATAGTTTGTCTCTGGGCTCCGTGGAGAAGAGCTCCCTTCACCTTGCAGCATTTTGCAGGATTATTATTGTAATTACTATCTGAACGATTAGGTTGTGCCCGCCACCCCACACCCCCACCCCGTGTCCTGATGGAACCCTGGACCCTCTGGCGAGGCTGTGATGTCCTGTCACAGGCTTCACAGCAGACAGTTGACAGTGCGGACTTACAGCTCTCCTCCTGTGGCACTGAGTGAGGTCTTTCCGAGAACTCCCTCTTAGCAGATGCTTTTAAAACCTGGCTCAGCGCCCTACAGTAGATGAGGGAGACGAGGTTTCTCCAGACCGGTCTCCTTGGTGACATGTGCACGGGGCTCATCATTTCCACCATCTGAAGGCCCGGTGGGCTTTGGGCCGGCATCCTGTTGTGGCTGAGGAGACAGTGTGCGGAGCTGGCTAACCCCGGCAAAGGTGGCCCGCAAAATCCCCGGGCTCCGTGTCAGGTGGGACTTTTCCTTCTAGCCCCAAAAACCAAACCTGTTGCCGTTGGGTCCCTTCCGACTCATGGCGACCCCATGTGCGTCAGAGTAGAACTGTGCTCCACAGGGTTTTCAATGGTTGTAATCTTACACAAGCAGATTGCCAGGCCTTCCTTTTGCGGTGCCGCTGGGTGGATTCTATCTGCCAACCTGTTGGTTAGTAACCAAGCGCAAACCGTTTGCGCATTTTCCTTTCAGTAGAGGGCTTGGATTCTCTTACTGATTATTTGCATTACTTACTGAGACACTTGTTCATGGGCCTTTCCTGGGAGAAAAGGAACAATAATACAAGAACTCAGTTTCTGAGTCTGCGATAAGACAGCAGGTAAACAGCTATACGGAGCAGGCCCCTCCTAGGCAGACGGCACTCCACGTCCCTATACCGACCCCACCAGCGCCTCGCGTGCAGTCAGGCACTGCCGGCATTCACGACAGTAACAGCTGTGTGTCCTGGTCATCTGCTACGGCCAGGCACTTCTCGAGGCCCCTTACTTCATTGTCTCAGCAATTCTTGTGGCAACGCACAAAGGACTCCATCACCTCATCTTAAAAATGAGGAGGCTGAGTTCAGAGAGGCTGAGTAACTTGTTGAAGGTCACACAGGGATAAATGGGCAGGGCCACGGTTGACCTCGGGGTGACGTCCACCCGCGAAGCCCACGTTCTTTCTACCTCTTTCTTCTGTAAACACCGAGGCAAACAAATTTAACAAAAAAGAGGAAAAGGTTAAAAGCCGAAAATGAAGGGGCCCGATTTTTTACATCCATGGGCAAAGATCTATGTTGTTGTTGTCAGCCGTTGTCAAGTCGGCCCCTGACTCATGGCAACCCCATGCACAACAGAAGGAAATGCTGCCCATTCCCATGCCATCCCCTTGGTCAGTTTTGGATCAGACCATTGTGATCCGTGGGGTTTTCATTGACTGATATTCGAACATTGATGGCCAGGCCTTTCCTCCTAGTCTATCTTAGTCTGGAAGCTCCACTGAAACCTGTTAAACATCACAGCAACAACACACGAGCCTCCACTGACAGATGAGCAGTGGCTACACATGAGGTGCCTTGGTCCCACCCAGATCCCCTGTGTGGGAGCCACGAATTCTATGACTGAACCACCACTGCCCCCAAAGATCTGTGTAAGCCCCTGAATTGCCTTTTGTGCTCTGAAGGTGAGGAGATAGAGACTTTTCCAAACCCAATGGGGAAGGACATTCATCCAGGGGTTCACTCCAGCAACAGGGATTGAGCTTCTCTATAACCCAAACCCTTTCTGGGGAACACACAAGATAAACTCCCCACCCCCAGCATCTGCCATGGAGGTGGTTGGTGATCAGACGCCCAGTGACCGAGCAGGTACCCACTGGAAAGCCCGGGGTGGGGGGCATCCATCCCCAGCAGGGCCTCCCAGGCTGCCCCCCTCCCACCCTGAGAGTTAATATTCAACAGGATGTGACCTCAGGTTCCACATTCCACCTTGATGACGCGAGCAGCCGAGAGCCTGAGTCACACCATAGTGACAGGGAGGTGGCCAGTTGCGTCAGATGCAGACCTGCCGGCCATCGCCAAGAGCCTGCCCTGGGCAGCCGCGATGATGCAGTCCCTGCGACTCAGAGACTGAGCAATGTGACCCAGATGGCAGCTCCGTCTCTGCCAGGTGGCTTGGCTGAGCCTCCCCATGAGTGCTCAAAGGAAGATGATTTGGCATTTTTGCTAGCACCCAAGGTGGGGGTGAAACTTACAGATGAGAGTATTTAACCCTGCATTTTGCTTTATACTGAAAAAGCACTTCCAAAGAGGCAATTGCTTCTACTGCATGTTTGCCCTATGCTGACGCCACACCTGGTCACTGAGATCTGAGGTCACACAGTTGGGGACATTGACCATGAGGTATGTCTGCCTTTTGCAAGTCTAGTTTGCAGGGATTTATCAGGTGATGGAGTCCCTGGGTAGTGCAGATGGTTAACACACTTGGTTGCTAACTGGAAGGTTGCAGGTTTGAGTCTACCCAGAGGCACCCCAGAAGAAATGCCTGGCGATCCACTTCCGAAAAAGCAGATGTTGCAAACCCTATGGAGCACAGCTCTACTCTGAGGCACCCAGGGTGGCCATGAGTTGGAGTGAAGTCGCTGGCATCTGGTTTACTGGTTATCAGGTGACAGCAGAAATGGCTGCCCTCGCCTGCCCCACTTTGTTGGGACTTTGCTGGGAGTCACGTGGGAATCGCTCGGCTTCCTAGGGGAGAACCCCTGGGCCCAGTGAAGGGGCGCTGCACAGCCACCTCCGTAGCCCCATCCCTTTGGCACCCCCAGTGCTGTCTTCTGAGCACACGGGCTTGATGTTCTGGGTGACTCTGCTCCTCTGTGCCAAGCCCTGGCCATCCACCGTGGGACAGAGGAGGTCCTCGGATCCCTGGGCAAGGCATGCTCCTTGTCGTGAATATTTTGCCTGTGCTCTGGCCTTTGTGCTACTTGTTTATTTAAATAAGGCTGATTGGGTACACTGACAGTCAGCTGCATATCTGGAGGGATATTTACCCTCCTTAAGAGCCCTGTTGGTGCAGTGGTTAAAGCGATCGACTGCTAACCAAAAGGTCAGCAGTTCGAAACCACCAGCGGCTCCGCGGGAGAAAGATGTGGCAGTCTGCTTCCGTAGAGATTTACAGCCTTGGAAACCCTATGGGGTCACTATGAGTCGGAATCGACTTGACGGCAGGGGGTTTTAAGAGTTAAAATAGTCCTTGAGTGGCGCAAAGCAGTCGACTATTAACTGAAATGTTGGTGGTTCAAACCCACTCAGTGGCTCCAAACCCACCCAGAGGTGCCTTAGGAGACAGGCCTGGCGATCTACTTCCGAAACGTCACGGCCTTGAAAACTCTATGGATTAGTTCTACTCTGCACACATGAGGTCATATGAGTCAGCAGTAGCTGACAGAAACAACAAGAGTTAAAATATACAACTATTAAAGCGTTTGTAAAACAACCCAGGCCACCACCGTCTGTTAGCCTGGTGGCCTGCATGTTACTATGATGCTGGATGCTATGCCACTGGTATTTCAAATACCAGCAGGATCTTCCATGATGGACAGGTTTCAGACTAAGACAGACTAGGAAGAAAGGCCCGGTGATCTATTTCCAAAAATTAACTCATAAAACCCTGTGGATCACACCAGAATATTGTCTGATATAGTGTTGGAAGATGAGCCCTCTAGGTTGGAAGGCAGCAATACAACAGCCAAAAAACAATGGATTCAAATACCAAAGATCATAAAGATGGCCTTATACATAAGGTTGCTATGAGTCAGAGCTGACTCCATGATAATTAGCAACAACAACAACAGAACACCCCAAGAGCACCCATTCACCTGTAAATAATGTACTAATGAGAAATTATTACGACCAACTCCAGCTGCTCCTCAAATAGTCCCATCAGGCAAAGTGAACAATGTTTCTGGAAAATACTAAAGTCTAGAAAAAACTGATCTAGTGACAAAATGAGGAAATCATTGACACCTTATGTGTGTACAGCACTTGGCAATGAGGTGCAAATTATTAACCATTTCCTGCCACTGAGGGAGTAGAGGCTTAGAGACGTGAGTGACTTGCCAGGGACAACATGGCTTGAAAGTGGCAGAGCAAGACCAGGAATCCAGGTGTGTCCTCCATAACATTTGTGCTACACCCTACAAGTCTGTAGTACATGCCCACGGAATTAGAAAGAGTCATTCTTCAAATGTATAGTCAGTGATTCTGATGCTTAAGGTTATGTGTCAACTTGGCTAGGCCATGATTCTCAGTGGTTTGGCAGTTACATAATGATGTAATCTGTTGTTGTTGTTAGGTGCCGTCCGGTTGGTTCCAACTCATAGCAACCCAATGAACAACAGAATGAAACACTGCCTGGTCCTGCACCATCCTCAAAATTGTTATGCTTGAGCCCATCATTGCAGCCACTGTGTCAACCCATCTTGTTGGGGGTCTTCCTCTTTTTCTATGACCCTCTACTTTATCAAGCATGATATCATTCTCCAGGGACTGGTCCCTCCTGATAACATGTCCAATGTACTTGAGACCAAGTCTCACTCACCATCATTGCTTCTAAGGAGTATTCTTGCTGTACTTCTTCCAAGACAGATTTGCTCCTTCTTCTGGCAGTCCACGATATATTCAATATTCTTCGCCAGCACCATAATTCAAATGTATCTATTTTTCTTTGGTCTTCCTTATTCACTGTCCGGCTTTCACATGCAAATGAGCTGGTTGAAAACACCAGGGCTCAGGTCAGGTGCACCTTAGTCCTTAAAGTGACATCTTTGCTTTTTAATACTTTAAAGGTGTCTTTTGCAGCATATTTGCCCAATGCAATAAATACATCATTCGATTTCTTGATTGCTGCTTCCATGGGTGTTGACTGGATCCAAGTAAAACGAAATCCTTTATAACTTCAATCTTTTTTCCATTTATCATGATGTTGCTTATTGGTCCAGTTGTGAGAATTTTCGTTTTCTTTATGTTGAGGTGTAATCCATGCTGAAGGTTGTGGTCTTTGATCTTCATCAGTAAGTGCTTCAAGTCCTCTTCTCTTTCAGCCAGCAAGGTTGTGTTATCTGAATCCTGACGCCCCAGGTGGTGGGAAGAAGATGCTGATGGATTCCAGAGGGAGAGAAACATGCCTGGCTTTCTCTCTTTGTATAAGCACAAAAGATCCTACAAAGCACTGCAAAAACCAAACCAAACCAGTCATTGTCAAGTCAATTCCGACTCATGGCGACTCCCTGTGTTACAGAGTAGAACTGTGCTCCCTAGGGTTTTCTTGGCTGTAATCTGAAAAAGCAAAGATGTCACCTTGAGGACTAAGGTGTGCCTGACCCAAGCCATGGTGTTTTCAATCGCCTCATACGCATGCGAAAGCTGGACGATAAATAAGGAAGACGGAGGAAAAACTGACGCCTTTGAACTGTGGTGTTGGCAAAGAATACTGAATCTACCACGGACTGCCAAAAGAATGAACAAAATCTATCTTGGAAGATGTATAACCAGAATGCTCCTTAGAAGCAAGGATGGCGAGACTATGTCTCACATACTTTGGACATGTTATTAGGAGGGATCAGTCCCTGGAGAAGGACATCATGCTGGTAAAGCAGATGGTCAGCGAAAAAGAGGAAGACTCTCAATGAGATGGTTTGACACAGTGGCTGCAACAATAGGCTCAAGCATAACAAGCACTGTGAGGATGACACAGGACTGGGAAGTGTTTCATTCTACTGTACCTGGGATAGCTATGAGTCGAAACTGACTTGATGGCTTCTAACAACAATAATCACCAGGCCTTTCTTCCATGCCACTGCTGGGCGGGTTTGAATCATTAAACTAATAAACCAAACCCTTTGCTGTCAAGCCAATTCCAATTCATAGGGACCTGACAGGACAGGACCTGACTGCCCTGTAGGGTTTCCAAGGCTGTAATCTTTTTTTTTTTTTTTTAATTGTGCTTTAGGCAAAAGATTACAGTGCAAATTCGTTTCTCATTCAAAAATTTATACGTGAATTATTTTTTGACATTGGTTGCAATCCTTGCAATATGTCAGCACTCTCCCCCTTTCCCTTTATACCTCGGGTTCCCCGCGTCCATTTGTCCAGTTTTCCTGTCCCTTCCAGCTTTCTCATCTTTGCTTTCTGGCAGGTGTTGCCCATTTGGTCTCATATACTTGATTGAACTAAGAAGCTTGTTCCTCACATGTGTTATTGTTTGTTTTATAGTTCTGTCTAATCTTTGGCTGAAAGGTGGATTTCGAGAGTGGCTTCAGTTCTGAGTTAGCAGGGAGTCCGGGGCCCATAGTCTAGGGGGTTCCTCTAGTCTCTGTCAGACCAGTGAGCCTGGTCATTTTTTGTGAATTCAATTTAAATTTTGTTCTGCATTTTTCTCCCACTCTGTCCAGGACCCTCTGTTGTGATCCCCATCAGAGCAGTAGGTGATGGTAGCCAGGCACCATCTAGTTCTTCTGGGTTCAGGCCAGTGGAGGCTGTGGTTCATGTGGCCAAGTCTGTAATCTTTACAGAAGCAGACCGCCACATCTTACTGCCACAGAGTGGCTGGTGGGTTTGAGCTGCTGACCTTTTGGTTAGCAGCCAAGCACTTTAACCACTGCACCACCAGTGCTCCTTACTAACCTAGTAATTGAATGCAAAGCACTTAAGCCACCCATTTGGTATTTTAAGTTGGTACCTCGGTTTCCTGCAAGATGGCAGACAAAGCTACCTGCAAAGTATTCTGCCCCCACACATCCAGAAGTGTTGCAGGAATCAAGCAAGCAGCGTTCCAAAGGCATTGCTGAGCTTGGTTGAATAAAAGGGAAGTCTCCAGACTCCCCTAAACAAATACGAAAGGGAAAGCCTCATGATTTTATGGGAGTTCAGGACAGGGCAGGGTCAGGCACTGAGGTTTCAGTAACCAGGGAGCAGGAAGGAGGTTTCAGGCTAGGGGGGACAGAAGACAAGGCCCCCGGCTGTGAGAGGAGCATAGTTGTAAGCGAGACTCCACATTGAACGTGCCCCTTCGAAGGCACGCTCGAGAAAGAATGTTCCAACAGTAAAAGGTGATGTCAAGGAAGCAGATCTGGGGTTTGTATTTATATTAACCACATGATCTCAGAATCCATGCCAAGCATGTCTATAAACGGTGTGTCAGGCTGGGAACACCTGGCCACCTGGCAGAAGCCCTTCTAGAGGGCCACTCCCTTCACGTGGCCAAGTGGTTTCACGGAACATTGGTTCAAAAGACAAAATCCCCAGGAAGAATCTGCAGAAACAACAGAGAGCAAGAATGAACCACCAAGTATTTTTGCTAATATAACTGACTTTGGACAAAAGTGACCGAAGACACTTCAAAAGGAACTGAAAATATGAAAAAAGAATAAGATACGGCCATGATGTAGGATTGCAGTCTATGTAGATAATCTATGCACAATGTTGTGGTGCAGATTAAATGGACATTGTTGTTGTTAGTTGCTATGGACTAACGACTCTGACTCATGGTGACCCCATGTACAGCAGAACAAAATGCTGCCCGGTCCTGCACCATCTTCATGATCATTGGCGTGCTCAAGTCCATTGTGGCCACGGTGTATTTGGAGTGCCTTCCAACCTAGAGGGCTCATCTTCCAGCATTATCTCAGACAATATTCTGTTGTGATCCATATGTTTTTCATTGGCTAATTTTCAGAAGGAGACTGCCAGGCTTTTCTTCCTAGTCTGTCTGAGTTGACCACGGATGACCCTGCTGGTATGTGAAATGCTAGCGGCACAGCTTCCAGCATTATAGCAACATGCAAGCCACCACAGTGCAACCAACTGACAGATGGGTGGTGTGAACAGATAGCATTATTGGCATTTTGCCAGGCGAGGAATCTTTAAGCCCAGAGAGTTCTGGGACTCATCAAGGGCCCTACATTTGTTACCTATGGTCTTAGCTTCCCAGGGCTGCTGTACAAAGTATCGGAAAGCGAGTGGCTTTAAACAACAGAATTTGATTCTCTCACAATGCTGGAGGCTAGGAGTTCAAAATCAGGGTGTCAGCAGGGCCATGCTCTCTCCAAAGGCTCCTGGAGTAAGATCTTTTCTTTTTCTTTCGGCTTCTAGCAACCCCAGGCATTCCTTGGCTTGCGGCAGTGTAACTCCAATCTCTGCCTCCGACTTCACGTGGCTGCCTTCCCTCTATGTCTCTGTGTCTCTTCTACTCTCCTATAAGGACGCCACTTGTATTGCATTAGGACACTCCCTACTCCAGTACGACCTCATGTTAACCTAACTGATAACATCTTCAAAGACCCTATTTCCCAAACAAGGTCATGTCCACATGTACCAGGGGTTAGAACTTCAATACACCTTTTTAGGGGGACACAATTCAATCTATAACAGGCACTCAGCTGAAGTTGAACCAGCTATGCCAAGAGATCTGACTACTCACACCCAACTCCCCTTACCAGCCGAGAACAAATATTTTTAAAGACATCTGAAACAATTAAGAGCCTTATTCCCAAGGACATTTTTCCAAGACATCACTTCCATCAGATATGCTTTTAAAAGGCTGATCAGCATTATTTACTTCAAGAATAAAGCCATGGCTATTCATTTCTAAAAAATCATTAAAGCTACTCTGCAGTGAAAAATAAAACCTGCCCATCCCAGTCCTCCACCCTCGATGCTTGTCAGAGGCCCCAGATGACCACATTGTTTTGTTCTTTCAAACACAGTGATCCACCATGCTTGAGGTGAAAGTGGTCTTCTTTTTTTTTTTTTTTTAATTGATCTAATAAGTTATACAAACTTGAAATGACAGAAAAAGATGTGATCTAGGTGAAGATCTGTTGTTGTCAGAGGTATATTTTCAAGCCTTGAAATCCAATGGAATTCGTCCTGCTGGGTCTTGGACTTGCTTGGGACATGGGACCCCTTTTGTTCTCTCCAATCTCTCCCTTTGGGAAGAAGAATGTCTATCCCATGCCTGTATTTTGGAAGCAGATATCTTGTATTCTAGGTTTCACAGGTCCATGGATGGAGAGGTATTTTGTCCCAGAGGGAACACACCCAGAGCCTCACCCATCCCGCTTTAAATGATTCACAAGAATGAATGAGATTTTGGACTTAGAGTGGATGCTGGAATGGGTTAATCTTTTGGAGATGTTAGGCTGGGTGAATGTATTTTCATGTGAGAAGGACACGAATTTTAGAGGAAGGGCCAGAGGGTGGACTGTTATGGATGGAACTGTGCACCCCCCAAAAAAGATGTATTGAAGTCCTAACTCCCAGCACCTGTGCATATGATCTTGTTTTGAAATAGCATCTTTGCAGATGTCATTAGTTAATATGATATAATTCTGGAGCAGAGTAGGTGCTAATACAATATGACTGGTGTCCTTATAAGAGAAGAGTGACAGACACAGAGGAAAGACAGCCACGTGACAATGGAGGTGGGGATTAGAGTGATATATCTACAAGCCAAAGAATCGCTGGCCATCCCCAGAAGCTAGGAGAGAGACAAGGAACAGATTTTCCCTCAGAGCCTCAGAAGGAATCAACATGGCCGACACCCTGATTTCACACTGCCGGCTTCCAAAACTGTGGAACAATAAATTCCACCCAGTTTGTGGTACTTTGTTACAGCAGCTCTAAGAAACTAATACAGATTTTGGTTTACTCTGTGTGTATTTGGGAGCCCTGGTAGCACAGTAGTTAAGAGCTTGGCTGTTAACCAAAAGGTCAGCAGTTCGAATCCACCAGGTAGTCCTTGGAAACCCTATGGGGCAGTTCTACCCTGTCCTATAGGGTCACTATGAGTCAGAATTGACTTGATGGCAATGGGTTGGGTTTGGTTTTTGGTCCTGAGGAAACCCAGAAAAGGGGTTGCTCACTGAGGGGGGGGGCAGGTAGGAGAGGTGGGGCCAAATGAACCAGGTGGGGTTCATCCTTGCCTTCCTCCCTCCAGCTACAAGAAGACAAAGACTTGAGCAAGCCCTGGGGGGAGCCAGATGGGCCAATGGATTTAACAAATGTTGTATGTGGCACTCGCTACGGGCTAGGCATGTTGGTTTGTTTATCTCTTTGGTTGTTGTTTGTTGATTTGACAAATGTATATTGAGCACCTGCTGGGAGTCAGGTATGGGGCTGGTGCTGGTGGAGTAACACGGAGCAAAATTATCTCATGGATGTACATGCATCAGAGGAGCCAGATATTAATGAACAACTGTATAAACTGAAAAAGCTGAGGGAGGCCAGAGTGGCGAGGGGCAGAGCTGAGCCAAAGTGGAGAGGGTGCCGGCTTGGGCAGGACCTTGGTGAGCCTTCCTACAGCAGAGGAAGGAGTCCCTGGGTGTGCAAATGGTTAATGTACTCAGCTGCTAACCAAAAGGTTGGAGGTTTGAATCCACCCAGAGGTGCCTCAGAAGAAAGGCCTGGCCATCTACTTTCAAAAAATCAGCTATTGAAAACCCTATGGAGCGCAGTTTCACTCTGACACACATAGGGTGGCCATGAATCAGAGTTAACTCGATGGAAACTGGCTGGTTGGTTGGTTGGCTGGTCGGTTGGTTGGCTGGTCGGTTGGTTGGTGGCTGGTTGGTAGCTACAGCCCCAAAGTCAGGTCTCTGGCTACACGTTGCAGGATGTACTTAACACCTGTGCCCAGGAGTCCTGCTCGTTCAAGCACTCCAGGGCAGGGTGGGGTCTGTTGTTCGGGACTAGATGCCCCCCTCTCTCTCTTCCTTGGCTTACTTCAGCCCACTGAGGCCAGTCTTTCTGCAATGCAGACGTGATCACTCCACTCCCCAGCTTTGTGGCTTCAGAGTACTCACATAGCAGAGCTCCAAGTCCACAATCTGAAAAACAATGCTGTCTTAGTTATCTAGTGCTGCTATAACAGAGATACCAAAAGTGGGTGGCTTTAACAAACGGAAGTTTATTCTCTCAAGTTTACTGGGCTATAAGTCCAAATTCAGGGCATCAGCTCCAGAGAAAGTCTTTCTCTCTGTTGCCTCTGAAGGAAGGTCCTTGTCATCAATCTTCCTCTGGTCTAGGAGCTTCTCAGCTCAGGGATCCTGAGTCCAAAGGATGCGCTCAGCTCCTGGCACTACTTTCTTGATGGTATTAAGTCTCTCTGTCTCTCTGTTCACTTCTCTCTATTATATCTCAAAAGAGATTGACTTAAAACACAACCTAATCTTATAGATTGAGTCCTGCCTCATTAACATAACTGCCACTAATCCCACCTCATCAACATCATAGAGATAGGATTTACAACACATAGGAAAATCACATCTGATGACAAAATGGTAGAAAATCACACAATACTGGGAATCATGGCCTAGCCAAGTTGATAGACATTTTTGGGAGACACAATTCAATTCATGATGAACACCAAGCTCTCCTTTCCAATTTTCCCCTGGCCTCTGCTCAGCTTAGGCCCACCACGGCCACATCCAGCCTCTGCAGAAGCCTTCTTGGACCCTAGACTTGCCCGGTGGTTCAACATCACCCATGTAGCCCTCTGTGCTGTAGCTCATCTCCCTTTCTTCTCCACCTGAAAAACATCTCTTCACCTGTATGCATGTCCTAGGCCTGCTGTAACAAACTACAACAACAGAAATTTATCCTTTCACAGTTCTGGAGTTCACAAGTCCTAAACCAGGGCATCATCAGGGCCATGCTCCCGCCAAAGGCTCTAGGGGAAGAGCCTTCTTTGCCTCTTCCAGCTTCTGGTGGCAGCCTTGGCGTTCCTTGGTTTTTAGATGCATCACTCCAACTTCTGTCCCCATCATTACATGGCCATCTTCTTGCATGTCTGTGTCTCTGTGTCCAAATTTCCCTCTTCTTATAAGGACATCAGTCATTGGATTAGTACCCACTGTAATCCAGTTGGACCTCATCTTAGCTTGATTACATCTGCAAAGACCCTATTTGCACACAAGGTCACATTCACAGGTATGGGGCCTAGGATTTGAATATAACTTTTAGGGGACATAATTCACTCCATTGTATCTCCCTTTAAGAATCAGATCAGAGCACTCCCTTGAGAGGGAGTGTCAATTATAAAGACCTCAAACTCCAGGTGAGAGTGCCTGGGTTCAAATTTTGGCTACTGTAACCTTAAACTTACTGCCATTGAGTCAATTCTGACCCATAGCGACCCTACTGGACAGAGTAGAACTGCCCCATAGGATTTCCAAGGTGCGGCTGGTGGATTCTAACTGCCGACCTTTTGATTAGCAGCCAAACGCTTAACTGTGGCACCACCAGGGCTCCCTGTGACTTTAGGCAAGTTATCTGAATCTTTCTGTGCCTTACTTTCCTCATCTGCAAAATGAGATTGATGAGAGAACTCACCGCTTAATAAACGCATGTGAAATTGTAGGGCTTGGCACCTGGTGGACTTCCAGGGGGCTTTGGCTATGTCATCAATTCTCTCGATCTCTCTTGGAACCTCCCACAGGATAGGTGATAATGGTCATCCCATTGTTGGGTCTGTGTCGCCTTCCTCGTTAGACCAGGAAACCCTTGTCCTGTCAGCTTTGTATTCCGGCACAGAATAGGGAATGGGTCACATGGTTCGGGCTCAATCAGGGACGATTACCCAATAAGCAAGGTAAGCATGTGCTCAGGATATCAACAAAACAGGGGCACCAGTGGTCCACAGCAAAGACCCATAGATGCCAAGCAGACAGAATACAAGGAAAAGTGAGTGCCGCAGTGGAAGGGAACTGGCAGGGCACTAAATTTTATAAATTTTGTAACAATTATATTTTCCTTTTCATTTTGGACTGATTGCATATAACCTCACATTCAGTGCTCTCTCGCTGACCACAAAAGAACGTGCCAGTGGCACTATAATCACGTGACTCGTGGCGTATCTGGGCCTCAACAAAGTGAATCAAATGCGTCTTCAGATTGAGCACACCCTCGTATTTGTATCGTGCTCTTTGCAATCTCTCTCACCCCCACTGGCTATCAGCAGTAGTCCAACGAACAATGAAGTTGCAGCATCAAAGGACGGAAGGTGAGTGCGCAAGATTTTAAGTATTATTTCAAGACAAAAAACACTTGTGGAGATCTGCAAAGGGCCCACCAACAAACATCCTACGGCAAAAGAAATTATTTCTGACAGCCTTCTAAGTACTACTTCTTTTGACTATCTCGGACCTGAAGAACAAAATTACACACTCCAAATCAATTTTTTTTTTACTCACTAATTTTCAAATATAAATTTTTGTGTTAACGTCCAAAATTCAAATGTAAATTTTATTTTATAAATTTTACTTGTTTTATAAATTGTATTTATTTTCAATTATTCAAATTTATTTGTTAAGGTAGAACCAAATTTAAAAAGTAACATAATTTTATATCCAGGTAAAATGAAACGGCACCAACTAAACTGGCTGCAAAAATGAAAGCTCGCAGAAGATTAAGAACAGGGTTTGTGAATCCCTAAAGACAATTCTAAAATTTAACTTTCTTTTTAAAACACAGTGAATCAGAAGAGACTTCTTCCATTGAACACTCAAGTTTAATAGGTGTGAATCGTCATACTAGTACTGCTAATGCAGAAATTACTAATAGCAATGATAATATAACAGAATTTGCTCCAAACTCTGTATCCAGTGCTCTCTGAAGTTAAAAAAAAAAAAAAAAACTGGTGTAGAAAGTGAAACTATTTTAGACTCTGACATGATCACATCTGCAGATCCTATAAGTAGCAGAAATACAGATCCTGCTTTGTGGAATAATTTTTCTTCTAATGATGTAAATTATCGGATGGAAAGAGGGCCAAATGATTGTCAACATCACAGGGGACCATTTGAAAATTCGTGTTGAAAATTTCTGGATGGTAAACAAACAAGATTCGGTAGCCAGAATATATTTCTGGGCTGCAAAGCAAATGGTGAAAATTATAAAAGGGAGTGGCTACAGTACTCTCCATCAGTTGGCTCTGTATATTGTTTTGTTTGCAAAATATTCAGTTCTAAATCATTTTAGTCTTGATTTTCTACACATGGACTTAGAGATTGGTGCAACTCAAACATGACTGATAAACACGAAAACAGTTCAGTTCACAAAGATTGTATGTTGTCATATTAAAACCCAAGACATGGTTGTTTAACTCATGAACTGAAACACAAATTAATGAAGAGGGTCAGTACTGGAAAGCTGTCTTACAATGTGTTGTTGCTGTCATTATAACAATCGCTGAAGGTGGACTATCTTTTTGAGGAAGAAATTAACTCTTTGGGTCTCCACAAAATGAAGGTTTTTTGGGTTTACTTGAACTTGCTGCTCAATTTGATCCATTTTTAGCAGGTCACATCTCAAGATATGGTAACACAGGAAAGGGCAACCCATCGTATGTCTAAAACAACACGTGAAGAATTAATAAACTTAATAAGTGATAAAGTTCGATCAACTATTTTCAGTGAAATAAGTATAGCCCGATATTTAAATTTGTAGATTCCACTCCTGATCCTTCTCGTACAGATCAGCTAAGTATTGTTTTAAGGTATGTATCTCCAACAGACGGAAAACCTGTCAAGGGATTTATCACATTTACTAGCTTAAAAAGTCATATCGATGAAGAAATTGCAAATTAAGTACTTCACTATTTATATGAAGCTTGCAAAATTTATTTTTCTACCTGCAGAGAGCAGTCCTATGATAGTGCTGCCAATATGTCAGGGCATTATAAAGGCATGCAACAGAAAATTTTAGAACATAGTGAATATGCCATTTGCATACCAAGTGCTGGGAACTCAATCTTGTAGGACAGAGCACAGTAGATTGTTGGCCAGAAGTAGCTGACTTTTTTTCCTACTGTTCAGTTACTCTACATATTTTTTGCACCTCTATTCACTGATGGGCAGTTCTTAAAACATGTTTAGGCAACAATCGACTATTAAAATGTCTTTATAATGCATGCTGGGAAGCACATGCTCTAGCAATGAGTGCGATCCTGGAATAATGCAAACACTAGAGTATGTATTTATGTTGGTCATGTGAAATGATACACTGCAGCATTTTTATCGGACAAGTCACGCTCTCCCAAGATTCAGAAGTAAATTTAAAGACACAGAGAGATGTCTATGAGTCATTAACAGAGTATTTACATAATTTAAGAGAAGCTTTTGAAAAATTTGAAAATGCAATAAAACAAATACTGCCAAATACTGATTATCAAGCAGTTCACTGTAGCAAATGCATTAGAAAGAAACAAGTAAATGACAGAAGTGCTCCAGAAGTATCACTGAGTGCCAGAGATCAATTTCATATAATCACACTTTACACCATCATTGACACAGTTGAATCTTGCATGAAAAGAAGGGTGACAGTGTATGAAGTTCTTTCAAATAGATTTTTCTTCTTAAACAATATGGATATACCTGATGAAGAATGCATGAAGGCATCCAAGAAATTAGTGCAGGCTTATCCCGATGACTTAAATACAAAACTATGGAGAAGTGCTAAGTTTACAGATTCAGGAAAGACAAATTTTACTCATGTAGGCATGTATGATTTCGTAATAGAAGGTAAAATACAATGCGTACTTCCCAATGTTGAAATTGCTTTACACATATTCCTAACTATAATGATCACACACTGCACAATAGAATGCTCATTAAAAACCCTCAGCATACAACAGTGATTCAAGAAAGACTCGATTAATTATCCTTATTACATACGGAAGTAGGTGTTGTTCCGCAGCTTAATTGTGATGAAATCACTGAAGAATTTGGAAGGGCAAAGAATAGAAAGAAATGTTTTTAATTATTACATGTTAGAGATGAAAGATCTATCAAAAATAAAATATAGTAATTTGTTTTAATATTTGTTTTCTGATCATTAAATTTTCTTTTATCTCATATTTTCATTTGTTCATTTATAATTATAGCATTTATTATGAAACAAGCATCAAAACTGAAGTATGAGCCATTTAAAGCAAAATTGGTGAAAGTCAATTTTTCTTTGTGGGAGATCAACAGAATTTTACATTGACTGTTGAAACAGCTAAGTTCACTGTCACTTTCTTTGTTGTAAAATATGTGAATTTTTTTTTGTAGAAAATGTGGTATATAGTAAAAATCTTAGTACCCTGCATCCACTGAAAATTTTATAATCCAGTTCATCTCATTCTCCTAAAATGGCATACACCACTTTTGTGTTCAAAAACCAAACCCACTGCCGTGGAGTCGATTCTGACTCATAGTGACCCTATAGGACAGAGTAGAACTGCCCCATACAGTTTCCAAGGAGCAGCTGGTGGATTCCAACTGCCAACCTTCTGGTTAGTAGCCAAACTCTTAACCACTGCACCACCAGGGCTCCAATTGCTATTATAGTTGCATTAAAAAAGAGGTTACCTCAGGGATAGCTAAGACACACACACACACACACACACACACACACACACACACACACACACACATATATATATAACTCACATATCCTGTTCGAATGCGTAAGCAGAGGAGGGGGCACCACAGGTTATCATCACAGGTTATCAGTGTTTAGGGCCCTCACATGCCTTAATCTGGCCCTGGCCTCAATAGATGTTTGTTGGATGAATGAATGAATGAATGCAAGCAGTAAGAACGGACAAGCTGTGATCAAGTGAAAATCAAGTAAGCTGTGGTTGGAGGCCCAGATTTCAAGTTGCCCTGTTGGTGCAGAATCTTGACTTCCTCCTGCCTCTGACTCAGGAAGGGGAGGAGTAGGCAGGGAATTAGTGGATTAGATGGAAACAACCTCCTGAGGAGAATTTCTGTGTTTTCCATCTCCTGGCCGGGCCTCGGAGCCAGCACCCCTGAATAACAGGTTGTGGGGTTTACATTAACTTTACCCAAAGAATTTGGTCTTTTGCTCTTGGTTCCTGAGGCATAATCTTTTTTTTTTTTTTTTTAGAATTTTTTTATTGTACTTTAGATGAAGATTTACAGAACAAATAGCTTCTCATTAAACAGTTAGTACACATATTGTTTTATGACAATGGTTAACAACCCCATGACATGTCAAGACTGTCCCTTTTCAACCTTGGGTTTCCTATTACCAGCTTTCCTGTCCCCTCCTGCCTTCTAGCCCTTGCCCCTGGGCTGGTGTGCCCCTTTAGTGTCATTTTGTCCTACGGGTCTGTCTAATCTTTGGCTGAATGGTGAACCTTGGGAGTGACATTATTACTGAGCTAAAAGGGTGTCCGGGGGCCATACTCTTGGGGTTTCTCCTGTCTCTGTCAGGCCAGTAAGTCTGGTCTTTTTTTGGGAGTTGGAATTTTGTTCCACATTTTTCTCCAGCTCTGTCCGGGACCCTCTGTTGTGATCCCAGTCAGAGCAGTCAGTGGTGGTAGCCGGCACCATTTAGCTGTACTGGACTCAGTCTGGTGGAGGCCATGGTAGTTGTGGTCCCTTAGTCCTTTGGACTAATCTTTTCCTTGTATCTTGTTTTCTTCATTCTCCCTTGCTCCCTAAGGGGTGAGACCAGTAGAGTGTCTTAGATGGCTGCTCACAGGCTTTTAAGACCCCAGACCCTACTCACCAAGGTAGAATGTACAACATTTTCTTTATAAACTGTATTATGCTAGTTGAGCTAGGTATTACCCGAGACCATGGTCCCCACAGCCCTGAGGCATAAACTTAAAAAAAAAAAAAAAATCCGAATTGAAGTGTCTTCGATAAGGACTCCAGACCACTGGCCAGGCCAGAAAGATGCACCTCATGATCATCTTGTGATACTGACTGACCTCAGGGAAGAGGGGCTGGAGTGTGAATTATGTAATTAAATGCCCAATAAATGCTCTGGACATGGAATCTCCATGAGCTTCCTGGTTGGTGAAAGACACTGATACATATGAGAGGGTAGTGTGTCCTTTTTTTGGGACATGGAAGCTCTGCGATGGGAACCCTCCTAGACTTCACCCTATGCGTCTCTTCATTTGTATCCTTTTTTCCACAATAAAGCTGTAATGGTAAGTGTAGCACTTTGTGTGAGTTCTGTGAGTCATTTCAGCAAATTATCAAACCCAAGGGTGTAGTGGGAGTCAGCAGGTCAGAAGCGAGGGAGGCCGGGGGGATAGTGGAATAACACCAAACTTGCAGCCAGCAGGGCACAAGTGAGGGGGTCATAAGGACCCCCAATTTTGTGGCTGGTATCTGAAGTCTTAGGCAGACATGACATCTGAAAGACTGAGTCCTTCTAACTTATGAGACCTGACCTAGATCCGGGTAACTGCAGTCAGAGGAAGAAGTGCTGCATGGGGAGCTGGTGTCAGAACTAAACAGAGAAGTGAAAAAGTGAGGATACGGTTTATGTTGATTATTATCCTTGACAGGCTTTGTCTGGAATGTTGACAAGAGCCCACGGCCACCCCGGAACTTGTTTCCTCCGCCTGGGTAGGGAAATACATGTAGTAAGTCATTGCTCATTAGACCTTAATGCAACAGGTAACCTAATATCGGTATCTGTAAGAGGGTTTCCCAAGCTTCCTCAGAGCAGGAACTCAAAGGCAAATAGATACTGGGGAGATGTCGACAGTCCAAAATTCCTTGACCCCCTACATTGGGATATTAGAAAGTTTCCTCTTCTTCGAGAAGCATCTATTTAAGATAACTGCAATCTTGGTTTCAAAATCTTCAGGTCATACCACTGTAATGTGGAAAGGCAGGATACCTCTTCACCAGAGAGAGGCGGACGCTATTCACCTTGGTCTGGTGTGGATGATAAACACATTGAAAACCAAAGTAAGGCGTACCTTGTTTTATTGTGCTTCACTTTATTGTGCTTCGCAGATACTGTGTTTTTTACACATCGAAGGTTTGTGGCAACCTTACGTCGAGCACGTCTATCGGCGCCATTTTTCCAACAGCGTGTGCTCACTTCATGTCTCTGTGTCACATTTTTGTAATTCTCCCAATATTTCAAACTTTTTCATTATTATTATATCTGCTATGGCAATCTGTGGTGAGTGATCTTTGGTGTTACTATTGTAATTGTTTTGGGGTGCCACGAACAGCATCCATATAACACAGTGAACTAAACCGATATATGTGCATGTTCTGACTGCTCCACTGACTAGCCGTTCCCTATCTCTCTCCCTCTCCCCAAGCCTCCCCTATTCCCTGAGACACGACAATATTGAAATTAGGCCAGTTAATAATCCTAAGTGTTCAAGTGAAAGAAGAGTCGCAGGTCTCTCACTTCAAATCAAAAGCTAGAAATGATTAAGCTTAGTGAGGAAGGCAGGTTGAAAGCAGAGACAGGCTGAAAGCTAGGCCTCTTGGGCCTAACAGTTAGCTAAGTTGTGAATGCAGAGGAAAGTTCTTGAAGGAAATGAAAAGCACTAATCCAATGAACACAGGAATGATCAGAAAGCGAAACAGCCTAGTTGCTGATATGGAGAAAGTTTGAGTGGTCTGGATAGAAGATCAAACCAGCTACAACATTCCCTTAAGCCAGAGCCTAACCCAGAGCAAGGCCCTAATGCTCTTCAACTCTCTGAAGGCTGAGAGAAACGAGGAAGCTGCAGAAGAAAAGTTTGAAGCTAGCAGAGGTTGGCTCATGAGATTTAAGGAAAGAAGCCGTCTCCATATCATAAAGCACAAAGTGAAGCAGCAGGTGCTGATGTAGAAGCTACAGCAAGTTATCCAGAAGATCTAGCTGAGATAATTGATGAAGGCGGCTACACTAAACAACAGATTTTCAGTGTAGACGAAATAGCCTTACATTTGAAGAAGATGCCATCTAGGACTCTCACAGCTAGAGAGGAGACGTCAATGCCTGGCTTCAAGGCTTCAAAGGACAGGCTAACTCTCTTGTTAGGGGCTAATGCAGCTGGTAACTTTACACTGAAAGGGAGAGTCAGTTGATGCGGGAAACTTCACTGTTGTCTTATTATAAGAAATTGCCACATTCACCCCAACCCTCAGCAACCACCACCCTGATCAGTCAGCAGCCATCAACATCGAGGTAAGACCCTCCACCAGCAAAAAGATTATGACTCGCTGAAGGCTCAGATGATGGTTAGCATTTTTTTAGCAATAAAGTATTTTTTAATTAAGGTATGACATTGTTTTTTTAGACATAATGCTATCGCACACTTGACAGATTACAAAAAAAAAAAAAAAACCCCAACCAAATTCCTTGCAGTCGAGTTGATTCTGACTCATAGCGACCCTATAGGACAGAGGAAAACTATCCCATAGGGTTTCCAAGGAGCAGCTGATGGATTCGAACTGCCAACCTTTTGGTTATCAGCCTGAGCTCTTAACCACTGTACCACCAGGGCTTCTAAAAGACTACAGTATAGAGTAAACATAACTTTTATATGCACTGGGAAACCAAAAAATTTGTGTGACTCACTTTATTGCTTATTCACTTTACTGAGGTGGTCTAGAACCGAACCTGCAGTATCTCCAAGGTATGCCTGTACTATATACTGCATTTATTTTCAGTCTCTAAAGATGGAACATTACCTGAGTGAAGAGGCTGGCCTGCAGTCTTGCTGCTGTTGCTGGGTCTTCTTTCACACATGGCAGGCCCTCGCACACCCCAGCGTGGGATTCTCCCCGCTTCTTGCCCTGTTTCTGCTCTTTTTGCTCCCTGGGACTGCAGGTTCCCACACTCAACGTCTACTTCATGCTTTATTTTTATGGAGGTGTCTTAGACATCTCATGCTGTTATAATTGAAATACCACAAGTGAGTGGCTTTAACAGACGGAGATTTATTTCCTCACAGCTTAGGAGGCTAGAAGTCCAAACTCAGGGTGCTGGCTCTAGGGGAAGGGTCTTTCTCTCTGCTGACTCTGGAGGAAGGTCCTTTGCTCTTCAGCATCTGTTTCCTGGTTCCTTGGTGTCTTGGTCATCTAGTGCTGGCATAACAGAAATACCACAAGTGGATGGTTTTAACAAAGAGAAGTTTATTTCCTCACAGTCAAAGTAGGCTAAAAGCCCAAATTCAGGGCCTCAGCTCCAGGGAAAGGCTTTTTCTCTCTGTCGGCCTTCTTGTCTTCAGTGTTC
Source organism: Dugong dugon (assembly GCA_030035585.1). Taxonomy (NCBI): domain Eukaryota; kingdom Metazoa; phylum Chordata; class Mammalia; order Sirenia; family Dugongidae; genus Dugong; species Dugong dugon. The sequence goes on from CM057460.1 coordinate 222,814,936, forward strand.
CCCCGGACTAGGAGCTTCTCTGCACAGGGACCCCAGTCCAAGGGACGTGCTCTGCTCCTGGCACTGCTTTCTTGATGGTATGAGGTCCCCCTGTCTCACTGCTCACTTCTGTCTTTTATATCTCAAGAGATTGCCTCAGGACACAATCCAATCTTGTCGATCCATTCCTGCCTTACTAACATCACTGCCACCCATCCTCCCTCATTAACATCATACAGGCAGGTTTACAACATACAGGAAAATCACACAGTACCAGGAATGATGGCCTAGCCAAATTGGTACACACATTTTTTGGGGGACGTAATTCAAACTATGACACTTGGAGATCACCATGTGTCTTGGCACCTATCTTACCCCATCTCTGCTTCTCTCACTTGCTTGTTTTTTGTTGTTAGGGGCCATCAAGTGGGTTCCAACTCATCGCGACCCATGTACAAGACAACAAAACACTGCCAAGTCTTGTGCCATCCTCACAATCATTGCTATGTTTGAGCCCATTGTTGCAGCCACTGTGTCAATCTTTCTCTTTGAGGGTCTTTCTCTTTTTCGTTGACCCTCTACTTTACCAAGCACGACGTCCTTCTGCAGACAACAGTCCCTCCTAATAACACGTCCAAAGTACATGAGACGAAATCTCACCATCATTGCTTCTAAGGAGCATTCTGGCTGTACTTCTTCCAAGACAGATTTGTTCATTCTTCTGGCAGTCCAAAGATCAATTCTTTGGTCTTCCTTATTCATTGTCCAGCTTTTGCATGCACTTGAGGCAGTTGAAAACACCATGGCTTGGGTCAGGCGCACCTTAGTCTTCAAAGTGCGCCTGGTCTTTTGCAGCAGATTTGCCTAATGCAATATGTCATTTGATTTCTTGACTGCTGTTTCCATGGGTGCTGATTCATTTCCAAGTAACATTAAATCCTTGACAACTTCAATATTTTCTCCATTTATCATGATGTTGCTTATTGGTCCGTTTGTGAGGATTTTTGTTTTATGTTGAGGTGTAATCCATACTGAAGGCTGTAGTCGTTGATCTTCATCAGCAGGTGCTTCAAGTCTTCTTTGCTTTCAGCAAGCAAGGTTGTGTCATCCAAATATTGCAGGTTGTAAATGAGTCTTCCTCCAATTCTGATGCTGCCTTCTTTTTCATATAGTCCAGTTTCTCAGATTGTTTGCTCAGCATTCAGGTTGAATAAATATGGTAAAAGGATACAACCCTGACCTTGTTTGTTTAGCCTCTTTTATATCTAAAAAGAGATTGCCCCAACACACACCCTACAGTAATCCTGCTTCATGAACATTACAAAGACAACCCATTCCCAAATGACATTATAACCACAGGCATAAAAATACAAAAACCAAACCCGCTGCCATCGAGTCAATTCCAACTCATAGCAACCCTATAGGACAGAGTAGAACTGCCCCATAGGGTTTCTAAGGAGTGGCTGGTGGATTCAAACTGCCAACCTTGTGGTTAGCAGCTGAACCTTAACCACTATGCCACCAGGGCTCCAACCACAGGCATAGATGTTAGGAATTACAACACATATTTTTGGGGGACAGAATTCAATCCATAACATTCCAGCCTTTGGCCTCCAAAAATTCATGTCCTTCCACATGCAAAACACATTTACTCCATCACAGGAGCAAAACATAAAAAAACAAACTAAACTTGTTATCATCAAGCCGATTCTAACTCATGGCAATCCCATGTGTTACAGAGTCAAACTGTGCTCCATATAGTTTTCTTAGCTGTAATCTTTATGGAAGCACATTGCCAGGACTTTCTTCCACAGTGCCACTTGTTGAGTTTGAACTGCTAACCTTTCCATTAGCAGCTGATTGCAAACCACTTGCACCACCCAGGGACCTGGGGTAAAGTACACCTACTCCTCACTTATCGACTATCTCATTATCTGACAATTTGCATTTACAACAATGGTAAAAAAAATCTGCTATGACTATTTTACGCATTAATAACATACGTCTGGCAGTAATGAACACCAAGGTGTGAGGTGAGAGTAAAGCTGACTGTGATGGTTAAGGTTATGTTACAGCTTGGTTGGGCCATGATTCTCAGTGGCTTGGCATTTATGTAATGATGGAGTTTGGCAGTTATGTAATGATGTATCTTGGCAATTATGTAATGATGTAGTCATCCTCTATTTCATGATCTGATGTGGTCATCCTCCATTTGTGCGTAATTTTGATTTTCACATAACAACCTGGTCTTTGGAACCTAACTATGTGGATAAGTGAGGAGCGGGTGTATAGATAACATAAAACTTGCCATTTTAACCCTTTTTAAGTGTACAATTCAATGGCATTAATTATATTCACCTTGTTGTGCAATCATCACCGCTGTTTCTTTCCAGAACTTTTTCATCATCCCAAACGGAAACTCAATGCCCTTTAAGCAAAACTCCCCATTTCTGCCTTTCCCAGCCCCTAGTAATCACTGAGCTACTTTGTCTCTATAAATCTGCCTTTTCCAGATATTTCATGTAAGTGGGATCATACAATATTTGTCCTTTTTTGTCTGACTTATTTCACTCAGCGTAATGTTTTCAAAGTTCATTCATGTTGCAGCATGCATCAGGACTTCATTTCTCATATGACTGAATAATATTCTATTGTATTCGCATACCACATTTTGTTTATCCATTCATCTGTTGATGGATTCTTGGGTTTTTTCCACCTTTTGGCTATTGTGAGTAACAAACATTGGTCAACAAGTATCTGTTTGAGTCCCTGCTTTCAAATCTTTTGGGTATGTATCTAAGAGTGGAATTGCTCAGCCATGTGGTAATTCTGTGTTTGGCTTTTTGAGAAACCACCAAAGCGCCTCCTGGCTTTTTACACTGCACAGAGAGGACAGTGATAGTAGCCTTGGAGGCTGAGATCCCTAAGCAGGTCCTCACAACTTTTGTGAACACAACCTTTGTGTTCAGTTACTCAGGCTGCTAACTGCACAAGGGACAAGTGGACCTGCCATGCATGCCTGGCACACTGGGCTAAACCTGCCATGAGGAAGGGGTGTTTGTTTCTTACACACGCAGAGGGTCTGTACGGACGGTGGCAGCCCGGCTCCCTTGTCTTCACCAGGTAAGCACCACCTGGTGCTCAGAAGCTCACAAAGTCTGCCCCTCTGGCCTGTGAGGTATGATACACATAGCCATGTATGAGAAACTGAGGCTGTACAACATGTTAGCAATCTCGGGAGAGCCATGTTCTTCTTAGAAGGAGAGAAGAGCTTGGGGAAAGCTATGCACCAGGCAGGTTCAACAGGTGAGCCTGCAAGGCGAGAAGCAGGTGGCCTTCTCCACGCTACAGAGGACTAAGAAGGTAGAAGAAATTGAGTGGCCCGAGACTGGGACACTGTGTAGGGGGCAGTGCCAAGGAGCCCCCTGCTTGGAGTAAATCTTCTGTCTGGAATACGGGGCATCAAAGTGATGGAGTGAGAGCTGAGAAGGCCCCACCACCACATTGGAAGGACACACTTGCCTGGCACCCGAGGGGACTTGTTAGCATTCTCCCTAGAAGCATTCCTGCAGTGTCCTCAGCATCTATGGCACTGACTGAATCTTAGGCCCTGGGTATAAATAGGCATTTGTGTGTGGCCTGGAGACCCAGCCCTCACCTCATACTGGGTATGTATCATCTTCCACCACCTGTCTGTCAGTGTGTTGTACTGTGGAGGCTTGTATGTTGCTGAAATTCTGGAAGCTATGCCACCAGAATTTCAAATACCAGCAGGGTCACCCACAGTGGACCAGTTTCAGTGGAGCTTCCAGACTAAGACAGACTAGGAAGAAAGGTCTGGTGATCCACTTCTGAAAAACCAGCCAGTGAAAACCCTATGGATCACAGCAGAATGCTGTCTGATATGGTGCTGGAAGATGAGCCCCCTAGGTTGGAAGGCACTCAAAATACACGTTGACTGCAACAATGGACTCAAACATACCAACAACAGTGAAGATGGCATAGGACCAGGCAATGTTTCATTCTGTTGTACACGGGCATACGTGGGGTCGCCATGAGTTGGAGTTGGTTGGTTGGCAGCTAACAACATCATCAGTCAGGTTCTCCAGAAAAACAGAGGCAATAAGGTATGTGTGTGTGTGTGTACATATAGAAAGATTTTAAGAATTGGCTCATGTGATTGTGGGGGCTAACAAGAAAAAAATCTGCAGAGCAGGCCGGCAGGTTGGAAACTCAGGCCAGAGTTTATGTTGCAGTCTTGGGTCCAAAATCTGTAGGGCAGGCTGGGAACTCTGGCAGGATATCAACGTTACAGTCTTGAGGCAGAATTCTTTCTTCTCCAAGAAACCTAAGTTTTTGTTCTTAAGGCCTTCAACTAATTGGATCAGACCTACCCATGTTATCGAGGGTGATCTTTACTTACAGTCACCTGAACGTTGATGTTAACCACATCTAAAAAATACCTTCCCAGCAACATCTAGATTAGTGTTTGACCAAATCACTGGGCACCACAGCCTAGCCACACTGACACATAAAATTTACCATCAAAAACATGACTTTATGGCAATGATCTCCAAAATAAAAACATGGGGAAGTAATTGAAAATTTTTTTTCACTTCACATATTCATATTAACAACTTTTTTTTTAAAAAAAAATCAATGCTTGCTCTTCCTTTCTGTTTTGATAATCAGCATCTGGTCACCACTGGGCCTCCTGCACTTGTACAGTTTTCTTGTCCCAATCCCAGGACAGTACTCCAGTCCAGTCTACCACCAGCACCACTGCAGACCCGGCTCTTTCTCACACACTTTTAAAAGTGTTTCATGATGCCCTGGTATGTAAACAGATCAAATGGATTCTAGAATCCCAGCTGACCTATCCTAACTTCTACCCAATGTCTAAGTAATTTTGCAGAGCCTTTTCTTTTTCCTGCTCCCCACTGTTTTTTTAATTTTTATTTTAGTTTTGGCCTTGGCCTATGATATATTTGATATTCTTCCAACTTTTATTTTATCTTCAAATTTGATGAACATTAGTACAGCTTCCAAGTCTTCCTTCAGGAGATGGATGATGGCATCAGGTGAAGTATAGTGAAGATGGTGCAGGAGAGTAGGTCAAAGCTGACCTGAGTCTTCAGCCGTCAGTCTTTCTTTTTTTTTTTAATTGTTGTCCTTTAAGTGAAAGTTTATAATTCAAGTTAGTCTCTCATACACAAATGTATACATACACTGTTAGTGACCCTAATTGCTCTCCCTATACTGTGACAGCACACTCCTCCTTTCCACCCCAGATTTCCCGTGTCCATTCAACCAGCTCCTGACCCTCTCTGCCTTCTCATCTCACCTCCAGACAGGAGCTGCCCATTCAGTCTCATTTGTCTCCTTGAGCTAAGAAGCACACTCTTCACAAGTATCACTTTATGTCCCATAGTCCAGTCTAATCTTTGTCTGAAGAGCTGTCCATGGGAATTGTTTTAGTTCTGGGCTGATAGAGAATCCAGGGGCCATGCTTTCCAGGGTACCTCCAGTCTCTGTCAGACCATTAAGTCTGGTCTTTTTACTAGAATTTGAGTTCTGCCACCCACCTTTCTCTTGCTCCATCAGGGACTCTCTGTTGTGTTCCCTGTCAGGGTGGTCATTAGTGGTAGCCGGGCACCATCTAGTTTTTCTGGTCTCAGCTCAGCCTTCATTCTTGATGCTGGTTCTCCTAACAGCCATGAATGTGGGGAGTTGTACGCTCACCTTTCTTCATCTTAACCAGTTGCCGTGGAGTTGACCCCGACTCGTGGCAACCCCATGTGTATCACAGTAGAACTGTGCTCCACAGGGTTTGCAATGGCTAATTTTTTGGAAATAGATGACCAGGCCTTTCTTCCAAGGGCCTCTGGGTGGACCTATATTTCCAAACGTTTGGTTAGCAGCTGAGTGCGTTTATCATTTGCACCACCCAGGGACTCCTAGATCTTAACTGTGAGTATATCATGAGAGATGCTGTCATGGACCTGATGTGGCCAATATTATTTCCTGGGTTACCAATCTAGTGACTATATCCACACAAAAAATGGGTTCTTTTTTGTTCTTTCATTTATTCTTTCCTTCATTTGGCATTTCTTGGGTCACTGCTGGCAGCAGGCAGTGTGCCACAGTAATCCCTGCCCTGTGCCACACCCGAGAAGAGTTGCAGTCCCATACCCATATCAGACGGTTTATGCTCCACCTTGTATTCTCCTGACCTACCTTTTTGCCTCAGCCCTCCTCTGGCTTCCACCTGTGCACAGGTAGTGCCCAGCAGCACCTTGCCTCAGCTGTACCAGGTACTTCTTGCTTCCTGCCCCAGGGTTTCCCTGCCACCCCCCACATGGGACTGGGGCAACCATTGGGAGTGCACATACGTCTTGAAACGTCAGAAGGGCACAGTGGTTAAGAGCTCGGCTGCTAACCAAACAGTTGGCAGTTCAAATCCACCAGCTGCTCCTTGGAAACCATATGGGGCAGTTCTACTCTGTCCTATAGGGTCGCTGTGAGTTGGAATGGACTCGACAGCAACGGGATTTTGGGGGCAAACCTTGCCCAACGGGTGACAGAAGTTGGAGAACAAGTCCTGCCCTCTTTATGTCTCTCCTCTTGGAGGTGCTTGACATGTTCTCAGAAGATCCCCAGCAGGAGGGAGCCCCTTGCCCACAGCATAATTAGCTTAATAATGCACCCTGCTTGGGTGTTATGGGTTGAACTGTGTCTCCCTCAAAGGTATACTGAAATCCTGGCCCCTTTACCTGTAAATCCAGCAAAAATGAGGGAAACACTCAATGAGATGGATTGATACAGTAGCCGCAACAATGGACTCAAACATAGCAAAGATCATGAAGATGGTGCAGGACTGAGCACCGTGTTGTTGGTCGTTTCCTAAGGTCTTCATGAGTTGGAGCTGACTTGACGGCAACTAACTACAACAACATAACTGTAACTATGATCCTGCTTGGAAATAGGGTTTTCTTTGTTATTTTAATTGGGCCATACCCGAGTAGGGTAAACTCTAAATCTAATCACTTCTGAGTTATAAAAAGAGCTAAATGGACACAGAAACATACACGTAAGGGGTAAAGAAAGAGATACGTGAGGATCTGTCGACAAGCAAAGGAATGCCAAGGATTGTCAGAGACACCAGGAACGAGGAGAGAGGCTCGTGGAAGGAATCGACATGGTCAAAGCCCCTGATTTGCACTTTTAGCCCTCCAGAACTGTGAGAAAATAGATTTTTGCTCTTTAAAACCACTCACTGGTGGTATCTGTGTTCAGGCAGCACTAGCTAACTGTCATGGATTGAGTTGTGTCCCCCAAGAGTGTCCATTGACTTGGCTGGGTCATGATTCCCAGTGTTGTGTGATTGTGTACCATTTTGTAGTCTGATATGATTTCCTTGTATGTTGTGAGCTCTGTCACTATGATGTAGCAGGATGGACTGGCGGCAGTTGTACTGATGAGGTATACAGCATTGGATGGTGTCTTGGGCCAGTCCCTTTTGAGATATGGGAGAGAGAGGTGAGCAGAGATGCGTGGCAACCTCATGCCACTGGGAGGGCAGTGCCGGGAGTGGGGTGAGTCCTTTGGACCTGGGGTTCCCTCGCAGAGAAGCTCCCAGACCAAGGAAAGATTGAAGACATGGATCTTCCTCCAGAGCCGACAGAAAAAGCGTTCCCCTGGAGCTGACGCCCTGAATTTGGACTTGTAGCCTACTGGACTTTGAGAGAATAACCTTCTCTTGGTTAAAGCCATCCCCGCGTGGTATTTCTGTTAGAGCAGCACTCCATGACTAAGATGTGGATTTTCCCTCCTTTCCTGTTTCCCTCCTCCCAGTCTCTCACAGCGGCTCCCTGGAATCACTTCCCAAAATAAACCACGGTGAGCAAAGGCTGTGTCTTTGGGGAAATCTGGCTCCGGCCTGCCCGCAAGGAGCTCACAGTGAGTCGTACAAAGACACACGTGAACAAAACAAAGCGTGAGGTGCTGAGCGGAGGCATTTCACAAAGTCTCCTTTGGGAAGGAGGCACAGATAAGCAAACCCTGACTTTGTTGGGGGTGTACATGTGAGTCCTGGAAAGGTTGACCTGAATCCTGAATATGAACAGAAATAAACAGGATTGGAGAGACAGTGGGGGTGGGAAAAACGTTCTAGACAGAACGAGCACCGTGTGCAAAGGCCAGGAAGTAAGAGGAAGGGGTGCTCCATGATTCTGGCCGGATCCAGTTAGATTGTAAACGAGTATGGCTGGGCCAGGCTTGAGAAGAGTCTGCAGAGATAGGCAGGACCTGGCCAAAAATGGCCACGTGGAGAGTCTGATTTCCTCTCGTAGGGGATTGGGAACTCCCCAAGGGTGAAACAAGAAGAGACATCATCAAGTTTGTCTTTTACCCAGAGCCTTGGTATTCAAAGTGCAATCTGGGACCAGCAGCTTTGACTTCACGGAGAGTTTGTTAGAAATGCAGAGTCTCAGGCCCCCCATGCCAGACTGCGGAACTGAGAAACCAAAAAAATACTAAACCAGTTGCCTTTGAGTGGATTCTGACTCATGGCAACCCCATGTATGTGAGAGTAGCACTGTGTCTCATAGAGTTTTCAATGGCTGATCTTTCAGAAGTAGATAGCCAGGACTTTCTTCCAAGGTGCCTCTTGGTGGACTCAAACCTCCAACCTTTTGGTTAGCAGCCGAGTGGGTTAACTGTTTGTATAACCCAGGTATATTAGTTCCCTAGGGCAGCTGTAACAACCAAAAACTGAGTGGCTTAAAACAAAAGGAATTTTATTCTCTCACAGTTCTGGAGGCAGAATTATAAAATCAAGGTGTCAGTGGGACTCTGCTCCCTCTGAAGGCTCTAGGGGAGGATCTTTCCTTACTTGTGCCAGCTTCGGGTTGTCCCAGGCATTCCTTGGTATCATGGATTGAATTGTGTCCCCTCAAAATATGTGTCAACTTGGCTAGGCCATAATTCCCAGTATTGTGTGATTTTCCTGCGTTGTAAATACTACCTCTATGATGTTAATGAGGTAGGATTACCTGTAGTTATGTTAATGAAGCAGGACTCAATTTACAAGATTAGATAGTGTTTTAAATCAGTCTCTTTTGAGATATAAAAGACAGAAGTGAGCAGAGAGACAGGGGGACCTCATACTACCAAGAAAGGAGCACCAGAAGCACAGCACATCCTTTGCACCTGGGGTTCCTGCGCAGAGAAGCTCCTAGACCAGAGGAAGATTGGTGATGAAGACCTTCCCCCAGAGCCGACAAAGAGAGAAAGCCTTCCCCTGGAGCTGGTGCCCTGAATTCAGACCCCTAGCCTCCTAGAATGTGAGAGAATAAATTTCTCTTTGTTAAACCCATCCACTTGTGGTATTTCTGCTGTAGCGGCACTAGATAACTGAGACACTGGGCTTGTGGCAGGATAACCCCAATTTCTGCTTCCTTCTTCACATGGCTGTCTTCTCTGTGTGTCTGTTCTCTTTTCTGCTTATGAGGACACCAGTCATGTTGGACTAGGGCCCACCTAATTCAGCATGACCTCCTCTTAATTACATCTGCATAGACCCTCTTTCCAAACAAGGTCACATTCACAGGTACTGGGGTTAGGACTTGAACATACCTTTTTTGGGGAAACAATTCTACCCATAACACCAGGTGATTTGAATGCATGTTACAGTTTGAGAGGGCCATCCTAGGGTATTTTGCGGTAGGACACTTTTGGCTGTGATGGAGGTGAGTTCTAGGGGCAGGAAGTCCTGTAAGGGAGCTATAGAGAGAGATGAGGAGGAAGGAGAATCTACAGCATCTGCTAAGGAATTTGGGAGGGTGAGGAAGAGGAAGGAACTGAGGGTGAGGGGTGAAATAGTTTACCTACCTGGAACAGGGTGTTGAGAGCAAGCTGGAGCAGAGCAGGGGAGGTGGATGAAGAGTTCTGTTTGGGGCACGCTAAACGTAAGGTGACTGTAGAGATGGGCCAGAACTCAGAAACCAGAGATGTTCACTGGGAGTTGATTTGAGTAAATCCTTACTGACTTTTAGCCTTTGCTGTTTTCTAAATCTTTACAGTCCATCTCTTTAGTGAGCCAATCTAAAATGCTGTCAAGGATCAACGTCAAAATTGTTGCTGTTATTATTGTCAGTGGCCGTTAAGTCACCCCGACTCATGGCTACCCCATAACAAAACGCTGTGCCTTTCCTATAATTGGTTGTGGATCAGACCATTGTGAACCACAGGGTTTCACTGGCTGATTTTCAGAAGTAGATTGTCAGACATTTCTTCCTAGTCTGTCTTAGTCTGGAAGCTCCCCCTGAAACCTGTTCAGCAGCATAGCAACATGCAAGCCTCCACTGACAGACAGGTGTTGGCTGTGCATGAGTGCATTGGCCAGGAATTGACCCTTCCATGTAGAGTCTCCTCATTGGAAGGTGAGAATTCCACCACTGAACCGCCAATGTTCCTCATGCCAAGACTACCAGGCTGAAATTTCTGGGAACCATCTTGAAAAATATTGGAACATATATGCTTTCTCTTGTATTTGTACTTTATATTAGGGTCTCTGAGTGAGGTGGAGCCCTGATGGCACAGTGGTTAAGAGCTCAGCTGCTAACCAAAAGGTCAGCAGTTAGAATCTACCAGTTGCTCCTTGGAAACCCTATGGGGCAGTTCTACTCTGTCCTATAGGGTCGCTATGAGTCGGAATCGACTGGATGGCAACAGGTTTGGTTTGGTTTACGTTTGAGCGAAGTCCTAATGAACAGCACTTCTCTTCTTCACCTGGGTGCTGAATAAGTGGGGAATAAACTTATCTAAGGAGTACAAACTGTCATCATTAGTTTGGATGCGGCTAAATTGGAGGACATGGCTGGAGCTCTCTTGGCCAAGTCTGCTTTTCAATGATGATCCCCAGAACCTGGTAGATCCAGGCACACAAACACAGGCAGGCTGGACGGGGCAGATCTGCTTTGCGCAGGCACCGAATTCCTAACCACGCCCACCTGTACGTTCTTCCAAATGTGCCAGTCAGTTAAGCCACACCCCTTCCCGGGCAGCATGAGCGAAGGGCCAGAGGAGGGGTTGGGAGATGCCTTCCCACTGCATACTCGCCCTCATCTACTCATCCAATTTCTCGAAGACACATCTGTCCTCACACCTGCATGCTCTCTCAGCACCTTTGTAGTGACCCACCTGGGCCAGAAGAGCTGATCCAAATCATGCCTGAACGCGTTCTTGTTCTCCACTTGTTCTTCCCCTTGTTTTTGGGAATCCCCAGATGGTACAAGAAAGCCCTGGTGGTGTAGTGGTTAAGTGCTGTGGCTACTAACTAAAAGGTTGGCAGTTTGAATCCACCAGGTGCTCCTTGGAAACTATGGGGCAGTTCTACCCTGTCCTATAGGGTTGCTATCAGTTGGAATCAACTTGATGGCAATGGGTTTCTTTTTTTGGGGGGGGGGGTGCAAATGGTTAATGTGCTCAGCTACTAATAGAAAGTTTAAAGGTTCGAATCTACCCAGAGATGCTGGAAGAAAGACCTGGCAATCTACTTCCAAAAACTCAGCCACTGAAAATCCTATGGAGCACAGCTCTACTCTGACACACATGGGGCCGCCATGAGTTGAGTTCCACTCGCTGCCTACTCTTGCCTTTGGTGAGGGAATCAGAAGTAAAATAGGAATTGAAAATGGAAGCACCCTGGAGCTGAGGGGCAGGAATGCTCTAATGAGTCATTTCCCCTGCAGACCCCAAGCTCCTGACCATGCGGAGCTGCCACACTGGGCTCTGGGCCCTGGTTCTGTCTCCAGTTCACAAACGATCTTGGATGAGTCACTGTCCTCTCAGGACCTCTGTGGAGCACCCCCTTAGGACAAGTTGTGGCTCGAGCTAGCCATGAAGCTCCTCCTCTGTCACTCTCTAGCGGCCTGTTTTCTGCTAACTCATCCCTCCCCTCTGCCTTTCCCAACCTAAAGGTTGGTAGTTTGAACCCACCCAGCAGTGCTAGGGAAGAAAGGCCTGGCAATCTGCTTCTGTAAGGATTACAGCCAGAAAAAAACCCTATAGGGCAGTTCTACTCTGTAACACATGGGGTCCCTATGAGTTGGGGACCACCCCATCAGCATCACCTGGGAGCTTGTTAGAAATGCAGAATCTTGGGCCCCACCCGAGACCTATGAAAGTAGAATTTGCACGTTTAGCAAGACTCTCAGGGATTTGTACACACAGTAAACTTTGAGAGGCACTCATCTTGATCAGCGATTCTCAACCTTGACTGCATATTTGAATCATCCAAGGAGTTAGAAAAATGTTGATGCATGTGACTAACCCCTGAAATTCTGATTGCTTTGTAATGGGCCTAGGCATCAGTATATTTTGTTTTTACTTTTAAAACTTTTTACTGAAGTACAACATACGTAAAGAAAAGTGCACATACCCTGTGTTCAGCTTTCACCAACTGATGGCACCCTGTAACCAGTACCCGGGTCAAGAATCAGCACATGACCAGTCCCAGAAGCCCCTGCGTACTCTCTTTCAGTCACTCCCCTACCCCCACCCAAGATAACTAGATACTGACTCCTGACAGCATAGATTCTTCTGCCTGTTTTTATTCTTTATGTAAATGGAACCATATAATATGTGCTTCTGTATGTCTGTCTCTTGTTCTCTGAGGGTGAAATTAATACACAGTGTTGTGAGTTACTGTAGTTATCCATCCTCAATGCTGTGTAGAATCCGATTAAGTGAATGTTGTTATTAGTTGCCTGTAGAGTCAGCTCTGACTCATGGCGACCCCATGTATAACAGAACAAAACATTGCCCAGTCCTGCACCATCCTCCTGATCACTGGCATGCTTGAGTCCATTGTGAGTGCCTTGTAACGTAGGGGGCTCATCTTCCAGCACTATATCTGACAATATTCTGTTGTGATACATCGAGTTTTCATTGACTGATTTTTGGGAGTAGATCACCAGGCCTTTCTTCCTAGTCTGTCTTAGTCTGGAAGCTCCGCTGAAACCTGTCCACCATGGATGACCCTGCTGGCATTTGAAATACCGGTGTCATAGCTTCTAGCATCACAGCAACACACAAGCCACCACAGTGTGACAAACTTGCAGATGGAGGGTGGATTGTGTGAATATCTCACTCTCGATACACCCCTGTGGAAACCCTGGTGGCATAGTGGTTAAGAGCTACAGCTGCTAACCAAAAGGTTGGCAGTTAGAATCCACCAGGGGCTCCTTGGAAACCCTATGGGGCAGTTCTACTCTGTCCTTTAGGGTCGCTATGAATCGGAATTGACTCGATGGCAACGGGTTTGGTTTTTGGTTTTATACACCCCTGTATACATTCTACTGTTGATGGGCATCGGGTCATTTCCCGTTTGGGGCTGTTATGAATATGGCACCTGTTTTTTGACAGCTCCCAAAGTGATTTGAATGTAGAGTCAGGTTTGAGAAGCACTGACCTAAAGGATGCCCATCACCTCCAGGTGTGCCAGCTGGCACACCTGTGGCAAACGAATATGCACCTTTGCCAGGAGAAAGCCCCGCCCTTTCCCACCAGCCCAACCCCCAGAGTCCATGGAGTCACTGCTGGCAGTCTGTCAGGTTTTCCTTTGTGTCCTGCAGCCCAGGAATGACAAGTGATCCCTTCCAGAAGCCTCTGAATCTTCCAGCACAGCAGGGCTGCGGTAGATTTTTAAGTTCTGCTGGCTTTGGGTCACAGCCAAGGGCTCTGATGAACAAGGACATTACCTTACACCCACTACCCAAGCGTCTTCAAGCATTTGACAGAGAAGAATGCTGCAGTGTGACTCAATTTCCTGCCGCTGGCCCCAGCCCAGACCATGGAATCAAAACCTGCATTTCAATAAGGACCCAGGTCATTCAAACGCACACTCGTGTTTGATCAAGTTGGTAATTCATCAAAAATAATATATTGCCAAGAATCTGAGTGAAAGAAGTTTCCTTGGAGCCCTCAATTCATGGTGTCAAAATTAGATGGGTTCATACAACCATTGGTTATATGAACTCATCCAGAACAAAAGAGAAGATAACCAAAGACTCAGAGAAGAAACTAGTCTATAGGACAAATAGTTCATACAAACCGTGGCCTTATCTACTCTGAGACCAGAAGAACTAGATGGTGCCTGGCTACCGCTACCCAACTGTCATGGATTGAATTATGTCCCCCCAAAAATATGTGCATCAGTTTGGCTGGGCCATGATTCCTGGTATTGTGTGATTCTCTTATATGTTGTAAATCCTGCCTCTATGATGTTAATGATGGAGGATGGGTGGCAGTTGTGTTAGTAAGGCAAGACTCAATCTACAACACTGGATTGTGTCCTGAGGCAAACTCTTGAGATATAAAAGACAGAAGTGAGCAGTGAGACAGGGGAACCTCATACCACCAAGAAAGCAGTGCCAGGAGCAGAGCACGTCCTTTGGACCTGGGGTCCCTGCGTGGAGAAGCTCCTAGTCTGGGGGAACACTGATTAGAAGAAGGCTAACAGAGAGAGAAAGCCTTCCCCTGGAGCTGACGCCCTGAAATTGGACTTCTAGCCTGCTTTACTGTGAGGAAATAAATTTCTCTTTGTTAAAGCCATCCACCTGTGGTATTTCTGTTGTAGGAGCACGAGACGACTAAGACACCAACATTCTAATCAGGGCCACAATAGATGGACTCTGATAGAATGGGATAAAAATGTAGAACGGAACCTCAAATTCCTTAAAAAAAAAAAAAAAAAAGACCTACTGGACTGGTTGAGATTGGAGGACTCCCTGAGACTATTGCCCTGAGATATTCTTCAAACCTTGAACTGAAACTAACCCGAGGTCACCTTGTAGCTAAATAACAAACTGGCTCAAAAAATAATGAATACAACCTATAAGTACTGTGCTCCTTTCAAAAATCACCTATGTGAGATGAAATGGTCACCAATTACTTTAAAATAAAAATGAGAATGTAAAGGGGCAGGGAAACTAGATTAATAGAAACGGAACAACCAGAACGGAAATAATGAGAATGTTCATGCATTGTGAAGAATGTAACCAATGTTACTGAACAACTTGTGTAGAAACTGTTGAATGGGAACGTAAACTGCTGTGTAAACTATCACCAAAAACACAATAAAATATTAAAAAAAAAATTAGACGAGTTCAAAATGGACGTTGGCCCCAGGCTAGGACTGGAGCGAGGTGAGGGAAGCATTCTAAATTGCATTTTAAATTGCAAAATTTAAAGGGGGGCCAAACACTCAATAATCAAGATAGGTAATATTTTAATGCAGTATTTAAACAAATCAAAATTAACACAAAAATTCGTGATGAACCAAATATGAAATTTTTTAAAAAAAGACCAGTGCCAGGTTGAATTATATTGGACCATAAGCAAAATGAAAAAGGTGCATCCCTGCAGCACAATGGTTAAATGTTTCACTGCTAACCAAAAGGTCAACAGTTTGAATCCACCAGCCGCTCCTTGGAAACCCTATGGGGCAGTTCTATTCTGTCCTACAGGGTAGCTGTGAGTTGGAATCAACTCGATGGCAACAGGTTTAGGGTACATACATGTTCTTATGTTTTTTAATGGTTATTTTTTCCCCATAACCTTAATGTAGTTGAAAAATACTGAAAAATTAAAAAGTAGTTGTACTAAAACTCAACATTATTTTAAGTTTAAATATTCTACTTATACTATAAACAGAATTTATTATAATCTAACTTTTCTGGCTTTAATGGAAACAGACTCATCAATAATATTTTCAAAAAATACTTCTTTTATTACCTCATTCTCACTTAAGGTAACTGTCATGTTTGACTATTTCTCTTGACCAAGTGATGATCTAGAACAATTTTAAATTGTCATAAAATATTATTTTCAATATTAAATAACATTAAACATCAAGTATTTTAATGACATCAACAATATTTAAGCTTGTCACTTAGTCAAGAGAAATTACTAAACACGGAAATTCTCTCAAGTGATACAAAATATTGTAATTATTAAATATTATCAATATGATTATTAATATTAAAAAATTAAACATTACATGTTTTGATCACATTAAAATTATTTAAGATGGTCACTTCATTGCCTGAGGTCCAATGTCTTAACTGTTGGTTTGTATATTTTGTCTGTTTTTTCAGTTTCTGCTGGTAGAGAAAATCAAGTCACTGTTACTCCATCTTGACCAGTCAGGAAGTCCTACATGACTTTGAACTTCATATTTTCACTCTTCTTGTCTCTTTGTGCTCATTCTGTGTAACTTTCTTTCCAACATATCTGCTGGTTCATTAAATCTCTTTGGTCGTGTGCAATCAGTTCTTTAACCTATCAACTGTTTCTTTTATTTCAAATCTTGTATTTTTCTTTTCCAGAAGTTCCATTATTTCTTTCTCAAATCTGCCTTCAGTCTTGATAACATTTACATACTGGTCATCTTTAGTATTTCATTTTTTATTTTTAAAAATTTTTCATAAATATCTACTGTACCTTTGGCACATGCCAGTTCTATTACTTGCCGTCTTTGGTGATCTAATTCTGTTGCTGGTTGTTTCTGCTGACTTTCACTCATGGAGCTTGTCTCCTTGGGTTCTTGGTAATGTTTGAGTGTGGACACTTTATTTGATCTATTGGAATTATGAAAGCCTAAGTTCGGGGGGCTTTCATAGAGAGGATTGTTGTCTGATTCTATTGTGAGCCTAGGGTGACACAGACTTGTGTGTGTTGGGGACCCCTAAGATTACCCCAGACTCAGTGATTCACTAGGACTCGTAGGACTCAGCATATAGCTAAGATTTATTACCGCAAAAGGACACAGAGCAAAATCAGCAAAGGGAAAAGGTATATGGGGTGAAGTCTGGGGAAAACCAGGCACAAACTTCCAGAGTCCTCCCCAAGTGGACCAACACAGGACGCACTTAATTCCCCCAACAATGAGTTGTGACAACATGTATTAAATGTCTTCAACCAGGGAAGCTCATTAGAGACTCAGTGCCCAGGGTTTTTACTGGGGGCTAGACAAGTAGGCACTTCTGCCTGGCACGTGCCAAAATTCCAGACTCCAGAAGGAAAGCAGATGTTCAGCATAAACCATATTGTTTGCACAAAGTGTTTAGGCACAGTGAGCCACTCCAATCAGAGAATGATGAGAACCTTCCCAAAATCCAAGTTCCTAGGCAGGTAAGGGCCAACCTTGCCAGCAGGCCTTTCTAAGGACAGCAGTCTCAGGCCTCCTATGCTAATTGTTTTCTGCACACTATGTCAGCTCCTGACCCCCTCAGGGTCCCAACTCAATGTGAGAGTCACAGGCTCAGTTTCCCCACCTAGTCACGGAGCCAAGGCTCAGTATGCCTAGCAGTGATGCTGGCTGTGTCCACCCTCAGGCATTCAAGCTCTCCCCCAGTCATGAGTTTTGTTTGCTTGTTGAGGGTAGGGTGAGGAGGGGGCTCGGAAAACTCCCTTACTTTTTATGAGTCTGGTAATTCATCAAAAAGTATGTCTTATCAAGAATGAGGAGCCCTGGTGGCCCAGGGGTTAAGTGCTATGGCTGCTAACCAAAAGGTTGGCAGTTCGAATCCACCATCTGCTCCTTGAAAACCCTATGGGGGAGTTCTACTTTGTCCCATAGGGTCGCAATGAGTCGGAATTGACTCAACGGCAATGGGTTTGGTTTTTTCTGGGGGGTATCAAGAATGTAAAAGCTCCCAAGTAGGAAGGCTCCTCAGAACAACTAATTCATCATGTTTCAGAAATAAAATTCCTTTATATTTATCTTTTTTTAAGAATCTCTAAAAATCCCAATAAGAACTCCTAATCTCAGTTATCCAGGTTAAAAAAAATAAATACAGATATTGGGAGGTCATCGTCCATTGAATAGCTTTTCTCACAGAATCTTTGGAATCCCAAGTTTCCATTTCTCTACCTGGGAATCTATTTCTCTTGGCTGGCTTACATGATTGCTTGCTTCATTTCTTCCTTCAGGCAGGCCCGGCTCATCCGTTAGGCATAGTAGGCACAGTGCCTAGCACCCACGATACTTTTGTGGGTCTACAAAAATGTTTTTTAAAATTAGAAAGAAAAAGATTAGCTTTTAGGGTTGAAGAAAATGTTTCCATTTGAATCCAATCTGGATTATATTTGCATTTATATCAATGTAGTTATAAAATATGATTTTTAATGTATTTTTATAATGGAAGAAGGGGCTTCTAAAGGCAAAAGTGGTGGGATTGTTACTTGTAGCTGAGTCAATTGAGACTTATAGCAACTCCACGCGACACAGTAGAACTGCCCCATGGGGTTTTCTAGGTTGTCATCTTTATGGAAGCAGATCGCTAGGTCTTTTCTCCTGTGGAGCGGCTGGTGGGTTCAAACCACTGACCTATCAGTTAGTGGCCAAGCACTTTAACCACTGCACCACCAGGGCTCCTTGCAGAAGTGTCAAGGCCCCACAAAAGTCATAATGCAGCGCCCCCCACTTCAATGTACTAGAAAAAAAATTACTTGGAACATAGTATGTTCCTATTACCATGTCCTAGCAGTGACATTAGAAATATGGTTATTTCAAAGAACAAAATTTCCAAATTGTATAAATTGTTAAGACTATTAACTCTTTCAACTCTGGTAACTCTTTCACCTAACTTTTTGGACAAACCAAAATAAGATTCCAGGGAAAAGCACTTCAGCCTCCTGAATTGTTTAAAGCCTTTCCTTATTGGTAGTCTACAGTCTTTTCCAAGCTACACACTTTGACAAATCAGAAAAATTCCCGTTGGATGTATCCAAAATGGTGTGGGTGTATAGAGGGCTAAAGGGGAGCCCAAATTTTTATAGAGCTCTAACAGCTCATGATTTTTGTTTTCTTTGTGTTGAGGTGTAATCCATACTGAAGGCTATATAGTCTTTGACCTTCATCATAAGTGCTTCAAGTCCTCTTTGCTTTCATCAAGCAAGGTTGTGTCATCTGCATATCGCAGGTTGTTAATGAATCTTCCTCCAATTCTGATGTCACAATCTTCTTCATATAGTCCAGCTTCATGGATTATTTGCTCAGCATACAGATTGAATAAGTATGGTGAAAGGATACAACCCTGATGCACAACTGTCCTGATTTTAAACCACGCAGCATCCCCTTGTTCCGTTCGGACTGCCTCTTGCTCTATGTACAGGTTCCACGTGAGCACAGTTAAGTTGGATCCACAATCAACATCCATGGAAGCAGCAGTCAAGAAATCAATCGACATATTGCATCGGGCAAATCTGCTGCTAAAGACCTCTTTAAAGTGTTAAAAAACAAAGATGTCACTTTGAGAACTAAAGTGCGCCTGACCCAAGCCACGATGTTTTCAATCGCCTCATATGCATGAGGAGAAGGACAATGAATAAGGAAGACTGAAGGAGAATTGATATCTTTGAATTATGGTGTTGGCAAAGAATATTGACTATACCATGGACTACCAAAAGAACGAACAAATTTGTCTTGGAAGAAGTACAGCCAGAATGTGCCTTAGAAGAGAGAATGGCAAGACTTCGTATCACGTGCTTTGGACACATTACCAGGAGGGACCAGTCCCTGGAGAGGGACATCATACTTGGTAAAGGAGAGGGTCATAGAAAAAGAAGAAAAGAGGAAGATCCTCGATGAGATGAACTGACACAGTGGCTGAAACAATGGGCTCAAACATAACAACGATTGTGAGGATGGTGCAGGACTGAGCAGTGTTTCATTCTGTTGTACATAGGGTCACTATGAGTCAGAACCGACTCGATGGCACCTAACAATAGCACATGATACAAATTGTTTTATTTTAAATGAAAGGACTAGGATATTCTGCACTTTATGCTTTTTTTCCCCCTTACCAAGAGATAAGACAAAAACAGCATCAAATTTTACACTATATTCAATAATCTATCTTTGGTGTTTGATTCTGTGAACAGAAATGGTCTCCTGATAAGTTGAATAAACTCAACCTAGTGAATCAATTCTTAATGCCTCTGAAAAATCTACTTTTAAATCATTACCAAGAGCATCATAACCAAATCTCTGTTTCCTTACACACCAAATTTCTGTTTCACGTACTGCAAGGTTGCATCCTGACTTCCTGTTGTCTTTTATCTGGTGTGTCTGCCATTATAACTACATATCAACTCTGCCATCAAAAACTTCAAGAATCATATGATCATCCCAACTGACTAAGAAAAAGCATTTGATGAAGTCCAACACCCATTCTTGATAAAAACTCTCTATAAAATAGGAATAGAAGGGAAATTCCTCATCATAATAAAGGGCATCTATACAAAATCAACACCGAACATCATTCTCAACAGAGAGAGGCTGAAAACCTTCCCCCTGAGAATGAGAACAAGACAAGGATGCCCTTTATGACCACTCCTATTTGACACTGTGCTGGAAGTCCTAGCTAGAGCAATAAGGCAAGAAAAAGAAATAAAGGGCATCCAAATTGGTAATGAAGAAGTAAAACTGTCCCTATTTGTGGATGATATGATACTATACATAGAAAATCCAAAAGACTCCACAAGAAAACTACTGGAACTAACATAAAGATTCAGCAGAGTAGCAGGATACAAGACCAACATACAAAAATAAGTTGGATTCCTATACACCAACAGAAAGAACTTCGAAAAGGAAATCAGGAAAACAATACCATTTATAATAACCCCTAAAAAAATAAAATAACTAGGAATAAATCTAACCAGAGATATAAAAGACTTATACAAAGAAAACTACAAAACATTATTGCAAGAAACCAAAAGAGACCTACATAAATGGAAAAACATACTGTGCTTATAGATAGGAAGACTCAACATCATGACAATGTCAATTCTACCCAAAGCAATCTACAGATATAATGCAATCCTGATCCAAATACCAACTGCATTTTTTAATGAGATGGAAAACCAATCACAAAATTTATATGGAAAGGAAAGAGACCCTGGATAAGCAAAGCATTATGGAAGAAAAAGAACAAAGTAGGTGGCCTCACATTGCCTGATCTCAGAACCTACTCTACAGCCACAGCAGTCAAAACAGCCTGGTACTGGTACAACGACAGACACATAGACCAATGTCATCTGACCTTTGACAAAGGCCCAAAGTCCATTAAATGGGGAAAAGATGGTCTTTTTAACAAATGGTGCTGGTAAAACTGGACGTCCATATGTAAAAAAATGAAACAGAACTCATATCTCACACCATACACAAAAAACTAACTCACAATGGATCAAAGACCTAAATATAAAACACAAAATAATATATATCTTGGAAGAAAAAGTAAGGACAACACTAGGGGCCCTAATACATGGCATGAAGAGAATACAAACCATAACTAACAATGCATAAATACCAGAAGAGAAACTAGATAACTGGGAGTTCCTAAAAATTAAACTTATGCTTATCAAAGGACTTCACCAAAAGAATAAAAGAGAACCTGCAGACCGAAAAAAATTTTGGCTACAACATATCCAACAAGGGTCTAATCTCCAAAATCTATAGAATACTTCAATGCCTCAATAACAAAAAGACAAATAATCCAATTAAAAAATGGGCAAATGATATGCACAGAAACTTCATGAAAGAAGATATTCAGGCAGCTAAAAGACACCTGAGGAAATGCTCGAGATCATTAGCCATTAGAGAAATGCAAATCAAAATTACAATGAGATACCATCACACCCCGACATTACTGGCACTAATTTAAAAAAACAGAAAATAACAAATGTTGGACAGGATGCATTGAAATTGGAACTCTTATGCACCGCTAATGGGACTGCAAAATGGTACTACGGAAAATGATACAGCGCCTCCTTAGAAAGCTAGAAATAGAAATACCATATGATCTAGGAATCCCACTCCCACCAATATTTCCTGGAGAAATAAGAGCCATTACACGAATAGACATATGCATACTCATGTTCATTACAGCATTATTCACAATAGCAAAAAGATGGAAACAACCTAAGTGTCCATCAACAGATGAATGGATGTAAAAACATTAGGTAGGAGAAACATTCCATAACCATAGTACATTCAGACAAATGCATAATCCTAAACACATAACTCTTTTAAAACATTCCAGTTTAGTCCTCTCTACACCTTAACTGGAAACCCTGGTGGCGTAGTGGTTAAGAGCTATAGCTGCTAAACAAAAGGTCAGCAGTTTGAATCCACCAGGTGCTCCTTGGAAACTCTATGGGGCAGTTCTACTCTGTCCTATAGGGTAGCTATGAGTTGGAATCGACTGGAGGGCAATGGGTTAAATGGGCTGACTGGAGGGCAATGGGTTAAATGGGCTTACACCTTAACTATCTTTCCGTTCATATGCATATGGCCCTGGGCTCTGGCTGGGTGGAACTGGAAGACGCTGGCCTCCTGTCAATCAACCTGCTTATCTGATCTGGCTTTTGCCCCAGGCCACTCCAGGTACAGCTTTTCAGCCATTCTAAGAATCAAAAATTCAGTTCTTTATCTTACAAACTTCCATGCTTTCATGAGTCTGGAGCCATTGCAAAGAATCCTGCTTCTGATGCCAACTGTGGAGGCAGTGTCTGACCTCCTCCTACCTTACAAGGGAGGAAGGAGAACCCAGATCAACAACCCAAAGCTGATTCCAATGAGGCGGAGGTCAGACATGCCTCCTCTCTCTGCCATCTTTACTAATTCTGACACCAGTTGTCCCTCACACAGCACTCTCTACTTCTCTGCTGGTTCACTTAATTCATTGCACTGGCCACACAGAACTCAAAGATCATACTCACCACTGCTCTGATAGGGATCACGATAAAGGGTACCAGATAGAGTGGTAGAAAAATGTAGAACAAAATTCAAATTTATAAGAAAAGGCCAGGCTTAATAGTTGGACAGAGACTAGAGGAACCTCTGAGACTACGGCCCCTGGACACCCTGCTAACTCAGAACTGAAGCCACTCCCAGAGTCCACCTTTCAGCCAAAGACTAGACAGACCTAGAAAACAAACAATAACACACACGAGAAACACACTTCTTGGTTCAGTCAAGTATATGAGACCAAATGGGCAACATCTACCCAAAAGCAATGACGAGAAGGCAGGAAGGGATGGAAAAACTGGACAAATGTGTCACCCAAATAAGGTCAATGCCCTGGAGTAGTACAGCCAACGAAACTACTCCAAGTCAGAAAGAGTGAGAAAGTTTTAATTTAGGAAGTGTCTACCACCGGGCATCCAACAGCAATGCAGGCTGTCTCTATGGAGTCCCAAAAGGCATTTTCACATCAGAGCTTATATATGATTTTAAAGGAGGTTAGAAGTGTCATTATTTATTACAAGGTAATTACAAAAGACTCTTTCTCGTACTGGACATTTCCTTATCTGATATCTGGGCTCTAATCTTCCTGTGGGGGATCCTAAGTCACAGGTGGCCAGACAGAGGAAAACAAAGTCATTAACAAAGTATGTAAAAAGAAGAAGGCAAAGGAAAAAAGAGAGAGAAAACACCACCTTACAGGTTCATCATTGTGTTAGTTATGTCAAGCTCTCAGTCGCCCATTTTGGAAAGGAGAAAATACGCTGGGGAGTTTTAGGGTGACAGATGGAAACGGGGAACCCAGGATGGAAAGAGAGAGGGGAGAGTGCTGACACATTGCAGGGATTGTGACCAACGTCACAAAACAATTAGTGTATAAATTTTTGAATGAGAGACTTGATTTGTGCAGTAAACTTTTAAAACACAATACAAGGAAAAAACAAAACCAAACAAAAAAACTTCAAGAACCTAACAAGGTGGCTCTCCCTTGGGTCAGCAATTCAGAGATCTCGCCAGTCTCCTCCCATGGAGAATAGCCTTGCCATCCAGATCATCTGAAAACCCGACCGGGGTAAAGGTTTTCTAACAGCAGATTGCGACCAAAATGCAGATTACGAAAGCCATGCAGTGTGTTGTGACTGAGGTTTTTCACTGTAAATGAATCAGATGGAAGCAGATTTGCAAATGAAGCTAATGGAGCTTAAACTCCAGGGGCCCTTACTTATACAAACCATTGCCAAGTCATAAACATCTTGTTGCTGTTAGTAGTCGTCAAGTCGATTCCGACTCATGGCGACCCCATGTGTACAGAGTAGAACTGCTCCGTAATATTTTCAAGGCTGTGACCTTTCAGAGGTAGATTGCCAGGCCCACCTTCCGAGACGCCTCTGAGTGGGTTCAAACTGCCAACCTTTTGGCTAGTAGTCAAGTGCTTAACTGTTTGCGCCATCCGGGAGTGCCTATAAATACCTTACTATAACAACTTTTTACAAAAACACGACCATCCATTTACGGAACACAAAAGGGATGTCTGTCTCTTTCCATTCCGACTTCCCAGCACCATTGTTGTCCCTTCCTGTTGGCTGGTACTGAAGTGACCGTGGGCTTTTTGAGGAACTAAGGGTGTGTTGAAGAGAGGATAACATTAGTTTGGATTTAGGGAGATGTGTGTGTGATTTGTTGTCAAGTGTGAGAAAATCTCTACTGAGTTCTTTCATATATGGGCTGTTTGGAATTTGGGAGGATTTTCCACAACCTTCTGTTGGGACATTCACATACAGCTAGTGCTAAGTATCTTAGGACATGTTAGCTTGACTAGCAATAATAATTTAAAAAAACCGTAAAAATGCAAAATATAACATAAAATAAAATAAAATAACAAGCTTCAGTTCTGCTCCTGATCAAGATAAAGAGTAACAGGGGTAGGATTTAACCACCCTGCAGGAAACAACCCAAGTGAACCAAGTTAAAATAAAAACATGATCTAGCCAAATGTGTGGAATACAGCTGAAGCAATATTTACTCAAAAGAAATGAAAGCATATGTCCATATAAAGACCTGTACATGAATGTTCATTGAAGCTTTATTTGTAATAACCCAAACTGGAAATAGCCAACAGGTAAAGGAAGCAACAAACTGTGGTATATCCAGATGATGAAATACTACTCAGAAATAAAATAAATGAACTATTGATACACACAACATGGATAAATACCAAAATAATTATGATTAAAAAGGTCAGAAAAAGCAGAGTACATGGTATATAATCCCATTTATATAAAATTATAGATAATTCAGACAAATCTATAGGATTGCTATGAGCCAGAAACGACTTGATGGCAATGGGTTAACGGTTAAGAAAGCAGATCCCTAGTTACCTAGAGGAGGGGAGGGGCAGATGGGAGACATCACAATTGCCCATGAGGAAACTTTTAGGGCTGATGTATATGTTCGTTATCCTGACTCTGGCAACGGTTTCAGGAGGGTATACATTTATCAACATTCATCAAATTTTACACTTCAAATATGCATAGTTTATTGCTTGTGAATTACACCTCAATAAAGCTGGTAACAAAGGTTTCGGAGATTTCTAACCTATATCTAGAAATTCACACCTAGACACATTATAGTGAAATGGCAGCACACTAAGCTGGACAGACAATCTGAAAAGAAGCCCAGGAGAAAAGGAAGATCATCTACAGAGGAAAATCGATCAGATGCTAGGCTGACTGTTCACATGCAAAAATGAAAACTAGGAGATGGCAGAGTAGTATCTTCAAAGCATTGAAAGATAAATTGTCACTAAAGATTGGGATCCTTCAAATCTTTCCAGAAAGAGAGTGAACTCTTCTCCTTCCCTTTAAAACATACTATTGCCTGCCTACCTGCCTGTCAGCCCTCCTTCCTTCCTTCATCAGAAAGCCAGTAGGTGGATTCATATGAGGTGGGCAGCCAGCCTGAGTGTGGAAGGCAGGCCCAAAGGGGGCTGGGAGATTGGTTACACGTAGCAAGCACTCAAATGCTAGCTATTATTACTAATATTGGGTTTACTGGTGAGTTTATTCAGGCAACTCTCACAGTGAGGTGACCTAATGAGTGGCACTTTAGCAGTGCCTGTGACAATCCCAGCATCCCACACATACAAAATGATCACGGCAGCATGAAACTGCGCGGCATGTGTTAACATTCAAGGGACTCAGCATCGATCTACTACCAGCTATTTGAACATTTCAATTCCTCCTCAAGCTTACTGAGGACAACATAAGTATTTAAATGCTCTACGGGTCTCTTGGAGTACCTGGATAGAGCAAATGGTTAACGCTCTTGGCTGCTCACTGAAAGGTTGGAGGTTCCAGTTTACCTAAGAGGCACCTCAGAAGAAAGGCCGGGTGATCTACTTCCAAAAGGTCACAGTCATGAAAACCTTAAGGAGCACAGCTCTACCTGGACATACATGGGTCACCATGAGTTGGAACTGACTCGATGGCAACTGGTGTGGGTCTCTTATTGAATAGCTGGATGAAAATCTAGGAATTATATACAGAAATATTCAGAATATTAACTGAAAATAAACTGGTTATTGTCTCCATCTGTGACAAGATTACTTTGCTATATATGTTTATTTATCAAATACTTAATAGGCACCTTCCCTTTGCAGAGCCTGGAAACACTCCGGGTCTAGCGGACTAGGCCACAAGTGGATAAAAGAGAACGTAGCAAGTCGAATGACAGGGGTATGTCCAGGATATAATGGGAACACTTAGAGGGGGCAACTACTTTGGGCTGGGGTGAGGAATGTGTCTAAAGGGATCAGAAATGTTTCTTGGAGGGATTGATGGCAACCACAATGTGGAGCTGAATTATGCAGCTGGGTCAAAGGCTGGTTGGTATTACTGCCTGGTCTGTGCAGTGACCAAGTGACCCTCCTGTAGAGGATGGGAGCCATGGCCAAATTCATGGTACAGCAGGGCTTTACCGTGTTCTTAAAGTGCTGCTCTGCCAACACGGGGAATCTTCTGGAGATACAACCCTGATGTGAAGAGTGTCTCCTGTGCAACTTTCACAGCGCCTACTTTGCAAGAACAGAGCCCAGATTTAGCCTCTGGTTGGGGAAAAATGGAGGCCTGGTGGCTCAGTGGTTAAGAGCTCGGCTGCTAACCAAAAGGTTGGCAATTCGAATCCACCAGCCGCTCCTTGGAAACCCTGTGGGGCAGTTCTACTCTGTCCTATAGGGTCGCTATGAGTCGGAATTGACTCGACGACTATGGGTTTTTTGGTTTTGGGGAAAAATATTAAACGCTGGAAGTATTGGTTTTGCCACCACATGTATTCACTGTCTGGAGTGTGTGCCTATAACCAAGGAGGATGCAATAGGTATGCAACAATGCCAACCCTCAAAAAGCCTGTTATTACTATGAGGAAAGGGCAAATCTAAGTCTTTCAATCAATATTTGATGGCAAGTTGAATAGCCAGGTTAAAGCAGAAGGAAGAGACAAAGATTATACCATCTGCTCCTGGTACATTGTATTCAAGAAACTGTCAGCTAGAGGCTCCCAAGAAAGACCAGTTTAGGACACAGGCAGAGGGGACAAAAGCATGGCAGGTATAGACGCAAGGCCAGGAGAGTGCATCGGTGCCCATCAACCAGGCGGGAATCTCTCTGCTTTGCCCCCACTCTCAAGGCCCTTTCCTTGCTTTCCAGTCAACTTGGAGGTGGTAATTTGAAATGCAGACAGCTCAGTTCCTAACTTTAAAGGGAAAGCTGACATAATGAAAAGACTAATATATCCTGGTACTACAGAACAGCCTCATTAGAATGCAAAAAAAAAAAAAAAAAAAAAAAAAAGTGCTACCAGGGTGAAGCTCTTCAATTATGAAATAAAACTAGTTTGTCAACTGCTATGCTTAAATGCCCATGCAGAGTGCTTATAAACCTTCTATTTATGCATTTACTCCCACAATCAGTTTTAAAAAACTACTAATATGACCGGTGAAGAAGAAAAGGGGATCATTCAAGATTGCTGCTTATCTGGCTTTAATGATTGTGTATTGGCCGTGTCCAAATAACTGAAGTTTTAATACAAACTTAATTCTACAAGCAACCAGGAACTACTGGGGTAAATTACATATCACCCACTACTCTTCAGTGGCTATTCACATTACCCAAGTAGAAGGGCTTTATCTTTATTTTCATAAATTTAAAAGCTATGAATCATTATCAAATTCCAAACAATATCAACGAGACCATGACTCCAAACAAAATACAGTACAAATTTATTGACTCCGTTCATTCTTAGTCCAGATTTAAGCAAAGTAAACAGACAATAGAATTGTGATACAAATAAGCAATGGATTAACATTAGATAGAAATCCTATTTTACTATGAGTTTTCAGTCCAAAAAAGTTATTTCTAAATAAAATTGAACAATGATTTACTCTAAGGCATATGACTACAAAATATACGCGATTATAAAACCACTCATTTGTTTTTCTTTTAACGAACCAGAAAACCAAACTCATTGTCGTCCAGTGGATTCCAACTCATAGCAACTTTGTAGAGCAGAGGAGAACTGCCCCATAGGGTTTCCAAGGCTGTAATCTTTATGGAAACAGATTGCCAAATCTTTCTCTCTTAGGGCTGCTGGTGGGTTTGAACTGCTGACCTTTCGGTTAGCAGCCAAGTGCTAAACCAGTAAGCATTTACTCAATGAAAGTTGTGAAATAGTTTTGGATTGATGTCAATAAGAAATTATTACCTTTTGAAAATTAGTATTAACCAAGTATAACTTTGTGAGGAATCTGAACAGCGTTAATAAATGCCAAAGAGCACCAAATTCAATTATTTTAAAGATTTACAGTAAAATCGTTTGGTTTCCAAAAGACTGCCTCTAAAAAGAATTTTTTAAAAACCTGACCTTAATTCATCTTGTTCTTCTCCAAAATCGAAACACTGATTTTTAGTTTTTCTCCCCAGTCATGTGGAAATGCCATAAGCTAGAGAACATCAGACGCACTGAACAAGGATATTAAATTAAAATTATGCAAACATCAAACTTCTTAAAGTGCTAAAGCCCCAAAAGAGAAAGATCTAGTTTTACAATTTAAAAAAGCTTAGTAGCTAGTGTTAAAGAAAGAACACTTACTAACAGATAGTTACTAGCATTATTTAAATCAATAAATGCTTTTCACAATTATGGCAAAAAACATCCATGAGGCATTAGAAATTGACAAATTGAGTTGTAGTAGTCCAAACCTGACTAATGTAATTTATAAAGAAATCTGTTATGAATGACATCTAATTTGTTTTGTAGTTAATAAGCGTCAAATAATTTTACTTCCTAAAGTTCCAGATTATGATTGTACGTACCTCAATCTGAGAGAAGCAAAGGCCAACCTGAGACCCGTTAATTCTTACGGGGGATGCCTGAATGTCTCCCGCTCACCCTGACCACTCAGCAGGCCTGCAGAGGGAGCCACCCCACGCCTCCAGCAAAGAGCACTTTTTCCCCTTGTCTGTCGTGGGCCTCTACCCTCACAGTGCCAACGGGGGCTCTGTGTTGATTAAGTGCTGGGGCATAATTTTAAAAAGAGCAGGCAGTAACAATCCATCCCAGAACAGAAAACCAAGAACCGCTTTGATCTCCCCACAAGTGCAAATAACATCACTGTTGAATTGAGCCGTGTATTTTGATAAAATTATAATGTATATGAACTCTAACTAGTTTTAAAGATGACCGTTCTAGTAATCTGGAAGTATTTTTACTATTAAAAATGCACAATACTTGTTATCGTCATCAGTGGCGGCACTAGGGTTGGTGTCACCCCCCCCACCCTCCCCACCGCAGGCGGATGGGGCCGGCTGGTGAACTCCCACTGTCATGGGCAGAGCGGCCCCGCCCAGCCCCCATGCTGCCCCGCCCCCTTCAGCTCCTCCCCTCTCCCATTGGCCAAGGAGATCTTTCTCTCTACCCAATGGCGGGCGCTGCAGCCCGGTCGCCCGCACCCTTGCAGGTGATGGGGGAGGTGGTGGAGATGTTACCACACTGGGTGACATCAACCCTAGTGATACCACTGCGTGGCGGCCCCACCCCAGTGGCACTGGCCTGCCCGCTGTCACCCCCTCCACCCCAAAGTGTCAGGGGGTGCAGTTTGCACAAACCTAGTGACGCCACTGATCTCCACTGCTTACTTTGAGTGACCGATATATGTTCTGTTACTTTCCCCCCTCCCCCCCACCCGCAAGTAAAGAAAGTGATTCAATAACAAGTTTTCAGAGTAACAAAGAATATATTAAAACATTTTACATTCTTTCCACAACTGCATAAAAAAGCAGGCATCCTGAATACTTACAATAATGAGCTTTCTACATTTTCAAAATTAATTACAATCAGAAAATCATTCACAAGAATATCTTTACTAGCTAATTAAGGAGTTCCAACAATGAAAGAAAGGCCAACGTGCTGTACACCAAATATTTGCCTGCTGGCTGAGATAAACATTCTTTAAAAAACTGTTTGCTGAATAAAGCAATTAACACGTCTTTCATTATTTTACTTATTAACATTTAAAATAGCTACATGAGCAGAAGCATATTTCTTTTTTTTTTTTTTTACCACCAAAATAAACTCTTTCAGCCTAGTGCTCTTTAAGAGACGGTATAAAAAGTAATAGAAAAACCAGAACTGCATTATAAATGTTTTTGGCTCAAAATTTTACTTGAAATCTTATGTTCCTTGCCTAGACAAAAATGTGAACAAACAAGACAAAACACTGGCAATTTTTTTAACCTAACAGATATGCTGAGCCTATATTTAGATCAAAAATACTTTTTGCTGATTAACAGTATTATTAAAAATTTTTCAAAAATGTAGCATAAAGTTTCAAGTCCTGGGATACTGAATTTACAATGCCAAGATCCTGTGGATCGTGGCAGTCCTCCAGATACTCCCTGTAAGTGATGATTACTCTGAGGGTAGCTGTCTTCTTCTGAAGAAGTGAAAGCTACCGAGAGATGTTCAGAGTAAGAAGTACCACGGTATCAGGGAATGAGCCGAATGAACGATAATCCATCCTGACATTCCATAGAAAATCATATGCTTTAGTTGTGTCTTTAAAATGCATAGATTTCTTCAAGAAAATAGAAAGATGGCAACAATCAATAACTGCAACTTCATTTTATCTTCCTTTCTCCATCAAATTTAAGTAGGAACAAAACAGGATAACATCACTCAAATACTTTGGAGTTTTCAAATGAAAGCATAAAAGGTAAAATTTCAGATAAGTTCTATAATGTACAAAAGACAATTAGAATTTCATAAAAATGGTTGTTTCAATAAAAAAATGATGATTTTCCTACCACTGGTATGGAATGTGGATAATGAGACCGACAGGTACAAGTTCTACTACGCCAGAGCACAAACGTAAGTACCCAGCAAATTATTTATTAGTCACAGTAGTTACTTTTTGTTTGTTTGAAAAAACTTGTAAAAAAGATATACAGTAAACCTGGCATTTTAACCCATATCTCTACCTTAGAAGGAGTTTGTAGTTTCAACAATACTTCTACTTTTATATATCTAATCCACCCCTCTCCAGATGAAATAAAGATTTCCCTTTTGGAACACCTCATTGAACTATGGACAAAACCTACTGAAAGGCTTTTAATGATAACTTTACACACAGCAGAAAAAAAAGCTCAAACCCTATGGACACCGAAGTAAGCAGCAAATACAAATTCTGGGACCCTTGAGAGTCTTTTAACACCTGTCTATGAACTAGTAAGCTGGGACTTAAAGCAGAAGAATGGTTTCACCATTGACACTTTACCACCATTTAAGTACCAACAAGACGGGGAAAAAGTCCTAACTGAAATCATCACAGAAGACAAAGAGGCAGGAAAGCTTGTGTCTTGTCTATATTGTTCTTGAAAAGCGTGTAGACGCTGCAGTGTGCGGTTTCTCCCTCTGCTCTGAAGTCTGTAAGTGGTGACGTAGAATCCCAGAGGTGCTGCACCGCCTCCGAGTGTTGGGGATCTACGTAAATATACGTTCCAACCTTTTTCGTTCAATGAATGTTGCCAAGTTCAAAATTAGTGCCGTACAGGACCTTGTGTTTTCGTCTCAAGTCCACTCTGATTTTCAGCCTGTGACAGCATGAACCAGAGGAAACCCAAACCCTCACAGTCACTAAATGCTGGTCCGTATTTAAAGCGGGGTGCAGCTGACACATGGTGCTCAGCAGTTTCATGACCGTGCGTGCCTATGGCTACTGAAGCGCATGTAAACTGACTTTAGAGGCCTTCCAGAAATCATCTTTTCATTTCCCAAGTCCGTCTTAGAGTCTGACCATCATTACTATATTAACTGACTGAGAGCAAGTTTTTACTATTTTATAAACATCTAAGTATTACTATTGCTGATTTAAAATTCTCACAATATTTATACCAAAAAAGTTCTACGTGACCACAAAATACCAAATATTTATTTTTATCAAGTGTCAGGATAACTTATTAAGGTTGAGGTTTATCATTTTTTATTGCTAAAGTATTCTAGTATCTAAATCAATACTGCCAACTACCCACTTCTTCCTGATACATTTTGGACTCGAGAACATGGCTAAGAATTAACTAGAACTTCGGTGTCTGATATAACCAAAGGAAGAAATACTTCAACAGTATTTCAACTAATTTCAAATCAGTTAGAAAAATAAACAAAACCTCAATTAAAAGATTATACTGACGCCGTGGTATGAGGAACCATGCAAACAATCAAGAGTAATCAAATTTCCACATTAATGACATCCGATCATTCTGTTACTGTAAGGGCCAGAACCACAATATTCTTTAAAGTTTTCCTCAAGTTGAGCAAGGATGTTACTACTATCAGTTTGTCTCAAAACTTAAATTCAAGCATAATTTCCGATCTTTATTATTCTTTTTCAAAAAATATTTTGTTTCTTTTGATGCATTTCACAATGTAGGTTGAAATCTGGACACCATCACCCCTTTCACGATAGGTCAAAAGTGTCGGTCTTTCAATTGTGGGTTTGTTCGTGGCTCCAAAGGCTAAATGCAGTCTTGAAAGTCCTATGGCAAAGTTTACACATAAACTGTCTTTTAAATGTGATTGCTGAGAGGGGTGGGGCGTGGTAAAAAAGTGTGTCTGATTCTTGGGGTGCGAACAATTTCTCCGCGGCGGGAGTCGGATGTTCAGACTGACCAGTTGGGCTGTCAGGCTCCAAGGGCTGGATCTTGGGCAGCGGGGGCGGCGGTGGCAGGGGCGGCGGGGAGGGAGAGTTGGTTGGCGCAGGGCATGCTTCGGATTCTTTAGGCACCAATTCCTCGGTGGCCTGAGACATGTGGGACTGGAAGTGACTCCAGAGCCGGAAATTGGTGCGGAAAGCTTTGTTGCAAACGTGGCAGATGAAAGGTTTCACAGAACACAGAAGCTCCTGGTGCCGCTCCAGCTGCTTGTGCACCGTGAACATTTTCCCACACTTCTCACAGGGCCACAGGCCGGCGTCTTTGCTGGTACCTGCTTCTTTGGGGGCTGCGCTGCTCTCTGGCACCTCTTCCTCGGCCTCTTCCGCCGGCTCCTCTTTGACGTGGATTTTCAGCTGCTTGGAAAGACTGAGGTCTTCAGGGAGGCAGGAGGAGTCCTCCGAATCGAAGTTGATTTGTTCCGAAGAATCGCTGAACGCATTGTCGTCTTTTGCTGCAAGCACGTGGTTGACTTTGGGTGGCTCTGGCTGTGACTGGGGCCTGGCAGAGCTGGTGACTTCGCCATTGTGGTCGAGAACGGGCAGAGCCAAGTTTTCCGCGGGTACCATGGTGTTCTGGTTGTGGACCTCCACCTGGTGCCGCCAGATGCTGAAGGAGGACTTGAAGGTGCGCATGCACTCGAGACAGGTCAGCTTCTTGTACTCACACCGGCTCTCGTGCTCGTGCTTTAGCTCGGGCGAGAAAAACCTAAGGTTGCAGTAAGGGCAAACGGTTGCATTCCTGCATAGTCTCTCGTGGTTGCCTTGTTCTAGAAGAGAAGAGAGCTTAGCATTACAGAGGCGGCACTGGTAAACCTCCTTGCTTTCTACTGGGCTTTCAAGAGGGACATGCTCTTTTGGCTTAGTGGCTCTATGGACGCCAACGGGTTTTTCTCCCGGGTGCATTTTTATGTGCTGTTTAAACTGAGAGAGGAAACGATACGCTTTTCCACAGTAAGTGCAAATGTACGCTCCTTTGGCTCTTGATCTTAAGTTCCTCTTGATGGCTTGTTGTGCTGGGGAACTAGCCTGTCCCTGAAAACCAGACCTGCCACGTCTCAACTTAATCATCAGGGCCTTTTTAATTTCCCTCTCTCTCACTATGTCAATCAGCTTTCTTTGGAATTTTTCATCCAAAACAGCATGGGAGCTAGAGGCTGGGGACGGGTTCTTCACTATGCCGTGCTGGGTCTGACAGTGTGTCCAGACTTTAAAGTTTGTGTGAAATCTCTTGTGACAGATGTCACAAGCATAGGGCTTTTCGGGGTTATGGTATATGTTAACGTGACGGTGAAGACCTGCTGTTGATCTAAAGATCTTAAGGCAATGTTTGCATTTAAATTTTTTGTTTGGTCGTGTTCCCTCCAACTCACCAAATTCATCTTTATTCAAGTCAGAATCTGGAAAGTCAGCCTCGAGGAGAGGAGGGCTCGAGCCCTCCTCACAGTTATCTTCCGACACGGGCGATCTGTGCTCATTTTCCTTCAGCTTCTTCAACGGCAGCCTTCTGTCAGCCTGGAACCTCCTCTTGGCTGGCAGTCTGCTCATTTCCTTTGGATCGTCTTCTGTTTTCAGAGAAAAGTCTCTTGTGACCACTGACAGCGAGGCCGCTGCCGTGGCCGCCGCCGCGTCCCCCACGGTGACCCTGATAATGTCCGAAGGGTCCGAGAGTGGGCTGCTGGGCTCGGTTTTTATGCAGACCTCTGTGACAGGCGAGGCGGCCTCCCTGTCTGTGGACTGAGAAGCACTGAAGGACCTAAGGCGAGGGGGTGGTAGCACTGCAGTCCTGTCGTCCAGAGCCACTTTCTCGCTGCCGTCGTTTAAAGAGGACGTCTGAGACAAAGCACGAAGCCCGTTCCCTGGCGCATCATTAGACACAGAAGACGAACCCTGGGAAGACTTCAGATCTATCGAGGGTGAATACATAGGAACCTGGCTATCCATCGACAGCGACCGCCGGAGGAGACTCTTGACGAGCGGGCCGCTTCTGTCAACGCTTTGGTTTCCAGAACCAGGCCCACTGGACGGGATCACTAGTCCCAATTTTGAGTAGTACAGTAAGTTTCTATCTTCGCTTTGACTGCCTCCTGCGTTAGTCTCTTTCAAGAGATAGGGAGCCTCTGATGAGCTATGCAGAGACAAAACAGGTGCCCGTGGTTTCTTCAAAGCCAGCTCTACGGCTTTTCCTTTTGGAAGCTGACCACTCACACCTGGTTTATCCTCCACAGCTTCTCGGTCTGGTGGAGGCTTTGAAGGCAATACTGCATTTCTTTTCACCAAATTGCTTCTACTAGGATCATCCAAAGAGCCAGGATGCTCCAGAGACTTGGCATATCCCACAGTACACTCTCTTGGCCAACTCTTTTCGCTGACAGACAGATTGTGAAGCGGGTCAATGGGTTTAGAAACATGTGGCTTACTGGTGCTGGTCCTGGTGGCAATGCCAGGCAAGGGCCGGGAGGTATGGCTTACGTCGGGTGGGTTTTGACTAGCAGTTTTTCCCTGTGCTTCATTTCTACTTTGACAGACAATGACACTTCTCTTTTGGGAACTGTTTTCATCCTCCTCTATGAAAACTTTTTTTCTACTGGGACATGTTGGGAAGGGGGCTTGAGGTGTTTTAGAAACAATGTTAGTCAGGAAGGAAATCCCCAGACTATAGCCAAGTTCTTGCACTGCGGCCAGGCTGCTCTTCTCAACAAACAAAGAGGAAGAGTAGATGTAGTTTAAAACATTATCAAAAGCATCTGGTTCACAGAAGTCAAGCTGAAATACCGTTTGTGACTCGTTCTCCTTATTTGTGAATAAACTCTGGAAGTATTCACTGCTGGCAGCCAAGACGTTTTTATGAGCTCGAAATTTCTGGTCTCCGACGATCAGAAGCACATCACAGAGCTGTCCTTTGAGGCGCTCCTCGTTGAGAGCACTCAGGAGAGAAATGGCATGTGCTGGGTTGATGTAATGCAGTAATCCCTCCATTGTTTGGGTTTATCTGCAAGACAAACGTAGAAC
Organism: Dugong dugon; assembly: GCA_030035585.1. NCBI lineage: Eukaryota > Metazoa > Chordata > Mammalia > Sirenia > Dugongidae > Dugong > Dugong dugon. The sequence continues at coordinate 222,850,998 of CM057460.1, forward strand.
TAGAATAAATAATGCAAGGGCAAGTTCGCCAGAAGACAGAGGGCTCCTCAAGGGCAGGGAACACCAGTTATCTTTACACAGGTGCCAATCCTTAGCAAAACAGTAAGCAGACAGAAGGTTTCTGGATGAATAATCTTACTTAAATAACACTGAAAATAAAAAGGGAGAAGTCTCATGGCTTAAGTAGGTCATCAATCATTAAAATCAAAGAATTTTAGGAACTAACGACTATAATATTGGCAGTTTCATACCATCAAAAAGGCTGCTAGAAGCTGGGAGGTATGCAGGGAAGTAATACTTGAAAATAAAAGGTTTACTATATAGGATCTTCATCCATTTGATGCTTGGCTCTATTTCTTATTAGATCAGAGTAAAAATTCAGAGAATAACTATGAATTATCAAAACTCCTAAAGTCTATAATTCTGACAGAAAATCAGTTTTATTACTGCATGTGCTTAAAAGTAATAGGAATTGCTAACAATGGGATGCAAAGTAGGTCTTAAAAATATGTAAGAATTTGGAAATAGAAAAGGCATTTGCTAGTTACTACTGAAAGTGTTTAACATGGGGCTTTGAACCTGTTTGTTTAGGTTCAAACTCCTGCTGAGAATTTGCATTTCCACCCCAGATATACTGAATCAGAATTTATAATTTATCAAGATCCCCAGGTGATTCTTAACGTATAATAAACTTTGAGACGCACTGCTCTACTAGTGGTTCTCAGGACTGGTCCCTAACCAGCAGCATTAGCATCACCTGGGAACTTGTCAAAAACGCAAGTTCTCAGCAGGGGTACAAACCAGAAGGAACCTTTTCCAAGTGCTGGTTTTACAAAGGGTAAAAATGCTAAAGAATTAAAGTTTGTTTTCATTCTCAGGCTACACATCTCTGTAATCTTTTGCATACTATTTCTTACCAAATCACATTGTCAACCACAGCACAACAGAAACTTTAGCCTGGATCTAAACTTAAGTACAGGCAGTCCCCAGGTTTGAACGTCTGACTTACGTACAACCCGTAGTTACGATCACCTGTAAAGCCCATATTTAAAATCTGAGGTACATATAACGGCTTGTAATAACAAACGGGAACTACTTGTGATGTGCCTCAAAACATTATTATTATTACCGCATTATTATGTTAAGGATGTTTTAGTGTATCTGGAAGTGTTTCTTTAATGTTTTTTGTGCATAGAAAAGTTGTTCCTTCCTTTCTTTTCCCCACTGTGTCATGGAAGTGAGATTTTGGAAACCCTCGTGGTGTAGTAGTTAAGAGCTATGGCTGCTAACCAAAAGGTTGGCAGTCTGAATCCACCAGGCACTCCTTGGAAACCCTACAGGACAGTTCTACTCTGACAGGGTCGCTATGAGTCGGAATCGACTCCACGGCAGTGGGTATGCACTTGACGAAGATAAAGCTATTTGACACAGAGACAATGCCTGACTTCCCATATTTGACATTTCTCTTAGGCTTCTCTGGAGCCCTGGGAGTGCAGCGGTTAAGAGCCTGGCTGCTAACCAAATGGACAGTAGTTCGAATCCCCCAGCCACCCCTTGGAAACCCTATGGGGTGGTTCTACTCTGTCCTACAGGGTCGCTATGAGTCGGAATTGATTCCATGGCAACAGGTTTGGTTTGGTTTTAGGCTTCTCTACTGAAAAGGTCCCAAACTTCTGTCCCTGCAATGTAACTTTGGTTTGATTTTCTAAGGCCACCTTTTCTTTAAAATATTGTTGTGACACTTATTTTTAATATGAAAGGGACTCGCAGTAACTAAGAACATCTGTGACTACTGGATCATTCCCTCAAGGGCAAGCTGTACATGAACCTGGTCCCCAGTACATTTGTAGGCTCTCTTCCGGGTCAAGGGTCAGCCTTGCGGGTCAGCCCAGCATGCAGGCTTTTCAGAGAAGCCCACACAGGACAGCCTGTTGGCCATCTGTGTGGCGTGACCAGAAATGGCAGATAACATCTTCAGTATTATTCTGACATCCTATTAAGGTGCCAACCCTTAAGTTTAACCAACTTAGAGGTGTGACTTTGCTTCTTGGGATAAGGCCTCTTGCCTGGCCATGACTGCCTTAGTCAAACTGTACCAAGTTTTTGTTTATTTCTGCCTACCATTTAATATCAAATGCTAAATTTTAATTCTTCTATTTGTGATTTCTTGATAAAGATATTTCCCCTTCCTTTTATTCTCTTAGTTAGCCATCCTACTTTCTCCCTGAATCCTATTACTCTCCCTACACAATCACACATCCATTTATGTGTAAAGAAACCCTTATCTTCTACAGAGGACAACACAAAAATAAGCTTGCATCATGTATGGGCTCAGCCACGCACGAAGCACTTTTCCAGTGCTAGTAATTTTTGAGAAAGCTAGTTCAGATGTTGCCACAGGGGAAAAGTGACAGAGAATCAAAGGTCTGGCCAAGTATTTTTCAAAAGGGGTTCTTAACATCAACTTAGTGGTTTGACACTAGCAATTTAAAAACAAATAAAATGGACTAGAATGGAGTAGAAGCTATCAGAGCGCCCTGAATGCCCTAAGGCTAACTTAGGTTCTGTGAAACTTTTGTCTCAGTTATACACACACATACCCACACAGGTAAGCGTGCGCTGGGTTGGGATGCAAAATAAAATACATTCCTTCCTGTGCGTCAGAGTCAAAACAGCTGGAAAGCTAGTGCTCTAGGCTGATCAACCTCTCTGGATGCCTCAGCTTTCCCCACTGTAAAATAGGGATAATAGCAGCTCCCACACAATGCTATGGTGAGCATCAAATGAGATAATACTAACTGCTACCCTCTACTGAGCACTTATAGCACACTACAAACTGTATCAGGTACTTTACCTGTCATTCATTCATTCACTCATTCAACAAAATGGCATTTGAGAAGACCTGAAGGAGGAGAGAGGGGAGCCATGCGGATCACCACGGGAAGAACGTGACAAGTGGAGGAACAGTCAGGGAGCAGCAGGGCTGGAGCAGAGAGCACTGGGGGAGAGTCATGGAAGATGACAACAGGGAAGCAGTGAGGAGCCAGACTGTGTAGGGCTGGGTGGACTACTGGAAGAACCTTACTTTGTACTCTGAGTGAAATGGGCAGCCACTGGAAGCCTCTGAGCCCAGGCATGACAATGACCTGAATTCTGTATAATTATGCTTTCAATTATGTATTTGAGGCATGACTCTATGAACTAGTCAGAGAATGAACCATGAAGGCTGGGAGAGCAGCCAGGTGTCTCCTGCATAACCCAGGTGAGAAAGATGGTGGCTTGGACCAGGATGGTAGCAGTGAAGGTCAAGACAGAGCCATTAGGATTTTGATGGATTGACTGTAGCGGGTAAGAGAAAGAGAGAAGTCAAGGATGACTACAAGGATTCTGCCTGAAAAACTGAAGAATGGAACTGTCCTTACATGAAACAGAATTTAATAAAAAATTGTGAGTTCAGTTTTTTTTTTTTAAGGAGTTTTGATATTCTAAATATGAACAGTAACCTGTTCATTAATGTGCCTGTACCCAGGTGGCTTCCCTTGTCTTCTCTCTATTCCCTTCTTGTGCTTCCTGGGATCACTTCTCAAACAAATGACCTGCATCTGAATCCTTGTCTCAGGGTCTGTTTTTAGGAGAACCCCAACTAAGGACAGCAACGGAACTTGAAACCAGAGGTACAGGATAAGGTACTGAATGAGGAGTAAACCAAGTGAGATTTTCTGTGTCTGAACATAAAGCAAATGCCATTTCAGGTACCACCCGCATGCTACTGCCAGACAGCCACATTTTCTCCTCTTTGATCCGAAAGGCTTCCTTCTTTATGCTCCAGTCAAATTCCGTATTCCCTATTATTTTAATAATTTATTTTTGTTGTTGTTGAGAATACTGTATTTTTATGCAAATTAACACATGCCTTCTATGTTTGTTTGCCAACCGCACCCTCCTCCCACGAGGTATTTTCATAAGTGCTGCTATAACAGTTTTTTTTACATGTTGCTAGAAAAAATTTTAGCAGAGCACGCTTATGAAAATACCTTACGGGGGCAGGACACAGTTGGCAAACAAATGTAGAAGGCGCGCATTATCTGCATAAAAATATGGAAAGTACAGCAGAACATACTACCAACTCAACAATTTCTACACATACAATTTAGTGACACTGATTACATTCTTGGAGATGTGCAACCATCCTCACCCTCCTTTTCTGAACTGTTCCTCCCCAATTAACATAAACTCACTGCTTCCTATCTGATCTTTTGAGTTGCTGCTGTCAATCCGATCTCATACAGAGAGATCTTAAAAGGGCGCAATGCTCAAGGCAGACATTATTTACTAGTTAAGTTAAACCATTGTTTGGTTTTAAGAAGACTTCAGGAGATATTTTGGTTTAAGGTTCAAAGATTATCTCAGGCCAATTATTTTCAGGGGTTCATCCAAACTCTGTGGCTCTAGAGTCTGGATTCCATGAGAATTTCAAATTCTGTTCTGCATTTTTCCCCTTGGATGATTCCTATTTTTGCTCTAAGTAATTGCTTCTAATCTCTTGGCCCAAAAATCTGAACCCGTTGCTGTCGAGTTGATTCTGACTCATAGCGACCCTACAGGACAGAGAAGAACTTCCCCATAGGGTTTCCAAGGAGTGCCCAGTGGGTCTGAACTGCTGACCTTTTGGTTAGCAGCCATAGCACTTAACCACTGCACCACCAGGAGGCTTCTATAATCTTTGAATGAAAACATCTGGGAGTTGGGGAACAATATTTAAGTTGCTCAGAGTTGAGCTTAAGGGAAATACTCACTGTTTTTGAAAATTATTTGGGGTTTAAAACTACCCATTTGACTATAATTTCAATTTGGAGTCATCAATGAGACTGCCTGCCTGAAAAGAAGCTTGGCATGTTCATATTCCTGATACACCACTGCACAATCACCCCAAAGTATTTATTTTCCATCCGTTCATGCCAACACTAATTGGGTACCTAATAACAACTGATATTTGAGTACTCATTCTGCCACATACTATGTAAACATTTTTCATGTATTAACTCAATACAACAATGCTAGTGTTTTCAAAACTTGAAAACCATGGCCCTTTACTGATCTAGCTGCAAACAGACAATTTCCATTTTGGACTTTTGTGTTTTGTTGAACGTTAGTAGGTATATTGATTGAATTTAACAACTTTTACTTAACTAAAAATATAAAAGGCTACTATTGGAATGTAGGCAAAAAGGGAAAAAAAAAAATCTCAAATGATGAATGTCACAAGATAATCCAGCCACACCATTTGTGGCTGGTGGATGTGCAGGCTGAATTCTCAAAATTTCTGGTTTTTCTGCTACTCATTCCTGAGATAAGGCCAGATTTGTTGCTGATGTGGTTTCTCCTCGTTGAGTTTTTCTGATCCAGATACAATAAACTGGTTGACATGTAAAAATTTCCATGTTTTTATTATCAACGTATCAGGAGCTCTACCTTGTAGAAGACAGTGCATCATAAATCTAAAAGCTCTTACACATACACACATGGCCACGGCTCTGTCCTTGTCCCCATCCCTTTGTCACTACTCAGCTCTCCTGACTCACCAGCACAGGAAATCTACCACTTCAGTCATGTGGAAAAACCTCGGAGCTCCTGACAGCGGGTGAAATGTGGAAGCTGGATGGCATCTATGAGTGGCTGAAACAGCTTAGAGGAAATCCCCCAGGAAACCCAGATTCTGAAAGAGGATGGGTTGCTTACCACTTGGATTCTTGCACACGAAGATCTTCCCAAACTCTGCTTGAATTGTTTCTATTTCATGTTGTTTTCTGAAATTTCAAAATGAGAGACTTTTTATGGTTCACAATTCATGGAAGACACGACAGCTCCACGGAAAAAAATTTAGATCTACTTCACTCAAATCCTAGCTTTGCCAACTACTGGGTGTGTGACCTTGTCCAGATCACAGGACCATTCTAAGTACTTGTTTCCTTACCTGTGAAATGGGCCTAATGCTACCCATCAATGGGATTTTTGTGAAGGACAAAAGATACAATATGTCTGCAAGCTCCTAGTGTGCACAACACTTCCCATACAGCAAGCATGCATTTTATTTCCTTCCTCTCTCCCTTTCATCCATGTGTACAAAGGTCTGCTATGCGCCATGTATCATAAGAGGAGCTGATGATATGGGGATGAATAAGCTATGGCCGACTTGTTTTCTAGTAGCGCACATCCAGAGGTGGGAAAAGCCACAAATAATTAAAACAGTGTGATGAAGTACACCAAAAATGCCATGAGAATACTGATTTCAAGCAGCAGTTAATTTGGCCAGGCGGCTGGGGTGGGGGGGGGGGGTGGCAGTGAGTGAATAGCGGGGACATCAGAGAATGTCTGGGATTCATCGTGCGTTTAATTATTACAATGCTACTAAAGGCTCCATCCTTCACATGCTACTCAGGCATACTCCAGAAACACATATCTGATCTTGCCAGGGCTTAAAAACTCCTGAAGTTCCAACACTCCAGAATGGCTACAAAGCTCTTCATAACTGGGCTCCAGCAAGTTGTTTCATAATATCACCTCACAAAGGCTCCTTCTTCAGGTGCTAAATGGTAATGTTTTAGTATAAATTAATTCAACGCAAATACTTTCTTCTTTATACCAATATGAGCTCAATTAGTTGCTGGGAGTTTAGATTTTTGAGGGGATGGAGGGAACGTAGGCAGTTTTTGAATAAAAAACATTCTGGGGATAGAACCAGACGAACAAGTCTAAGCACAGCATGTGAGATCTAGGCACTTGGGTGAAAGGGCACTAGAAGATGAGTCGTGAGAAAAACGAAAATCTTCACAAGTGGACTGATAAACAAGATCATGATAAAAGAAACTGAAGTTGTCAATGATTTCATTCCACATGGGATCAACAATCAACATCCATGGAAGCAGCAGTCAAGACATCAAATGACGTATCACACTGGGAAAATCTGCTGCAAAAGACCTCTTTAAAGTTTTAAAAAGGAAAGCTGCCACATTGATAACTAAGGTGACCCAAGCCATGGTCTTTTCAATCATGTGTGTTAAGGTTGTACCCTTTCACCATACTTTTTCTAATCTGTGTGCTGAGCAAACAAGCCGAGAAGCTGGACTATGTGAAGAAGAACATGGCATCAGATTTGAAGGAAGACTCATCAAAACCTGCGATATGCAGATGACACAACCTTGCTTACTGAAAGTGAAGAGGACCTGAAGCGCTTACTGATGAAGATCAAATACTACAGCCTTCGGCATGGATTACATCTCAATATAAATAAAACAAAAAACCTCACAACTGGACCAATAAGCAACATCATGATAAATGGAAAAAACACTGAAGTTGTCAAGGATTTCGTTTTACTTGGATCCACAAGCAATGCCCAAGGAAACACTAGTCAAGAAATCAAACAATGTATTGCATTGGGCAAATCTGCTGCAGAAGATCTCTTTAAAGTGTTAAAAAGCAAAGGGTCACCCACAGTGGACACGTTTCAGCTGACCTTCCAGACTAAGACAGCCTGGGAAGAAGGACCTGGCAGTCTACTTCCAAAAAAATTAGCCAGTGAAAACCTTACAAATAGCAGCGGAACACTGTCTGATATAGTGCTGGAAGATGAGGCCCTCACGTTGGAAGGCACTCAAAACACGACTGGGGAAGAGCTGCCTCCTCAAAGTAGAGTTGACCTTAATGACGTGAATGGAGTCAAGCTTTCCGGATCTTCATTTGCTGATGTGGCACGACTCAAAATGAGAAGAAACAGCTGCAAACATGCATTAACAACTGAAATGTGGAATGTATGAAGTATGAATCCAGGAAAATTGGAAGTCGTCAAAAATGAAACGGAACGCATAAAGATTGACATCCTAGACACTGCTGAGCTAAAATGGACTGGTATTGGCCATCCTGAATAGGACAATCGTATATGGTCTACTATGCTAGGAATGATAACTTGAAGAGGAACATTTCAAGATCTATCCTGAAGTACCGTGATAGGATAATATCCATACGCCTACAAAGAATACCAGTTAATATGACTCTTATTCAAATTTACGCACCAACCACTAACGCCAAAGATGAGGAAAGTGAAGATTTTTACCAACTTCTGCAAGTCTGAAATTGATCGAACATGCACATTAGCATGCACTGATAATTATCGGTGACTGCAATGTGAAAGGTGGAAACAAAGACGAAGGATTGGTAGTTTGGAAAATATGGCCTTGGTGATAGAAATGACACCAGAGATTGCATGATAGAATTTTGCAAGACCAATGACTTCTTCACTGTAAATACCTTTTTTCACTAACATAAATGGCCACTATACACATGGACCTCGCTAGATGGAATACACAGGAATCAAATTGACTACGTCTGTGGAAAGGGACAATGGAAAAGCTCAACATCATCAGTCAGAAGAAGGCCAGGGGCTGACTACGGAACAGACCATCAATTGCTCATATGCAAGTTCACTGTGAAGCTGAAGAAAATTAGAACAAGTCCATGAGAGCCAAAGTATGACCTTGAATACATTCCACCTTAATTTAGAGACCATATCAGGATGGTAAAGTAGATGGGCAGCGAAAAAAAGGAAAACCCTCAATGAGATGGATTGACGCAGTGGCTACAACAATGGGCTCAAACACAGCAACAATTGTGAGGTGCAGGACTGGGCAGCATTTCTTTCTGTTGTACACAGAGTCTCTATGAGTCGGAAGCAACTCAACAGCACCTAGAAACAACATCAAAGTGTTAGAAAGCAAAGATGTCATCTTGAGGACTAAGGTGCGCCTGATTCAAGTCATGATATTTTCAACTGCCTCATATGCATGAGAAAGCTGGACAGTGAATAAGTAAGACCAAAGAAGAATTGATGCATTTGAATTATGGTGTTGTTGAAGAATACTGAATACGCTATGGACTGCCAGAAGAACAAACAAATCTGTCAGGGAAGAAGTACAGACAGAATGCTCCTTAGAAGTAAGGATGGCAAGATTTCTTCTCATGCACTTTGGATGTATTATCAGAAGGGACCAGTCCCTGGAGAAGGACATGCTTGGTAGAGGGTCAGCAGAAAAGAGGAAGACCCTTGACTAGATTGACACAGTGGCTGCAACAATGGGCTCAAACATAGCAATGTTTGTGACGCTGGCGCAGGACCAGGCAGTGTTTTGTTCTGTTGTACACAGGGTCGTTATGAGTCAGAACCTACTCCAAGGCACCTAACAATAACAATAATATGCATGTGAAAGCTGGACAATGAAAAAGAAAAGTCAGAGAAGAATTAATGCATTTGAATTATAGTGGTGGCGAAGAATATTCAATATATCGCTGACTGCCAGAAGAACAAACAAATTAGTCTTTGAAGAAATATAACCAGAATGCTCCATAGTAGTCAGGATAGTGACTTTGTGTTGCTTACTTTGGACAAGTCATCAGGAAACATCAATCACTAGAAAAGAATATCATGGTTGGTAAATTAGAGGGTCAGGGAAAATGACGGAAACCTGCAATGAGATGGACTGACACAATAGCCACAAAAATGGGCTCAAATGTACCAATGATCATGAAGATGGTATAGAACTGGGCTCTGTTATCACATAAGGTTGCCATGAGTCGGAGTTGACTCGATGGTAACTAACAACAAGAGATGAGCAATGGGCCAAGAAAGGGAGATGGGAAGGGACCTAAATAACCTCATCTACTTTCAAATTTGGAAACCCTGATCGCGTAGTGCTTAAGAGCTATGGCTGCTAACCAAAAGGCTGGCAGTTCAAATCCACCAGGTGCTCCTTGGAAACTCTACGGTGCAGTTCTACGCTGTCCTATGGGGTTGCTATGAATCGGAATCAACTTGATGGCCAACGGGTTTGGTTTGGTTTTGGTACTTTTAAATTTGGAGACTTTTAAAACACAGGGTGGAATTGTAGTTAAGCTACATAAAAAATTAAACTGGCTCCAAGACTAGGCTACAAAATTTTTACTACCAGTTCTAAAGGAAAATGTGTCCTGACATCCAAAACATTAAACTAAGATTGAACTATGGGCACATGATCCTTTGTAATATGGGAGATTGCTTATATCCCTACTCGTCACTTATCGACAATCTCATATCTGACACTTTGCATTTACGGCAATAGTAAAAAAAAATCTACTATTTTGTGCATTAACGACATGCATCTGGCAGTAATGAACCCTGAGGTGCGAGGCAAGACTAACTAACACTGGTCGTGATGGTTAAGGTTATGTTGTCAACCTGGCTGGACCATGATTCTCAGTGGTTTGGCAGTTGTGTAATGATGTAATTTGGTAGTTATGTAATAAGGTAATTTGGCAGTTATGTAATGATATAGTTATCCTCCATTTTGTGATCTGATACGGTCATTCTCCATTTTTGCATAACAACCTGATCTTTGGAACCTAACCACGTTGGTAAGTGAGGAGTGGGTGTATAGTTCTAACCACAATGCTGGACAAGCAGGGAAATGGGTGTATTACAAAGCAAATGGTGCCTGGTTTTAAAAAAAATCCACAGAATCTACACTTGACTGACTTCGGACTGTAAACACACACACAGTTCATCCACAATCCGTCCTCTCTGGATTTAGCCCTAACTCCATTTGATTTTACTATTACATGATTACGGGACTTACGCTGGCTTGAGTTTAGGGCTCATCATCATCCCATTAGATAACATCCATAACATCCAGAAATTATGTAAACCACCTCAGTTTTCAAAGCTATAGTTTATCTAATCCTTCAAGAGTAGCAATGTTTCTACTTTGTATTCATTTTCCTGACAGTTTCGGTCTCTCTAGAGGGTTTTTAGTTTAACGGTGGGCTCTTTGCCATATCCAGCTGGATCACTCTACTATAACACAATTCAGGCTCTTAATTTGCACCTTAGTTAGCAGAGTGGCCTCTGGACAGACTTCTGTTGTTGGTTTTGGCCACCCAGCATTCATTCCTCCTCCTCCTCGTAATAGCCCCTTGATTGTGCATCGGAAGAACAACCCTTGTCCCACTGAGTACAGTCTGATGTGCTTCTCTCCCCTAGCTCAGGGGCAGGCACACAACCAGAGTAAAGCCAATCAAACACCATCTCCATGGAACATGAGTCCTGCGAGGAAGAATGTGGAAGGCTGTAAAACAGTGGAGCTGATTTATCTTAGCGATGGCCTGAAAATGAAGCCCACCGGTGCCTGTTACATAGACTCCTGGAGTCACCCTGGTTTTTGTCCTCTCTGGCTCAATTCTTTAGCTTTCCCTTAGACCCTAAGTGCAATCCTTTATTATCTTTACAATAAATTCCTTTTTCTATTCAAGCTGGCTAGCCAGTTTCTGTTCCTGGTTATCAAAAGATCCTACCTAATATTTTTCCAAGTGGTATTCATTCTTGCTGTTGTGCCTGCCAAGTCCACCCTTTACGCTGTTGCTAGACTGAGCTTCCTAAAACAAAGCTTGGATCATCCATCCAGCATACACATTCAATATTACTATATTCATTCATCTCATTTATTGAGCTTCTATTATGTGCCTGAATGTATCTGAAATACACGGGTGCACAAAACAGGTAAGGTCTCCACTTTCTTGTGAGGGAAGTCAGATGATAAACAAGGGAACAAAGATAATTTCAGATTGTGCTAAGTGCTGTGATGGAAATAATTAGGGTGCTGTGGCTGGGTAGGGTAACTGGAGGTTTTGAGAGAATGGCCATAAAATGCCTTGATGTAACATTTTAACTGAGACCTAAATGAAAAGAGACAGCCTTGACCCCTGTTTAAAAAAAAAAAAAAAAAAAACACTGATTCTCCATTAGGCCAAAATGCAAAAATTTAAAAATGTGGATACCAGGGACTCTCTAAATTTGGTTTCAAACTACTTTAAGATTTTTTTCCTTAGTTATTATCCCCTTGTGATAATTTTTTGCTTCAGTTTCTTTGTCTCTGAGACACAGCCAGCACAACTTGCTTCTAGTCATTCTATTACCCAATCCGGAATGTCCTAGGTCTCATCTAACCCCCTTCCCAGACGCCACTCATCTGAACATTAATCATCTTTCAAAGCTCCTCCAGGGAGCCTTCCATGACTACTTCAGTTTACAATGAGCAGGCCCCTCCTTTCAACTCCTGGATTACAAAGAGCCTACACCATTTACTCACTGACTTACACTGTCTGCTGTCTGTGTCTCTCCAACAAGACTGCGAGCTCCTTAAGATCTGAGAATCTACTATCTCTTGCCACTCTTCACAATGCCTAAGGTGGTATCTTGCACAACAAATATTTGTTAATTGCCTGTGCTGACACTCCACTTAAGATAGGAAGGAGCAGAAATCATGCCTTTTGTTTTCCTAAAGCAAGGCTGGTCACATCACTGCTCTGCTTTAAAATACTGTATTGATTTTTCTATTACTTCCGAGACGGAATCCAAACTGCACATACTGCATATATGGCTCTTCACGTCCTGGCTGCAATTCATCTTTCCACCCTTATCAGGCACTCCTACCATCCACCCTACAAACTTGCATACCCAGTTTCCATCACTTGAAATATCTTTCTTCTCTCTTCTTTTCTTGGCCAACTTCTACTGAAAGGTCCAGCTCAAATGTCACCTTCTCTACAAAGCTTTTGTAATCTGCCCCTGCCAGCAGCTCAGCCATTTAACCACCACAGTACTTCATCTTTCTGCAATAACAGCACAACTGTTTTGATTGATCTGCCTTCACATGTATCTTCTTCACCAGGCTCCTAGCAAGCAAAATGCCTGTTTTCTCATTTGTGTATCCTCAGTGCTTAGCACAAGGCCTGGCAAGCATTTACAGAACAAGGGTATAAAGAGCAAACTTGAGATTCAAGACCCTGACCTGCTCATCTTTATTTCCCCAGGGTCTGTCACAGAGCACAGCACATGGCAGCTTTCTTTACCTTCCCCATGAAATCCTAAGGCTCTAATAACTACTTTATGATGACTCTCAAATCTGTATGTCATGACTTCTTGGCACTCCAGTCTCTCATATACCTAATGAAGAGTTCATCACAGTATATCCCAAGTACTTAAAAATCCACATGCCTAGTGTGGTACTTATAATCCACATCCTCACTCCCTACCCCTATATCTGCTTGCCCTCACACATTCTCTGTTTAGTTTGGTGGGCTGCTAACAACCTGGCCTCCTAAACCAGAAACCTCTTCCCTTCCCTTCATATCCAATCACCATGAATTGTCAATCCTAGATCTTAAGCAGCTCTAGACTCTGTTCACCCCATCTCCATGGCTTCGGGGCCAACAAAAATTGTCCCTTCAATTATCTCCTCTCAATAACTTAAAGTGTCTTCAGTTCTTTTTAATTTTTCCTGGTCAGTTTCCATGGGTAACATTCCCTATTACATAACACTTTAAGTTCCTTGACAGCAGGGGTTAGGTCTTTTCCAATGTTTATTTCCACAGAATGAAGCACGCTATATAGTCAGTGACTAGTGCTAAGAGAAATAAAACAAAAAATTAACTTTTAAGGAAACAAATGCCTCAAACTTCTACTGTCTTTTTAATGTCAATACTTAGGGGCACTTAAATGTAAACTTAATGCCTATTTGTCCTTAAAGATGGACAATTTACTTCAAGTTATCAGTGGGAAAAATTTTCTAACAATATGTTTCAATGTGAAATCTTTCTAAAATGGGTTAACCCACTTTCGTGGCTTCTTAAACCAGGTATGTAGAACATGATGCAAGCTCCTTACTGATGACTCCAGGTTATGATTCTGAACAGTCATTGGACTATGCTGTAATACACTGATGCCTCAGATGCTAGAGGTCAACAGAGCTGTTAGCTCTTGTACTAAAAAACCCCAGGCTGCTATACTGTGCGTGGTCTGATTAATTTTACCCCTCATTTCCCAATGTCAGGCAATCCTCAAGGTGCACCTGTCTCCAAAACTACTCCCCCACCCCCGCCACCCCATGTGCGGTATATGCAGTATTCTCCAGAACCATACAGCCCCTAAGATTTAAAGGTATGATGTTTTGTAGATGGGCTATTGAGCTTGTTCCAGATCAATGAAGTCTGGGTGATAGAAAACCCACTACAAGATCACGAGGAACTCCAGCACAAGTCTTTCAACGGGAGTCTCTGCAACAGGTGCGATGGGCTGGTCTTGACCCACTCCCTTTCCCCAAGGCTTCCAGCCCCAGATTCCTGACAGGGGTCTTCTCGGATGGGGAAAGCATTCACAGCTGAGCAGGAAAGCTTTTGGCCCGTGGAGGTTGCTGTGTTCTGTGGTAAGCGGTGACAATCAAACAAACAAGGTCTTCAAGGAATCCTGGATGGAAATGAACGTGCTTCGATGTCCACATGCCCGGCTGAAGGGGCCGGGAGAGAGGCGGACCAAGGGCGGGGAAAGGAAAGCCAACTCTGGGCAACTGGCTTGTGAAGCCGGCCCCGACCTCCCGCCGCCAGGTCTAGGGGGCCGAAGCGGGGAACGAGGTGGGCCGAAGAGGGGGACTGGGTCTGCCGAGGGGGTCGGGGACGGCGGCACAGGCGGCTGCAGGTGTGGGGTCCCCACTGCCGCCCGCGACCCGCGAGCCTCCTTGCACGCTGGCTCGCGCGCACCTCGGGGCCCGGGCCGATACTAGCGGACCTCTCCACCAGCCCGGATCGAGGGCACGCACCCTTCCCGAGACAGCATTTCAACCGCTCCACGCAAAAAGCGTGCACCTAGCCCAGGCGCGTCCGCTACCCCAGCGGCAACCTGTTCGGGGAGAGGAGCGGAACTCACTCAGGGAACAGAGCGTGCGCAGTAGCGTGGGCGAGGCCAAGTACGGGCAAGAAGCATGCGCAGTGTGAAAGCACAATCGACTACGTGGGAGCTCAGGGCATGCTCGGTGAGAGCCAAGGCCTGGCGCACGCGCAGAAACGCCCAGAGACCGCAGCCCGTTGGTGGAGCGAAAAAGAGGAGAGAAATCACCTCAGAGTTACGTCAGGAAAGGCCGCGTTTTGCGGGGAATCTGTAGCCTACTACGGGGCCCCGCAGTTCTCACAGTGCGAGGGGCATGACAGTTACTCACCGATCTCCAGCCCCGAGGCAGACGCAGGGCCCCCTTCCGCTCACACTCGGCTCGCGCGCGCCGCAGCCGCCGCTGCCGCTGTGATTCCATCCATCTTGAATTTGACGTCATCCCACACCAGGGATGAGGTCATCGCAGGCAGAGCTCGTCACGTGCGCAGCGCTGTGATTGGCTGCCGGGCGCCGCTGGGCGGGGACGCAGGCCTCGAGGGAGGTGCGAGTCGCCGGGGGTCTGGGCGGGGGCGGGGGCGGGGGCGGGCCCGACGGGCGTCGCGCTCCGGGCGGCACTAGGCGTCTCCGCGTCAGGCTCCTGCTCTGTGGGGAGGCGGGCGGTCCCGGGCCCTGTCCCCTGCAGAGGCCGAGCCGGCCTAACCGTCAGTGGGTGCCGGGGAAGGGTCACCGCCGGGAGCGCATCCTGGTGAGGAGGGACCCCGCCGCTGCGAGGAGCCAGACGCGCTTGCCCACAAGTCGAATCTGCCGCTTGGCGGAGGCCAAAGTGGCTCTGTGGTGATCGCCGCCGTCTGGTGGCTGCAGCACCGCCACTCATAAGTTTACAAAGTCTTTGGGGTTGCGTGCACCTCGGCGGGCAGGCGTGGCAGGACCCCCGCAAGGATGATTCATGCTCCTGGAAGAGCAGGCGGAGGGCCTTGAGAAACACGACCTGGAAGTCAGGCGACCCTGAGCCCAGGTGGCCGTGCACTCTGCGGTTCTCCGACGACTTCTGTTCAGGGGTCTCTTTCAGCGCGGGGACTTCGAGGCCCTGAGGAAGTCTACCTGCGTGGGAAGGACGCAGGATCCGGAGTTTGCTGAGAACTGGTCTCGAGAATTTCCATTTCCTCCCTCCTTAAGTGAACTGATTGGTCACAAAGGACGGCCAGATAGTGAGTTGGAAGGAACAGGGCTTCCAGGTTCATTCTTCTTGAACAAATTTGGATGTTACTGCTCTGATTAACAACTCCATATGACGTCTACTTGTGAACTACGTTTTCACAGACACCTTTTAAAAATAGGTTTTGAGTTAAATGATCGGTGTGCAGTTAACTTATGTCCCATAATATCAATTCTCATTTGATACCTTTTAAACTTTTTGTTTAGTTTGGTTCTATGAATATTACAACTCCTCCTTTAATTAGAAAATTCAGTTTCTGTCAAAACCAGAAAATTTAATATAACAAATGCCAAATGGTAAACACCAAAACTAAAAAAAGGGGTTCTGTATCTTAGACAAGCCAGATAAAGCCAAAACCAAACCCATTGTCTTGCTGTCCATTCCAGCTCATGGCGACCCCATGTGTTACTGAGTGGAACTGCTCCCTAGGGTTTTCTTGGCTTTTCTTAGGATTACAGCCAAGAAAACCCCATGGAGCAGTTCTACTCTGTAACACATGGGGTCGCTATGAGTCGTAATGGCAACTAACAACAACGACAATCTTAACGGAAGCCAGGCCTTTTTTTGTGATACCACTTGGTGGGTTCCAGCCTTTAAGTGAGTCTAGCGAAAACCGTTTGCCCCACCTAGGGACCTGATAATTCTAGATCAGACTAGTTTCTGAGTTTTAAATCAGCTTTGTTTAATACTTTCCAAATTGATAGAAGTTAAAAACTTTCATTCCAAAATTTATAGCTTTATTATCAATTGTTTTTGATTAATTTTAAGAGGATTCTTAATTTTAAATGAAGAAGCCTCACCCTCAAATGTTCTACAACTATTTAAAAGCTAAGAGTGTTTATGTTTTGAACTGAACGATGGTAAAGCAGAAAGTGGCTTTGTGCTTAAAAGAAGGCATAAGGAAACTGTCAGCCTTTCAAAGGTTTTTGAGTATTAGGATCCCCTGTGATCCGGCTGGAGTTTCTGGGTGGTGCAAACAGTTAATGTGTTCAGCTGCTAACAGAAAGGTTGGGGGTTTGAGTCCACCCACAGGTGCCTTGGAAGAAAAGCCTGGTGATCTACTTCCAAGAAATCAGCCACTGAAACCCCTATGGAGCACAGTTGTACTCTGACACATGGGTTGCTGTGAGTCAGTTAGGCTGGGTGAGCACGTTGCTATCCGCATTCTACCGGCAAGAAAACTACTAAAGAGCTGTGTTGTAAAAGCCAGAGCTAGAAGCTAGGTTTTCTGATTCTGTATTTACTATTACCAGTACCAGTTGCTGTCATTTCTGACTCATGGCAACCCCATGTGTGTCAGAGTAGAACTGTGCTGCATAGGTCTTTCAAGGCTGTGACCTTTCAGAAGTAGATTGCCAGGCCTTTCTGCCCAGGTGCCTCTGAGTGGACTTCAACCTCCAACCAATTGGTTATCAGCTGAGCGTGTGAACTGTTTGCACCACCCAGGGACTCCCTGTTTGCCATAGCATATGCCCAAAGCAATCTCCCTCAATCCTGTATCCCTTTCTAGCTACCTCGCCTAATTTTTTCAAGCTTCCGCAAAAAGATACACATGGCTTTTGTCTACTTTAAGCTCAGTGATTAGGCTTTTTGCCCTCACCATTTGACTGTAGTGAACTAACTGCCAAGCCCAGCAGAAATCTTTCCGTTCTTATTTCATTTGACCTCTTTGGTTTGTGATACTCTACCAATTCCTTCTTGAAATTTGGTTGCTTCTGTGACCCTGGATTTTCTACCTCTTCCCTGACTGCTGATTCTCAGCCTTTTGTCTTGACTCCTCTGCCGTTGCCGGTCCTCTCACTGTGGGATTTCTGCACGGTTCTGACCTTGACTCTCTTGTTTTGCTTGTTTCCCTCTCCCTGTAGAATCTCATCCATCCCTGGCACGTTAGCCCAGTGGCCTGAGCCAGAACCTGGGCGCTATCCTTAGCTCCTCCCTCATTGCCATATTCAGGCTATCACCAAGTCCTGTGCATGCTGCCTCCTGAATGTTTAACTGCTAATGTAACCTCTTTCCACCCTCAACAGCTTCCTCACTGTTCTCCTGGCCTCCAGCTTTTCCCCTTTAATCCACCTGCCCACTGCGGTCATAGTGTCTTTTAAAAAAGCGAACTGTATCACGTCACTCCCATGCTGAACTTTTCAGTGGTCGACGTTGCTAGTAGGATAAAGTTCCAACTTGTTAATGTGCCCTACAAGAACCTAACAACGTGGGCAGCCTCTCACCCCATCTCTCCCCCAACCCCCATACAGACACACCCACCTTTTCTAAACAAGTCATGTTCTTTCTCTTGCTTGTGGGCCTTCAAGTGTGTCATCCCTTCTGTCTGAGCTATTCCTTCAGTATCATGTGTATGTCCTGTTTCCACTCGATAATTTCATCTTGCTGGTCTAAGCTTGGGGCCCTGGTGGTGCAGCAGTTAAGAGCTTGGCTGCTAACCCAGGGTCTACTCTGTTCCATAGGGTTATTATGAGTCGGAATCAACTCAACGGCAACAGGTTGGGTTTTTGGTTTTGGTCTAAGCTCATGTGTTACTTCCTCCAGAATCCCCCTTCCTATCCCCTTCTCTCCTTACTCCCCTGTCACCTCCCACCCTTATTCTGGGTTTGATGCTCCACTTCTATGCTTTCATAACACCCTGTATAGCTTTTGTTAACACTGCTTGCATATATACTATTGCATTTGCCTGCTGGTACCCGCAACAGGCTTCTTACTCATCTCTGCCTCCTCAGTGCTTAGCACAGTGCCTGGCCTATAGTAGGAGCTCAACGTATATATATATTTGAGTTTAACTTTAGATGAAGATTTACAGAACAAACCAGCTTCTCATTAAACACTTAGTACATATATTGTTTTATGGCACTGGTTAACAACCCTATGACATGTCAGTACTCTGCCTTCTTTACCTTGAGTTCCCTATTAACAGCTTTCCTGTCCCCTCCTGTCTTCTAGTCCTTGCACCTGGCCTGGTGTGCCCCTTTAGTCTCGTTTTGTCCTATGGGTCTGTCTAATCTTTGGCTAAAAGGTAAACGTCCGGAGTGACTTCATTACTGTGCTAAAAGGGTGTCTGGGGGCCATACTCTGGGGGTTTCTCCAGTTTCTGTCAGGCTAGTAAGTCTGATCTTTTTTTTTTTTTGAGTTAGAATTTTGTTCTGCATTTTTCTCCAGTTCTGTCCAGGACCCTGTATTGTGACCCCTGTTAGAGCAGTCGGTGGTGGTAGCCAGGCCCCATCTGGACTCAGTCTGGTGGAGGCCGTGGTAGTTGTGGTCCATTAGTCCTTTGGACTAATCTTTCCCTTATGTCTTTAGTTGTCTTCATTCTCCCTTGCTCCTGAAGGGGTGAGACCAGTGGAGTATCTTAAATGGCTGCTCACAGGCTTTTAAGACCTCAGATGCTACTCACCAAAGTAGGATATAGAACATTTTCTATATAAACTATGTTATGCCAATTGGGAGCTCAGCATATCTTTACTGAGTGTTATCCATACACGGATGCATCCTAAACAGGCTCTCTAGCTCCACATGCATGTATATTTATTTATACAAAATTCACATTCGTTATATAGCCAACTTCCTACTTAGCCATCATCTGCATAATCCACAATTATGCGCTCAACAAGCTTGTAGCTTGGCTGCCTGTCTGCTTTCTATCTTAGCTTAAACCTGTCTATCCCTGTCCTGCTTGATTAACGGTGCTGTCTTCTGCCCTGTTACAAGCCAGAAACTTGATGGTTATTTTAGGTTCTCTCTCTAAGTGTCTGCATTCAGCTGGTTACCAAGTCCTATCAATCGGCCTCTTAAATATCACTGAAATCTGTCCTTAACCACCTCCACTTCATTGGCCCTGGTCTTTGGCACCTCTGGCCAATTGCTGTAGCCACCTAACCAGGTTCCTGCCTCCGTTTGGCTTTCTTCCCAACCCAATCCATTTTTGCATCGAACTTGTCTTTCTAAAAGCAAATTGGGTTAAGTTGCTCTGCTGCTGAAAACGCTTCAGTGACTTCCAGTTATCTGCAGCCTCAGTGCTGAGCCAGCTGAGTGTGGCTCAGAGGGGCCTGATCTCTGCCCACCTCCTGGCCTCTACTCCCCCACCTTCACCATCTCTCTGTGCCCAGCAGAGACAGGCACGTCCCTGGATGCCCTTTTCCTGTTCTGATTTCTCTTTGAAGAATCAGACCAAGGCCTCCTCCCTCTGCGCTTCACTTGTTCCACTGTAATATCTGTTGCTGGCTGCTCGCCAATCAGTTTCTCTGCTACTTTGTATACTCCTTTGACTGCTAACTGAGAGGTCAGTGGTTCAAAACCACCAGGGGCTCCGTGGGAGAAAGATGCGGCAGTCTGCTTCTGTAGAGATGGACAGCCTTGGAAACCCTATGGGATCACTGTGAGTTGGAATTGACTCACTGGCAGTGGGTTTGGTTTGTGGGTTTTGTGCAGATACCATGTGTTTTCACCTATGTATTCCCAGAACTTTGGGCCTTGTCTTCGTTATCTAGTGCTGCTATAACAGAAATACCACAAGTGGATGGCTTTAACAAAGAGAAATTTATTCTCTCACAGTCTAGAATTCCAGATTCAGGGTGCCAGCTCCAGGGGAAGGCTCTCTGTCTCTGTTGAATCTGGAGGAAGGTCCTTGTCATCAGTCTTCCCCTGGTCTAGGAATTTCTTAGCACAGGGAACTCAGGTCCAAAGGACGTGCTCTGCTCCCCATGTCTCTCTGCTGCTTCTCTCTTTTATATCTCAGAAGAGATTGGCTTAAGACACAATCTAATCTTGTAGATTGAGTCCTGCCTCATTAACATAACTGACACTAATCCCATCTCATTAACATCATAGAGATAGGATTTACAACACAGGAAAATCACATCAGATGACAAAATGGTGGATAACCACACAATACTGGGAATCATGGCCTAGCCAAATTGATAGGCATATTTTTGGGGGGCACAATTCAATCCATGACAGGCCTGTTCTTAGGGCTATGCCTAGCGCTATCTGCTCCTGAAGGCCAGAGTCTTCCCTCAGAAACTGTTATATCGGTGTCAGAGCGTGTGGTTCTAGTAATGTCATAACTTGTACCAAACATTCAGAACATAGTCCTTTCACAAGATGGAGATGGGAGATACAGATGGGTTTAAAATCATTAGCTTCTGCATATTCAGAAATGTGAAGTTTTAATAAGCTGTGATTCTCTTAACCATCCTTTTCATTTAAAAAAATTATTATTTTTTGGTAAAAGTTTACACAACCAATTAGGTTCCCATTTGACAGTTTCTAACCAGATTGTTCAGTGACATTAGTTACATTTTTCACAATGTATCAACATTCTCTTTAATTGGATTCTGGTTGTCTAGTTTCCAGTTGGCTGGTTTCCCTGCTGCCTTCTCATCTTTGCTTTAGAATAATTGTTGGCATTTGGTCTCATATAGTTTTTAAATGCAGCAGTGTACTTATGGATAATATCCTTCATTTTGTGTGCCAATCTGTATTTTGCTAAAAGGTGACCTCAGGACAGTTTCGGTTCAGGGTTTAAAGAGTATCTCAGGGCAATAGTCTCGGAGAGTCCTCTAGTCTCAACGGGTTCAGTAAGTCTGGACTTTTTAAGAATTTGAGTTTTGTTCCACATTTTCCTCCCATTCTATCAGGGTCCATCTGTTGTGGCCCTGATCAAAATAGTTGGTACTGGTAGCTGGACACCATCTAGTTCTTCTGGTCTCAAGGGTAGATGAGGCCGCGGTTCATGCAGGCTATTAGCCATGTAGACTAGTTTCTTCTCTGAGACTTTTTTCCTTCTTTCTCTTTTGCTTCCTTCAAATAGAGCAATAATTGTATATTAGACCATCCTTTTTATTTTGAGCATGAATCTGGACATCCAAATTTGCCCAGCCTCTTTCCTCTCACTGCCACCACCTTGGTCCTTGTTCTCATCACCTTAAAGACCAAGAACACCTCAGGGTCCTTCAGTTCAGCCAGTGAATGACACAGATGGTAATTTGATCGCATCAGCTCCTCCACACTGGTTTCCGTCAATGCTTTTTGCCTTAAGCAAAGTTGAGAGAGAACTTGGAGTGTGAATAAGAATAGCAGTAGTTGTGACTATTTGATTATAAACTTTGGGTACAATAAGCCAATGGATTTGGATGGAATTTCTTATGTATTATTTCTTAAGTTGCTATCATGAAAGGAGATGAGGGATACAATTCTTTAAAATCTGCTTCTGGAAATGGGGACCCCCAGATTGAGAGGGGAAGAGTGTTGACATGTTGAGGGGTTGGCAAGTAAGGTCACAAAACAATGTGTGTATTAATTGTTTAATGAGAAACTAATTTGCTCTGTAAACTCACCTAAAACACAATTTAAAAGAAAGAAAGAAAGAACAGGGAAAAAAAAAAAATCTGCTCCATGGGATTCCTTTGGTAAAGAGAAGGATTCTGCATCCTTGAGGCTGCGGACTGGGGTGAAAAATGACAGCTACTGTTTAACAAGTGTCTGCTCTGATCCCTCAACTGTGATCTAATGCATACAGTTGCTTTACACACAAGGAAAGCGAGGCTCACAGAGGTAGGAAGTGGAGGAGTCAGATTGGGCCCAAGTGTGACAGCTAAGCCCATGGCCTTTCAAATAAATGGAGCTGCTTTGAAAGTATTTCAGATGTGCCTGTAGAACGAATTAACTGGTAACTCTCTGTCTTACTTGTTTATTTATTTTTTGTAATGGAAATGGACGAATCCAGAGCACAGGCTTTGGTTAGATGACTTGGAAAGGGAGAAAGGTGTGTATAGGTGGGAATTAGCTGGAAGGAAGCAGGAAGCAGAGGGATTCATACTCTAAGCTCTGTATTTGATCCCTGTGTTAGTCGGTGAGCTGTGTTGAAGGTCTGAGGTATGTGGAGGGCTGTCGGATGGGTTCATCTCTTTGTCTCCTCTTCCTTTCTTCCTCCCTGCCTTCAGCATTACTGAGTACTTATGTGCCTGTCATGGCCCCAGACTCTGGGACTATAAAGATGAATAATAGCTAGTCCCTGCCCTCAAGGAATTGGCATTCTCTCCAGGAAAATAGACATGAACTATCAATACAAGTGGTAAAATTCGCTGGACACAGGAGTGCCAGGGCTGGGGGCACAGCTGAGGGGAGGCAGTTGTACCTCTCCCCAAGACCCACACATGGGAAGGCCTGAGGCTGGAAATGGTTATGCCTGGGTTTTGTCCTCTTGGAGCTTAGAGTGCCCTGGGCAGGGGGTGATGAAGCTGAGCTCCAGAAGCAATCAGTAACCCCTTCCCCATACAATGGCCACAAATCAAGGCTATCTGGCTTGGCTCTGACTAGGGTGTCAGGCAGACTCCTGGGCGGGCATGAGGGAGCTGACAATTGCTGTTCTGGATTTATAACTGACATCAGCCTGCAGAACAAACCATGAGCTCACCAAAGGACATTAATCTTCCAGGCCTTTTCAAACAGCAGCTTATACTGGGTATAGAAAGGGGAAATGGTGGTGTTGCTTTACCCCAACATTTCAAAACAGCTGAGCGTGTTTGTTCAATTTGGATATCAAGCTGACTAAAGTTATATGATCCTAAAGTTTTTTAAGAGAGGGTTAGGAGCTGGTTGAATGGACATGGGAAATCCGGGGTGGAAAGGAGGAGTGTGCTGTCACCAGTATAGGGTGAGCAACTAGGGTCACATAACAATGTATGTATAAATTTTTGTATGAGAGACTAACTTGAATTGTAAACTTTCACTTACTACAATAAAATAAAATAAAAAAGAGAAAGAAAGAGTTGGGCAGCTAACCAAAAGGCCAGCAGTCTGAATCCACCAGCCGCTCCTTGGAAACCCTATGGGGCAGTTCTACTCTGTCCTGTAGGGTCGCTATGAGTCGGGATCGACTTGTCGGCAGTGGGTTTTGATTTATTACGGTTAATTGTCTCAAGATTTATTTTCATATTTGGCATGTTTTATGTTGTAAATTTGACACATTTAAGTATCTTAATAAATATATTTCCCTACATTTGTATTAAAACACTGATTTTAAAACTAGACTTGATAAAACATTATAGAACTTATACTTGAAGTTTGCTTCCGAGGCACTCATAAAAACTGGGTCAAATGATTTAATCTGTTTTCTCCATTAGAGAGCAGCTTACCCCTCCCTTTAAATGTGACTCAGTTGATTTAGTACACTGTCTGGCCCTCTGATATTTGTGAAATTACTTCTAAAAATAGATGCCCTGTTCCTTTTATGCATTATTTCTTTCTGAGGAAGGCAAATTATTTTTAATGTCCCAACACTTTGAAAATTGTTAGGTGGTGGTGACCAACGACCAAGAACCACAATGAAGTCACTGAGGTTTTACAAAGTCTACATATTTAATTCATTTTACATATTGTTGTCTCTAATACCGTCTGGACTTTTCAAATAAGGCTGGGAAATATTTCCAAGAATTTTGACTTAAAAATTCAACTAAATTTAAAAAATAAAAGAGGTGAATGGAATATGTGATAGGGAGGTAAGGGTGAAAAATGTTTGGGTATCCCTACAAAATCTGATTTCCTTTTTATATTTTGCTCTCCCCTTGCAATCAATACGTTGAAGTGATTGATTTCATCATGATGGCATGGTCATCAAGATAATGTTGTTAGTTGCCATCGAGTTGATGCTGACTCATGGCGACCCCCATGTGTGCAGAGCAGAACTGCTCCATAGGATTTTCAAGGCTGTGACCTTTTGGAAGCAAGTTGCCAGGACTGTCTTCTGAAGTGCCTCTGGGTGGGTTCAAACCACCAATCTTTCAGCTAATAGTCAAGAGCTTAACCATTCATAGCACCCAGGGACTTTAAGATAATACTACCACTGCGATATCAGCTGTGTAATAATTATTCTAAAACTAAGCCCTGTATTCTTTTTCTTGGTGCTTAAATTCAGCTCATCTGAATCCTGTATTAAAATGAAGGACCTCTCCCAGTGCTGCAAGGAGGGGGCCATCACTGCTTTCACTGTCTTTTACTGGGTGCCCTATCCTGGGTTCAGGAACCAAAAAAAAGTCTAAATGGCAACCAAAACAATTTTGCTGCAGTAAAAAAATCAGTTGTTTTAGCAAGTTTAAAATGAGTTTCAGAATAGCATCACTCAGATGTTTTAAATGGGATCAAATATGCACAAATATATAAAGAGACAATAAACGAACAAAAATCATACCAATGATTCATCACCAAATATAAAAAACAGTATCACAGAGCAAAGATGAAGAATTGTGAAGAATTTTAATTAAGACTAAAATACCTTCAACTCTGAGAATTGATATTAATCATATTATAAATGAAGAAGCTTCATGTGGTCACTGAGAAAACATGGTTTAACTCTGAAATTAAGAAAGATCAACACAGCAAGTGAAAAACACGGGGATGTAGCTATAGTAATTTTCAAAGGTGTGGCTAGTCTGGCTGAGACATAGCCACAGAAGTATATATGGTGTTTGTTTTGTTTTCTTTTTATAAAGGTCTTCATCAAGAAGCAGAATACATGATGTTGAGAGCATGGTGTTGAGGACTCTCAGTTTTGGGCTCAAGTGCCAGTTTTTCAACTTAATACCCAGGTGACCTTGAACAAGTTGCATAACCTCTTTAATCTGCAGTTTCCTCCTCCGTAAAATGGGAGCACTGATAGTATCTACCTCATCAGGTTTTCTTTGAGAATAAAATAAGATAATAAAGATAAAGTTCTTAGCACACAGCATATAGTAAGTATTTAACAAGCATTAGATATTGTTATTTTTAACGCTTGCTTAAAGAACTACTTTTCAACTGAGAGGCATCCAGAGAAAAATAATCAGATCTTGAATAAGTGCACCCTCAAGATGGATGTGGTTCACAGTTTACTATCTAGTAGGAGTAAGTAGCAAATTACATAGGTGAAATTGAATCAGCATATAAACAGCCTGGGAAGACGCTGAGTCTGAGATTAGAAGACATTGTTGTAGATTAACAAAAGAGGTCATAAGATAAAGACAGAATTACTCATGTGATATGATTTGTGTGATGAGAAATTGATAGACATAATTTGCTCACAATATTTCACATTTGGAAATAATTATAACAATATAAAATCCAGGAAAAGTGAAAATTGGTATTTACAGGAAAATTCAAAGAAACTCCATATTAGTTAAAAAATTCCACAGTAGTTTAAAAATATGGCTTTAGGAAAGGTACCTAATTAAAGAAGTCTTAAATTCTGGTCAAGTTAGGAACTTTCGAAGTGTCTGAGCAAAGTCATAGCAATGACATCATTGGAGGATCTGACTTGGAGGTTGCCAGTGCGGTCAGAGCATGAGGGAGGGCTGGGCTGCTTTGACTTGTAGCATCTTGGAGTTGAGAGGCTCATAGCAACCTGTGGAATGAATGTAATCAGCAGAACTGAAACTAAACACACTTTAACACGTTACCAAGTTTAACTCTGATGGTCGTTCACCTCACAATCTTGAAATTATTTTTGGTAGTGAAAGTCATTACCAAATTATAGGAAGAATCCAAAAGTTGATCACAGAGTTGTAATAATGGGTAAATAAATGTAGATTCCCTGGTAATCATGGAATTCTGAATTAACTTCCAGAGTTTGCAATACATTAATGACCCAAATCATTTTACACCAAAAAACTAGAACTCTATAGAAAGCTTTTACAGTTCATAAGCCTGTCCTTACGGTTGTCCTTTATTTAGGGTACATGATGTAAAATGAGTGTAGCATTGTCTTATCTCCAGGGCAGGTGACCTGGCAAACTCTAGCCCATCTTTCAAAGACCATGGTCAGGTATTACCTGCTTTGAGGTGCCTTCTCTGATCCTCTCAACCATAGTACCACTGTGATGGTTAATTTTATGTGTCAGTTTGGGTAGGGTATGCTTCTCAGTGGTTTGGGCAAACACTAGTCTAGTTGCTGTTCTGTAATGCAGTGCAATGCAATGCAATGTAATGTAATGACTTTCCATAATGTAATCTTATGTAATCAATTAAAAAATGAGTTTCCTTAGGGTGTGTTCTTCCTCCAGACTATGAACAGATATATTGGTAGAACTCACTGTGTTTCTCTTCACTCTGTACTCTTTATCACCTGACCTATGGATCTTGGGACCCAAGCTGCAGGAGTCTCCAGCCTGTTGCCTGACTTTGGCCTTGCTAACCCCTACAATTATGTGAGCCAGTTCTTTGTAGTAAATCTAATTCATTATCACTCTCTATATATACATAGGGGTAGATAGATAAATGGTATCTTAGGCTGGATTCTCTAGAGAAGCCAAACCAGTAAAGCACATAAATACATATATAGAGAGAGATTTATGGTAAGGAAATGGCTCAAGTGATTGTAGAGGCTGGAACATCCCAAGTCCATGGGTCTGGCTAGAGGCTTCTCCTGATTAATGTAGCTGCAGGGACTGCCAAACTCAAGATTGGCAGGTCAGACAGCAGGGCTCTTGCTTACAGGCTGTCCTAGTTATCTAGTGCTGCTATAACAGAAATACCACAAGTGGGTGACTTTAAACGAAGAGAAATTTATTTTCTCACAGTCTGATAGGCTAGAAGTCCAAATTCAGGTCATCAGCTCCAGGGGAAGTCTTTTTCTCCCTGTTGGCTCTGGAGGAAGGTCCTTGTCATCAGTCTTCCCCTGGACTAGGAGCTTCTTAGCACAGGAACCTAGAGTCCAAAGGATGTGCTTTTCTTGTGGTACTGCTTTCTTGATGGTATGAGGTCTCCAACTCTCTGCTCACTTCCCTTTCCTTTTATCTCTTGTAAGATAAAAGGTGATGCAGGCCACACCCAAGAGAAACTCCCTTTACATTGGATCAGGGATGTGACATGAGTAAGAGTGTTACATCCCACTCTAATCCTGTTTAACATTATCTAATCTTGCCTCATTAACCATAGGCAGAGATAAGGATTTACAACACATAGGAAAATTACATCAATCACAAAATGGAGGACAACTGCACAATACTGGGAATCATGGCCTAACCAAGCTGCACATACTTTTGGGGGACACAATTCAATCCATGACACAGGCTGTGAAAACTGACAAATCGCAAGGTCGGCAGGTAAGCTTCTAGTTCAAGTCCCAAGAACCAGAGGTTAGACAAACAGGAGCCAGCTGCAGGATCCACTATGAGCAAAACCTCATGAGACTTGCCAGAAAGTCCACCTATGTTGCTACACCCCCAAGGAAACTCCTTTTCACCTGAATGGGTATTCACAGCAGATCCCATCATGGAGGTGATCACATTATATCAAATGTCATCATGGAGGTGATCACATCATCATACGACCGCAAAACTACATCATAACTGTCAAACCACAGAGAATCATGGCCCAGCCAAGTTGACACACAACCTTAAAAGTCACAGATGGATGTCACTGGTTCTGTTCATCTAGAGAACCCTGACCTAGATAGGGGCCTTTGCGTAAGCTGTTTTCTCCTGATGCTCTTCCTCTTCGGTCATCTCATGTTTGATTGCTTCTTGCGCTCAGGTCTCATCCTACCCAGTGTATTATTTTCTTCACTGCACTTGCCAGTGCCTGATGAATTGTTGCTTACTGCCAGTTATCCCACAAAATTTAAGTTCCATCTCATATCTCTGGCACATAGGATAGTGCCTGGCATGTAACAGGTGCTCAGTGAATACTTATTGTGTGAGTGAGAATGGGGAAGGAAGTTCTTGATGTAAGGAATGGCATGTGCAAAGACAAGAGGACTAAGGTGACACTCTAGACCTGGAGGTTTTGAGGGCACAGCTGGAGCCTCGGGCAGTGAGGGCTGAGACTGGACCAGTGGGGGCCTCCGTATACCTGTGTCTAGATCAGGACTTCATTCAGGTGACAAGGACGCAGTGCGGAGTCTGAAGATCAGGAGAGATATGTTCAACTTTACGGTCTGGGTAGCCTGTTGAGGGTGGAAGGAGAAGGAAGAGTTAGAAGCTGGGTTTTCCACAATATTTGCAATGAGAAGTGAAAAGAGTCTTAAATAAGACAGCAGTAATGGTAATGGACACAGATATCTAAGAGGGAGAATCCAGAAGATCTGTGACTCGATTTGGAGGTGTTGGGGAAGAAGGGAGGAGCTGGGACAACTCCCAGTTTCAGGCTTGGGAACTGGAGGTACCCAAGAGCCCAACTCCAAGATAACTATTTCCTCAACCTCTACTTTCTTCTCTTCATGCCCTTGTCCAGACTATTGACTCTACTTAGAACACTGTCCTCATGTCCCACCATCCCTGCCTGTTGAAACTGCCCTGGGTCACTAATCAGTCCCAAATTAACACTTTCAAATTGTTATGGCATATCCCATCCAATAAATAGCTTGTGTCTAAAACGGGAACAATGAATAAGGAAGACTGAAGAATTGATGCCTTTGAATTATTGTGTTGGCAAAGAATATTGAATATAGCATGGATTGCCAGAAGAATGAACAAATTCATCCCAGAAGAAGTACAGCCAGAATGTGCCTTAGGAGTGAGGATGGTGAGACTTCATCTCACATACTTTGGACATGTTATCAGGAGGGACCAGTCCCTGGAGAAGGACATCATGCTTGGTAAAGCAGAGGGTCAGCAAAACAGAGGAAGACCCTCAACGAAATGGATTGACACAGTGGCTGCAACAATGGTCTCAAACACAGCAACAGTGCTAGGATGGTGCAGGACCAGGCAGTGTTTCATTCTGTTGTACATGTGGTCACTATGAGTCTGATCCGACTTAATGGCACCTAACAATGACAACAACAAAATGGGAAGGATTTGATTATATTGTACATCACTAAGAAAGGATTACTCACCTGTTGGTCATACTCTCCAAACCCATTACTGAGGCACAAAGGACACCATGGTCTTGTGATGGTCTTCCAGAGCATGTGATTTGAATAGTGAAACCAGTGCTTCATGGGAAATCGGCTTTGTAAATGGGGAGGTGATGGGAGTGAATACATAAATTTGCAACCATCCCAGGAATCAGGGAGGTGTGGTGAATGGAGGTGTTCACGTGTCCTTATCAGGAAATACACAATGCCTGGTGACAGCCTTGGGTTAGGGATAAGGTGCAGTCTGGGAACAAGAGCATCAAGCCAGGCCCTGCCAAAAGGGGTGCAGCAGGGCCAGGCCAGGCGACCAGATGGCAATGGTGTTTAAGGGCCAGGGCTTTGGAGGGGAAGCAGACAAAGTAAGCAAGAGTCAGATTCTGAATCCCTAGGATTCAGAGCTGACTCATCAAGCAGGATTCACAGGGCTGGAGGAGATCCTTTGGGTCAGAAGCCATTGGGTGACAGGGCACCCTGGGACAGCATAGAATGAAGCCCACACTACCATTTTCTATAGGGCTGATGTCAGTGACATTGTGCAGTGGAGGACAGGTGATGTCACAATAGATATCACCAGGATCTGGCTGGGTGTGAGGGGGTGTGCTGTTGCCAGACAGTACTCTAATACAAGCTGGGGTTCCTGCATATGTAGACTCACATCCTTGAGCTGTGAGGTCCCAAAGCCACATGGAACAGCCACAGTTTGGGCCTAAGATCAAAAGTTCAACTTTCAGTATCTCCACAAGGACTTGGGAAGGCTCTGGGTTTAATAGAAGTGGGTCTCCAGGGACTCCCTAGTTCAGAGGAGGTGGGGAAGGGACTGGGAAGAGATAATCAGGGCAGACCCCATGGAAGTAGTCCTGGAACAGAACTAAAAGTGTGGGTGGGGTTTCAGCGTGGGACGTAGGAGCATCCTATCATCTATCCTACCCTAACAAGGCATACTAGGCTGGGGCTGATCCGGCTCAGGCTCCCTCCCACCAAGGCCCCATGGGCAAGCCGAGTTATCACCAGGTGGAGCTACTTGGGGCTTCTCTTTGCTACTTGCACATCTTCCCTTTCCTTGACTCTATTTTACCTGAAATGATGATGTTGTTTGACTTTGTCTGCTTAGCCTCACTCCTGCTTATCCTTCAAGACTCAGTGTGGGTGCCACCTCCTCCGGGGAGCCTTCCAGGACCTCCACAGGCAGAGCTAAGTAACTTTTCCTTTGTTGTTCCATTGAGATTCATGTGCATTTCTGGCTTGATACTTATCACTCTGATGCAATTACAGGTAGTAGCTTACCTATCTGTCCTAACCTTTTCTTCCTGTTTGCAGGCCGAGGTTTAGCACATAGAGGTACTTCAGGCTCATTGGTTGAATAGATGAGGGAGGAAGAGTGAGGAGGAGTTGTGGGAGATGAGGATGGAGAGAAAGATGGGGGCCTGATGGAGGACATACTTGGATTGGAGTGGGATGGGACAGAGTTTCAATTTAGTTTGGGAAATGACGTTAAACTACTGATCACCTTGGGCTGGGGCTGGCAGGGATAGGGGGTGGCTGGTCACATCCTCAGAGATGTAGAATCTAATGTTAGTCTGGCCACATGCACAGGGGATCTGAGAGCAGGCCCAGGAGGACACTGTTGAGGCCTGAACTAAGGTCTGCTTTCTGTAGCCCTTCCTGCTGGCTGCTGGCAGCCCTGAAGACACAGCTCTCCTAGGGCGTGTTTGAGCCCTGTTGTGGCTTCAGGTGCCTGTCCCAAAAAGATATGTCCTAATCCCCAGTGTTGGAGTGATGCTGGAAGGGAGGGGCTTGGGTAGGGTGGGAGATAGCAGCGAAGAGAGGATGAGTGGGTTATAGTCACGCCTGAACTGGAATTTTTTATGGTTCGCCATGGGGACGGGCACATAGTAGGTGCTCCACAATATTTGCTGAATGAATGAATTCACGTATCCCCTGAACATTTCTGAGTTGTAGCAATGTGCTGTGCAGCAAAGTGTATCATTAGGAAGTACCTTGGAGCATAGGGAGAAAACCCCAGCACTAAGTAAAGAAAGCTTCCAAGTACAGAGACCAAAAATGACCAGAGGGGAAGGTTGTGTTCAGAGCAGTGCTGAGGAGCTCCTCCCATTTCCCCAAGACCAAGGGGCCCCAGAGCCCTCTTCTCCATGGACACGTGCAGTGAGTAGGCCCATCAGGTCCAAGTCTGGGGTCTGGCATTGGTGGGTAGCAGGAAGGACTGCTCTGCTTCCTATAGCCCTTCCTGGTGGCTGGTGGCAGCCCTGAAGATACAGCATTCCTGAGGGCATATTTGAGCCCGATTGTGGGTTGAGTTGCATGCCCCCCAAAAATAGGTTCAAGTCCTAACCCCCAGTATCAGTGAATATGACCTTATTTGGAAATAGGGTCTTTGCAGATGTAATCACTTTCAGGTGGAGTAGGGTGTGTTCTAGTCCAACATGACTGGTGTCCCTATGAGGAGAGAGAGATTTGAAAACCTAGAGGAGACATATGGAAGGAGGCCATTGGAGGATGGAAGGAGACAGAGATTGGAGTGATACTGCCACTAGTCAAGGAACACCAAGAGTTGCCAGCAACCATCAGAAGCCAGCATTCCTTGACTTGTGTCTTCACATGACCTCCTTCCCTGCGTCTCCTCTAGGTTTCCAAATTTCTCTCCTTATAGGGGCACCAGGCGTTGGATTTAAGGCCCACTCTAATCCAGTTTAACCTCATCATAACTTGATTACATCTGCAAAGACCCTATTTCCCAATAAGTTCCATTCACAGGTACCACAGGTCAGCACTTGAACATATTTTTTTGGGGAACAAAATTCAACCCAGAACACAACTTCTTATGAAAACTTCTAAAAATTGTGGGTGAGGTCTTTTCACTTCAAGAGCTTTAAATAACAGATTTAACAAGATATATTTCACGACTAAGCCTTGGGTGACAATTCAAGCCTGTGTTCAGTAGGTGCTTGAGTGTCTGTCAGCACTATGGGACTTAACGGTTGGGAAGAGTGAAGGAATCAAAGCATTATGTGTGTGAAATTTTTATAATTTGACTCTATGGGATTCATTCATTCATCTGTCCATTCTATAAATGTTTTTTGCTTCCTTTATATTCTAGGATCTGCAAGAGATGCAATGGAGTCTAAGGCCATGATCTTCACTCTAAATCATCTCCTTAGAGTCGATGGTCAATATCAAGCAGTGGGATGCTCTTTCCGCTATGTCTTACCCACACTCTCCACCTAATTTTTTTTTTTTTTTTAAGTTAAGAACTGGCTTGAACTTTTGCTCGCTTCCTTCTCCTCTAAGCCTCCCATCTCTCCCTCTGAAAATCAGTGTAGCTTCCCCCACCCTCTAACTCTTACCCTGCCTGTGGGGTGTACTCCTCCCAGAAGCAAGGTTTTCATTGACTATAGGTTTCTATATGAGTTTTGCTCAAATCTGTTTTAAAAAGAACTCTTTACGTTGTTAAAAAGCGAAGATGTCACTTTTAAGGACTAGGGTGTGCCTGACCCAGGCCATGGTATTTTCATCGCCTCATATGCATATGAAAGCTGGAAAATGAAGAAAGAAGACCAAAGAAGAATTGATGTCTTTGAATTATGGTGTTGGCAAAGAATATGGAATATACCATGGACTGCCAGAAGAACAAACAGATCTGTCATGGAAGTACAGTCAGAATGCTCATTAGAAGCAAAGATGGTGAGACTTCATCTTACATACTTTGCACATGCAATGAGGAGGGACCAGTCCCTGGAGAAGTACATCATTCTTGGTAGAGTAGAACCCATTGCTGTCAAGTCAGTTCTGACTCATAGCAACCTTGTAGGACAGAGTAGAAGTGCCCCATAGGGTTTCCAAGGAATGGCCGGTGGGTTCGAACTGCTGACCTTTTGGTTAGCAGCTGAGCTCTTTAACCGCTGCACTGGAAGACCCTCAACAAGATGGATTGACACAGTGGCTGCAACAATGGGCTCTAACATAACAACAATTATGAGGATGGCGCAGGACCTGTTGTACATAGGTTTGCTATGAGTCGGAACCGACTTGATGGCACCTAACAATTACAGCAATGGGTTTTGCTCAGGGCTGGAGCTGGTAGAGAACCCATGGTTGTTGATCCAGTTCTGGGCAGACCAGAAGAGCCATTGTCAACATTTTTCTTAGGACATATTACACTGATGGTGGTTACACAAGCTACCTATGCCCATGGGAATACCCAGATTTCAACAAAATTTAAAAGCATCCTGAAGAAAGAATGAAATCAACAATTTAAAAATCTCAAACAAGTGTGATTTTATATGAAAAATAATGAACATGGCTAATCCAATTTTTAGTCTTTTGTTTTTAAAAATGAGTTAGGTTTTTGTAATCCTCCAGTTCCAAGTAAAATTAATAATGAGAGAATTAGAACAAATAAAACTCAGTATTAAAAACAATACGTGGATTTCAGACTTTAAGATACACACACACACACACACACACACACACACACACACACACACGTATAACTGAGTCATTTGAGGGTAGGTTGCATACATCATGACTCTTGCTCCTAAATCCTTCAGTGTGCACTTTCTGAATACAAGAATATTCTCTCACATAACCACTGGGTCAGATCTTGATGGAAAAGATCAGTAGAGAGCTCCCATTCCATTGGAGGAGGTATTTCTGTTCTTCACCATCTGAACAATCCTTCATAAGCTGTGTTCTGCCCCTGCCTACCTCTTCCAGGGCCTTGCTCTAGTTGCCAGTTCTGTGTCTCTGGCCTCTCACTATAAGGTGATCTCTTCTCAGACGGAAATGCTGCAGAGCTGCCCTGTACTATGGTACAGCCTGTGCACTGCATAAAGGATCCAGGCAAAGGAGGGTCTTTGAACTCTTGTTCTGCTCATGGCCTGGATGCCCTATGAGCTGAATCTATCCAGATGGGTGCTTTTATGAATTGAATCTTTCTGTACCACAGAAAGATATGTTGATGTCCTAAACCCTGGCAACTGTGCATGTGATCCTGTTTGGGTCTTTGAAATTTCAGTCTTTGAGGATTTTATCAGTTAACATGAGGTCTTAATGGAGTAGGATGGGGCTAACTCAATATGACTGGAGTCCTTATAAAAGAGGTGAAAAGTAGAGACGCACACCCAAAGGGAAGATGGCCATGTAAAGACAAAGGTAGAGATTGGAGCTGAAAGCCCAGGAACACCAAGGGTAACTGGATTTCCAGAAACTGGGAGAGAAGCATGGGACAGACTCTTCTTCAGAGCCTCAGAAGGGATCAACATGGCTGACACTCTGAACTTGGACTTCAGGCTCCAGAACAGTGAGACAATGAGCTTCTCTTCCTAAAGTCACCTGATTTGCAGTACCTTGTCACTGCAGCCCTTGGAAACTAGTCCAGGCACGAATGGCTAATCCTCACAGAGGCATCATGTAGGCCAGGCATGGTCCCTAAACAGAAGTGTTTGGAAGGTGGAAGTGATCCATCGTGTCCAAATTTGCCGAGTCAAGAACGAGGCATTGATCACTACACTCAGCAGAAGGGATGTTCTTGGTGACCCTGACATCTGTTTTGGTAGGGAGATGGAGGCTACAGCCTGATTAAAATTGGTTCAGAAATGCAAGGAAAGACATCAAAAGGGACAGCAAAAATGTATGTTGGTGGAGCTGGTGGGAGAGGGGACCCATCAGAGAAAACATGACGGTGTTCAGTGTGT
The DNA here is from genome assembly GCA_030035585.1 of Dugong dugon. Classification (NCBI taxonomy): domain Eukaryota; kingdom Metazoa; phylum Chordata; class Mammalia; order Sirenia; family Dugongidae; genus Dugong; species Dugong dugon. Next base: position 222,886,505 of record CM057460.1, read on the forward strand.
GAAGGTCAAGGATGTTGTTGTTTTGCATATGGCAGAGTTTCTACATGTGGGTTATATATTAGCTTCCTAGGGAGCCCTGGTGGCATAGTGGTTAAGAGCTCAGCTGCTAACCAAAAGGTAAGCAGTTTGAATCCACCAGGCGCTCCTTGGAAACTCTATGCAGCAGTTCTGCTCTGTCCTACAGAGTCACTATGAGTTGGAATCAACTTGACAGCAGTGGGTTTGGTTGTGGTTAGGGAGCCCTGGTGGCTTAGTGCTTAAGAGCTCAGCTGCTAACCAAAAGGTCTAGCAGTTTGCATTCACCAGCTGCTCCTTGGAAACCCAATGGGGTAGTTCTATTCTGTCCTATAGGGTTGCTATGAGTTGGAATCCTCTCGACAGCAATGGGTCTAGGGCTGCCACAACAAAGTACCGGAAGCTGGATGGTTTATAAGAACAGGGATTTATTGTCTCAGTCCTGGAGGCTAGAAGTCCAAATCAGGGTGTTGATATATTGAATTCTTCTGAGAGGTCTGAGGGAGAATGCATTGCGTGCTTCTCTCCTAGTTTCTGGTGGTTGTCCACAATTTTTGACAATCCTTGTCTTGTAGAGGCATCACTCTAATATCTCTGCCTCTGTCTTTACGTGGTTGTCTTCCTGCTGTGTCTGTCTGTCTGTCTTTTTTCTCTTTTATATGGATGCCGCTCATGTTAAATTAGGACTCACCCTACTGCATAATGACCTTATGTTAACCTAACTGATAGCATCTTCATCTTCAAAGATCTCATTTCCTCACTTGGTCATGTTCACAGGTAGGACTTCAACATATCTCTCCTTTGGAAGACATGATTTAATCCATAACAGGTGATAATTTTTAAGTTAAACAAGACACAAAAATTACTTGTAACTGTACTTTGCAACTATAAACTCCAACAATGTGAGCCATTATTATCATAACCACACTAGCAGAAGGGTTCACAGTCCCATTCTTGCTTATGTGTGGCAGACATGTAGAGGCATCATGCAAGCCTTCTTCACTTCTCCATATCTCTTGCTTATGGCCAAATTGTGGGGTTGAAATCTTTCCTTTGGCCAGCAGGCATTAGATGTGGCTTTTAGCTTTGAAGACAGAACAATTTGTTCTCCCGGAACTGGTCTAGTATGAACTGGGGGAAGCAGAGATCCTAGAACTGGCAGAAGTGGACAGCCTGGGAAATCTGGTCATCTGACAGGCAGGCTGAGAAGTGATGATGGGAGAGAATTCTGGTCTGCCTGGTTTCTGGAAATAACAGACTCCAGGGGAGGCAAAAGCAAAGCTGAGCCACACAACTGAAGAAGAGACTGAGGCTCATGGGATGGGAGTCAGTCCATGATGTTGCATGACGTTTTTAGCTAAGAGTTCAACTATTTTGAGAAAACACAGTATGTGGATCATGGACTTCGTCTTTCCTCTCCCTACCTCCATCACCTCTTTACTTATCTAGGTATATGGTGTGACCATAAACTCAAAAAACAGACAGTAGTATTTTATAGTTTTACAGATTGAAGATGTTCTTGATGGAATTATATATATTCCACTATGATTCCAGACTTGACGGACACCCTGTGTAATGTGATGTGTAACGCATGACTGTCAGTCTTAGAAGAAATACAACCAGAATGCTCTTAAAAACAAGGATGGCGAGATTTCAGCTCACTTACTTTGGACACATCATTAGGAAAGACTAATCACTAGAAAAGGACATCATATTTGGTAAAGTAGAGGGTCAGCAAAAATGAGGAAAACCTTCAATGAGATGTATTGACGCAATAGCCTCAACAATGGGCCCCAACATAACAAACATTCTGGGGATGGCACAGGACCAAGCAACATTTCATTCTGTTATACACAAGGTTGCCATGAGTCGGAACCAACTTGATGGCAAATAACAACAACAACAATGCATGACTCCATGGAATAGCTTTGTCTCTTTATTTATCATGAAATATCTTTATCATGTAAAATGTTCAGTGTTTAAAAAAAAGACAAAAAACCTTTTTGGGAAAATGCTGAACAGAATTTCAAATTCTCATGGAATCCAGACTTTCTGGAGTCATGGAGGCTGGAATAACCCCTGAAACTATTCCCTGAGATAATCTTTAAACCTTAAACCAAAAATACCCCCTGGAGTTTTCTTTAAACCAAACAATAGTTTAGCTTAGTAAGTAAAGAATGTCTGCATTAAGCATTGTGCTTTTTTAAGAATTACCTATGTGGGATCAAACTGACAACAACAACTTGAAAGATTAGATAAGTTTAGGGGCAGTGAGTTTATGTTAATGTGGGAGAAACAATTCAGAATAGGAAGGTGAGGATGGTTGCACAACTTGAAGAAGGTAATCAATGTCACTGAATTGTACATGTAGAAACTATTGAATTGTGTATGTTCTGCTGTGTGTATTCTCAAAAACAAAAAGAAAATATACTTAAAAAATCCCTTTTTGTATAATAATTGTCCAAGCTCAAAAGAGCCAGCAGTGTTATCATTGTCACTAAAACCTAGATGGTATTTTTATTCAATGCTCATATTGGCTTCTTCCCTTCTTTCCAGCCCTGTAAGCTCTCTTTTCCCGGTCCTCACTGTAGTTCTCTGTTCTGTGTTTCTAGCCTCTTGGTATGGGATGATCTTTCTTCAGTCTGTGATGCTGCAGAGCTGCCTTGTACCGTGATGCAGTCTGAGCACTGATTAAACGCTCCAGTGTAGGGGCAGCTCTTGCTGTCCTCATGGGCTGGAGCCCATGGAGGTGCACCTGTCCATAGGGGCACTATTATAAATTGAATTGTGTCCCTCCCCAAAATGTTGAACATGATCTCGTTTAAGATAGGTCTTTGATGATGTTATAAGTTAATATGAGGTCTTACTGTAGTAAAACCAACCCAAACGCATTGCCGTCGAGTTGATTCCAACTCATAGCAACCCTATAGGATAGACTACAACTGTCCCACAGGGTTTCCAAGGCTATAATCTTTACAGAAGCAGATTGCCACATCTTCCTTTTGCAGAGCAGCTGGTGAGTTCAAACTTCTGACCTTTTGGTTAGCAGCCAAGTGCGTAACCATTACGCCATCAGGGCTCCTTCTTATGTAGTAGGGTACATCTAATCCAATTTGAGTGGTGTCATTATAAAAGAGGGGAGACAGAGTGTGATGCTGCAGCTGCAAGCCAAGGAATGCCTGAGGCTACCACAAGCTGGGAGAGAGGCATGGAACAGATTCTCCTTCAGAGCCTCGGGGGGACTCAACACACCAACATCCTGAATTTGGACTCTCAGCCTCCATAACTGAGACAATATATTTCTGTAATTGGAAGCCACCCTGTTTGTGGTGCAGTGGCTAAGAGTAGTTGTGGCTGCTAACTACAAGGTTGGCAGTTTGAATCTACCAGCCGCTCCTTGGAAATGCTATGGGGTAGTTTTACTCTGTCCTATAGAGTTGCTATGAGTCAGAATCAACTCGACAGTCACGGGTTTGGTTTCTGGTTTTCTGTTTGTGGTACTTTATGGCAGAAGCCCTAGGAAATGAATGTAGGTGTCTTTTCCTTATCCTCACAAAGGTGTCATGCAGGCCAGGGGTAGTCCCTAAACAAATGCTGTAGAAGGTGGGAGTGATCCATGTGTCTAATGCTGCAGAGTCAGAAACGAGGAAGACTGAGAACTGATGTAGCAACAGGGACGCAATTGGTGACCCTGAGATCTGTTTTGGTGGAGTGGTGGAGATGACAGACTGATTAAAATAGTTTCAAAAATACAAGGAAAGTGATTAGGAGCAGCAAAAGTATATGGTGGCGGTGCTGGTGGGTGGGTGGGTGAGGAGATGAGACAGAGAAAACGTGGTAGTGTTTAGACAGTACATGAGGATCAATGGTGTGCTGAACATACGGGAGCGATTCTAAGTGTGGGGTGATATATTACGTTCCTAGGGCTTCTGTAACAAAATACCACAAGTTGGGTGGTTTTATAAGAACAGAAATTTATTTTCTCATAGTTCAGGAGGCTGGGAGTCCAAATCCAGGTATTGGTGTGTTGATTCCTTTTGAGGCTCTGAGGGACAATCTGGCCCATGCCTTTCTCTCAGTTTCTGGTAGCTCCAGGTGTTCCTTGGTTTGTAGCTGCAGTGTCTTATGGAATCCTTCCTCTGTTTCCTTGTCTCTGGACACTAGTCATACAGGATTAAGACCCTGTCTTAGGGTTCTCTAGAAAAACAGAACCAGTGACATATGTGTGTGTGTGTGTATGGATAGATAGATAGAAAGAGAAAGAGAGCGAGAGAGAGAACAAAATTTACTTCAAGACATTGGCTCACGAGATTGTGGGGCTAAGTCCAAATCTGTAGGTTAGGTAAATGGGCTGGAGACTCCTGCAGGCTGTGCCTCATGCTCCCTAGGGTAGGTGAAAGGATGAGGTGAGGGTTCTGCCAAGTATCTATTTATAGTCTGGAGGCAGAACACATCCTAGGCAAACTCCCTTTTTCCTTTTAAGGACTTCAGCAGATGGATTGATTACCTTACATTAGATTACATTATGGAAAGTGATTACATTAGATAAAAGTAATTACATTACATTCTATTTCATTATGGAAGATAATCTACTTATCTAAGGCTACCTGAATTAACCCCATGTAAGTACTCCATAATCACATATGTAACTACTTTGCAACGACAACCAGACTAGTGTTTGGCCAAACAACTGGCATCCATAACCCAGCCATGCTGACACATAAAATTAACCATCACAGACACACCCTACTCTGTATGACATTATGTATAATAATTGATACCATCTTCAAAGACCCTATTGTTAAACAAGGTCACAGTCACAGGTAGGACTTTAACATATCTTTTTTGGGGGGTGAACAAAATCCATGTTTTTAAATTAAACAACACACAGTAAAGCACTTGTAACTGGGCTTGGTACATATAAGCACTCCATCACCATGAGCCAATATTGGTATAAATACACTAGCAGAAGGGTTCACACGTCCATTCTTGCTTAAGTGCAGCAGAGAGCAAGAAGACTTAGGGCTCAGGGCCTTGGAGGGGAAGCAGACACAGCAAGCAGGAGTCAGGCTCTGGGACCTTGGGATTCAGAGCTGACTCCTCAAGCCTAATTAACAACATGCAGATATATATGCATATATGCACGTGTATATGTTCAACTAAGTCATTTGCGGGTAAGTTGAGTTTATCATGACTCCTACCCCTAAATCCTTCAGCACTAATTTCATGAAAATAAGAATAATCTCTCACATAACCACTGGGTCAAGTCCAGATGGAGCAGAGCAGTAAAGAACTTTGTCCCATTGGAAGAGGTGTCCCTCTTCTTTCTCATCTGATCATTCTGCATGGGCTATGCTCAGCTGATCATTCTTCATGGGCTGTGCTCAGCCTCTGCTTACCTTTTCCTCAGGGCCTCACTTTAGTTTCCTGTTCTGTATCTCTGGCTTCTTCCCATATGATGAGCCCTTCTCAGTCTGTGATGATGAAGAGCTGACCGATACTGTGGTGAAGTCTGTGCACAGCATCATAGTTCCAGGCTAATGGGGTGGCCTTAGCTATGCTCATGGCTAGTTGCCATGGGGCTGCACCTGCCCTGAGGGAGGATGTTATGGATTGAATTCCGCTCCCAGAAAAGATATGTTGAAGCTCTAACCTGTGGTACCTGAGAATATAACCTTGTTTGAAAACAGAGTCTTTGAGGATATTATCAGTTAACATGGGGTCCTACTGGTTTAGGGTCTAATCCAATATGATGGTCCCTAGGTGGCACAAACGGTGCATGCTCAGCTGCTAACATAAAGTGCTGGGAGGATGGTCTGCCTTTAGGATTCCCTGATAGGGAGCATTATCTGATAGGGAGGCTGGGAATTGGGTCTCTCTCTTTCTCTCAGTGCCTTCTCCTTGTCAGGGAGGCCTTTCTCCCCATTCTGAACCCACAGTAACCTTCTTTGTCTCTATGACTACCAATGACTACTTAATTGTACTAAAATAATTCATCTTGTAGCTAGTGGGAGAAAAATGTTCTTTCTGGTCATGTATCCATGATCACAGGATTGCCATACTGTTTGAATTTGAACAAAGCTTGGCAACAGAATGGTCAGCCCAGGTGCAGCTAAACAAAGGCCCGTTCCTCTTACCCCTTGTTATGGACTGAATTGTGTCCCCCCATAATATGTGTTGTAAATCCTACCTTCTATGCCTGTGGTTATAATCCCAGTTGGGAATGGGTTGTCTTTGTCATGTTAATGAGGCAGGATTAATGTAGGGTTATCTTGAGTTAATCTCTTACAAGATATAAAAGGAGCAGATTAAGCAAGCCGAGATGGGGGAAGATAGATGCCAAGCCACATGGAACTCTCCAAGTAACCAGGAAACAGAAGCTGAAGAGACAAGGGCCTTCTCCTAGAGCTGGTGCCCTGAATTTGGACTTCTGGCCTCCTCAACTGTGAGAAAATAAATTTCTGTTAAAGCTACCTGTCTTAGTCATCTAGTGCTGCCATAACAGAAATACCACAAGTGGATGGTTTTAAGGAAGAGAAATTTCCTCACAGTCAAAATAGGCTAAAAGTCCAAATTCAGGGCGTCAGCTCCAGGAGAAGGCTTTTTCTCTCTGTCGGCCTTCTCATCAATGTTCCCCAGGACTAGGAGCTTCTCGACACACAGGCCCCATCCAAAGGACGCGCTCTGCTCCTGGCACTGCTTTCTTGATGGTATGAGGTCCCCTTGTCTCTCTGCTCACTTTTGTCTTTTCTATCTCAAGAGATTGCCTCAGGACACAATCCAGTCTTGTAGATCAGATCCTCCCTTACTAACACAACTGCCACCCATCCTCCCTCATTAACATCATAGAGGCAGGTTTACAACATACAGGAAAATCACACAGTACCAGGAATGATGGCCTAGCCAAATTGATACCCACATTTTTGGGGGGACATAATTCAAACCATGACACCACCCATTGGTGGTATTTCTGTTATGGCAGCACTGGCTAACTAAGACATCCCTTTCCCTGTTCCCGTGTACTCTGAGGTAGAAAACACCTAGACCCCTTTGCCTCATGGCCTTTCACCTGCAACGTAAACTTGGAGACTTATGTGTACAGAAGAGATTTCCTGTGTCAACTAACCCTAGGATGGGGGTCTGAGAAAGGCAGACCCCATGATGAAACTTACCTCATTCATCTGTATCCTAACTACTATGTAAGTAACTAAAAGCTTGTAAAATGCCACTGGGTAATGTCAATTAATTACTGAGAGCTACAGCCCTCTACAAGCCCATTTTTTATCACGGCTCATCACATAAAGGTTAGTGCTTCGAACCCACTAGCAGTACCGTGGAAGAAAGGCCTGGCAGTCTGCTTCTGTTAAGATTACAGCCAAGAAAACCCTATGGGACAGTTCTGCTCTGTAACACATAGGGTCTCCATGAGTTGGAATCGACTCAACGGCAACTAACAACATACATCCAATGTGAGAGCTGTCCTTAGAGGAGAGGAGACGCAGAGACAGGAAGATGGCAGAAGGATACCATGTAACACTATAGCTACAAACCGAGGAATACCTAATGCTACCAGAAGCGGGGAGAGAACATGGAAGAGAGTCTCCCTCAGAGCCTCAGAAGGAATCCACTCAACCAACACCCTGATCTCGGACTCCCAACCTCCAGAACTGTGAGACAGTACATTCTTATTTTACTTTTTGTTTATTGTTGTAGTTTAAGTGAAAGTTTACATTTCAAGTTAGTCTCTTATACAAAAATTTATACAGACATTGTTATGTGACCCTAATTGCTCTCCCTATACTGTGACAGCACACTCCTCCTTTCCACCCCTGATTTCCTGTGTCCATTCAAGCATCTCCTGACCCTCTCTGCCTTCTCATCTCACCTCCGGACAGGAGCTGCCCATTTAGTCTCACGTATCTACTTGAGCTAAGAAGCACAGTCCTCACGAGTATCATTTTATGTCCCATAGTCCAGTCCAATCTTTGTCTGAAGAGTTGGCCTCGGGAATGGTTGTAGTTCTAGGCTGATATAGAGTCCAGGGGCCATGCTTTCCGGGGTTCCTCCAGTCTCAGTCAGACCATTAAGAGACAGTACATTCTGTAATTTTAAGCCACCCTATCTGTGGCACTTAGTTACAGCAGTCCCAGGGAACAGACTGGAGGTGCCTTTTCCTAATCCTCACAGAGAAGTCATGTAGTCCAGGAGCTATATTTAAACAGAAGTGCTGTACAAGGAGATAGCGATACCTTGTGTCAGAATTTATCAGTTCAACAATGAGCAAGTCTGAGAATTAATCACTGAGTTTAAGAACAGGGACCGCTGTGGTGTCCCTGAGGTCTGTCTTGGTGAAGTGTTGGAGGTAACAGTCTGAGTAAAATTGGTTCAACAATGTTAAGGAAAGGAATTAAAAACCAAAAAAACAAACCTGTTGCCGTCGAGTCGATTCCGACTCATAGTGACCCTATAGGACAGAGTAGAACTGCCCCATAGGGTTTCCAAGGAGAGCCTGGTGGATTCGAACTGCTGACCTTTTGGTTAGCAGCCATAGCACTTAACCACTATGCCACCAGGGTTTCCAAGGAAAGGAATTAAGGACAGCAAAATTATATTGTGGTGGTGGGGGGATGGAATAGAGAAAACATGATGGCGTCCAGGCAGTATGTGAGGTCACCGGTATTGTTTTACATATGGGAGAGGTTCTAAGTGTTGGGTGATATATTAGTTTTCTAGGGCTGGCATAACAAAATACCACACATTGAATGGTTTATAAGAACAGGTATTTATTGTCTTATAGATCTGGAGGTAGAAGTCCAAATCAGGGTGTTGGCAGTGTTGATTCCTTCTCAGGCTCTGAGGGGGAATGTGTTCCATGCTCTCTCCTAGCTTCTGGTTGTTCTAGCTGTTCCTTGGCTTGTAGCTACAGTGACACATGGCATCTTCTGCCATCTTACTATCTCTGTGTCTCTTCTCCTCTTTTATAAAGACACCAGGCATTCATGATTAGGATCTGCTCTACTCCAACATGACCTCTTAAATGATAATATCTTCAAAGACCCTACTTCCAAACAGGTTCCCATTCACAGGTAGGACATCAACATATCTTTTGGCGGGGGACACAAGTCAATCCATCATAGGTGATTATTTTCAAATTAAACAACACATGAAAAAGCACTTTTAACTGTTCTTGGCACATACAAACTCTCCATAAATGTGAGCCATTATTAGTATTACAACACTAGCAGAAAGATTCCCAGTTCTATTCTTGCTTTTGTGCAGCAGAGATGTAGAAGCATTCCTCAAGCCTTCTTCACCACTCCTGGTCTCTTGCTCTTGGAAAAAGTATGGTGGTGTCATCTTTCCTTTGACTTCCAGGCTTGGGATGTGGCTTTAACTTTAAAGAGGGAAACATTCTCTCATCCAGAACAGGTTTAGGTAAGAAATGGGTAAGGCAGAGACCCTAGAACTGGCAGAGGTGGAGAGCCTGGGAACTCTGGCCATCTGACAGGCAGCCTGGGAGGGACTGTAGGAGAGAAGTCTGGTCTGGCATTTTCAGGAAAGAAAGAATCTAGCAGAGGCAAAAGCAAAGTCCAGTGCTGCAACTAAAGAGCAGACCCAGGCTCACCGGATGGAAGGCACTCCACACTGTTGCATGATGTTTTCAGTGGAGTTCAAATGTTGTGAGAAAACGCACATACTTTGAGGATCATTATGGATAACATTACAAAGAATGAAAATTCGAGAACACTTAATTGTGTTCATGCGAAATCTGTACATGGATTAAGAGGCAGTCATTGGAACATAACAAGAGGATACTGCATGGTTTAAAATTGGGAGCGGTGTGCAACAAGGTTGTATCCTTTTACCTTATTTACTCAACCTGTATGTTGAACAAGTAATCTGAGAAGCCAGTATATATGAAGAAAAACGCAGCATCAGAATTGGAGGAAGACTCATTAACAACCTGTGATATGCAGATGATACAACCTTGCTGTCTGAAAATTAAGACGACTTGAAGCACTTACTGATGGTAAAGACTATAGCCTTCAGTATGTATTAAATCTGAATGTGAAAAAGAAAAAACTCATCATGACTGGACCAATAACTAACATCATGATAAATGGAGAAGAAATTGAAGTTCTGAAGGATTTCATTCTATGTGGATCAACAATCAATATTCATAGAAGCAGCAGTCAAGAAATGAAATGATGTTTTGTATTGGGCAAATCTGCTGCAAAAGACTTCTTCAAAGTTTTAAAAAGCAAAGGTGTCATTTTGATGACTAAGGTGTGCCCGATCCAAGCCATTATTCTGTTAAATCACCTCATATGTATGTGAAAACTGGACAATAAAAAAGGAAGACAGAAGAAGAACTGATATGTTCCAGCTGTGGTGTTGGTGAAGAATATTGACTATACCATGAACTGCTAGAAAAATGAACAAATCGGTCTTAGAAGAAATACAACTAGAATGCTCCTTAAAAGTGAGGATGGTGAGACTTTGACTCACTTACTTTTGACATGTCATCAGGAAAGACCAGTTGCTAGAAAAGGACCTTATGGTTGGTAAAGTAGAGGGTTGGCGAAAACGAAGGAAACCCTCCGTGAGATAAATTGACACAATAGCCACAAAAATGGACTCATACATTCTAAAGATCATAGCCCAGAACTGGGTGATATTTCCTTCTGTTCCACATAACGTAACCATGAGTCAGATCCATCGTGCACCTAACAACATGTAGATCGTGGATTTCTTCTCTTTTCTTTCTGCCTCCTGTACTACATTTTTAGCTTGGTGTATAGGGTGACAATAAACTCAGAAAACATATATAATATTATTTTATAATTTTACAGATTGAAGATGCCCTTGATGGTGTTATATATATCCAACCTGTATTTCCACATTTGATGGACACCTGTATAATGGGTTGTGTAATGCCTGGCTACAGGACTAGTTTTGTATCCTTATTCAACATGACATGTTTTTACCATTTTAAAAAATCATTTTCTTCATGTAATAATTGACTAAGCTCTAAAGAGACAGCAGTATTACTCATTGTCACGGAAACCCAGATGGTATTTTTATTCTCTGCTCAAATTGGCTTCTACAGTGAGAGACCTTACTGCAGTTCCCTGTTCTATGTCTCTGGCCTCATTACTCTAGGTTGATCCCTCCTCAGTTTGTGATGCTGCAGACCTGCCCCATACTGTTGTATGGTCACTGCATAAAGGCTCCAGGTGAAGGAGGAAGGCCTTCCTGTGCTCATGGGCTGATGTCCACAGAGCTGCACCTGACCAGAGGGATGCTGTTATGGATTGAATTATGTGCCCCAAAATGATATGTTGAAGACCTAATCTCTGGTACCTATGAACATGACTGTGTTGGAAATAAGGTCATTGAGGATGTTATCAGTTAACATGAGGTCTTATTGGAGTAGGGTGGGTCTAATCCTATATTAGTTGTGTCCTTTTATGAGGAGAAGAGACACAGAGACAGGGAGATGGAAGAAGGATACCATATGATGCTACAGCTACAAGCCAAGGAATGTCTGGGCCTACCAGAAGCTCAGAAAGAGGCATGGAACAGATTACTCCTCAGAGCCCTCAGAAGGAATCAACCAGGCCAACACCCTAAATTCAGACTTCCAGCCTCAATAACTGTGAGAGAATAAAATTCTGTAGTTTTAAGCCATCCTGTTTGTGGTACTTTGTTGTGTCAGCCTGTGGAGACTAATGCAGGTGCCTTTTCCTAGCCCTCACAAAGGTGTCATGTAGGCCTGGAGTGGGCCCTAAACAAAAGTGTTGTACAAGGTGGGAGTGATCCATTGTATTCAAATTTGTCAAGTCAGGAGGACAGAGAATTTGATCACTGTGTTTAGCAACGTGGATGTCGTTGGTGACCTTAAGATCTGTTTTGGTGGAATGGTGGAAGAGATAGCTTGATTAAAAATGGTTCAAAAATGCAAGGAAAGGAATTAAGGACTGCAAAAATATACAATGGTGGTGCTGGTGAGTGTGGGGACTGGACAGAGAAAACGTGATATGAATGTCAAGGTTGTTGTTGTGCATATGGGAGAGATTCTGCGTGCTCAGTGACACGTTCATTTGCTAGGGCTGCCATACCAAAGTACCAGAGATTGGGTGGTATATAAGAACAGGAATTTATTGTCCCATAGTTCAGGAACCTGGGAGTCCAAACTGGAATATCTGTATGTTGATTCCTTCTGAGGCTCTCAGGGAGAATCTGTTCTCTTCCTCCCTCCCAGCTTCTGATAGCTCCAGGTGTTCCTTTGCTTGTAGCTGCAGTGTCACATGGCATCTTCCCTCTGTCTCCCTGTCTGTGTGTATGTTCTCCTCATAAAGGATTATCATGAAGGATTAAGACCTTGTTTTAGTCAGGAGTCTCTAGAGAAACAGAGCCAGTGAGAGGATAGATAATACATGATATCTCTATATCTGTATGTATATATATATATAGAGAGAGAGAGGGAGAGGGAGAGAGAAGGGAGATTTACTTCAAGGAATTGGCTCACATGATTTGGGGGAGCTGTCAAGTCCAAAATCTGTAGGTCAGACCACAGGCAGGAGACTCCTGCAGGATTTCATCTCAAGCTCCCTGGGTCAGGTGACAGGAAGACTAGAAGTTTCTGCCAAGTTATCTATTTATAGTCTGGGGGCAGACATACCCTAAGGAAGTTCTCTGTTTGTTCTTAAGGCCTTCACCAGATGGGTTGATTACCTTACATTATATTACATTATGGAAAATAATTACATTACATTGCATTAGATGTAAGAATTCATTATGGAAGGTAATTTGATTTACACAAGGCCAACTGATATAACCCCATGTAACTAACTACTCCACAGACACTGGTGGTGCAGTGGGTAAGCGCTTGGCCGCTAACCAAATGTTGACAATTCGAACCCACCAGCTTCTCCAAAGAAGAAAGATGTTCTGCTTCAGTAAAGATTTACAGCCTTGGAAACCCCATGGGGCAGTCCTACTCTGTCCTATAGCGTTGCTATGAGTCAGAATGAACTCCATGGCAGTGGGTTTGGGTTTTAACTACTCCATTACCACACATGTAACTACTTCATAACAGCAACCAGACTAGCGTTTGGCCGAACAACTGGGAATCATAGCCCACCCACATTAACACATAAATTGGCCATCATAGACCCACCCTACTTCAGTATAACCTCATGTAAAGGTAACTGATACTATCTTCAAAGACACTATTTCTAAACCATGTCACATTCGCAGGTAGGATTTAACATATCTTTTCATGGGGGGCACAATTCAGTCCATAACAGGTGATTATTTTTAAAATGGTCCCTAAACCGAATGTTCTAGAAGGTGGGAGTGCTCCTCGTGTCCAATGTGTAGTGTCAAGAATGAGTAAGACTGAGAATTGATCATTAAGTTTAGGAATATGGTGTCATTGGTGACATTGATGTCTGTTTTGCTGGAGAAGTGAAGGAGATAGTCTGATTAAAATTGGTTCAAAATGCAAGGAAAGGAATTATGAACTATAAAATATAGAGTGTTGGTGCTTGTGGTGGGGACACTGGACAGAGACAACTTGATTTTGTCCAGAAGTATCTGAGATGAGGTTCTTGCCATCCTTGCTTCTAAGGAGCATTCTGGCTGTACTTCTTCCAAGACAGATTACCTTTGAATTATAGTGTTGGTGAAGAATATTGAATAGACCATGGACTGCCAGAGGAACAAACAAACCTGTCTTGGAGGAAGTACGACCAGGGTGCTCCTTAGAAGCAAGGATGGTGAGACTATGTCTCAGATACTTTGGACATGTTATCAGGAGGACCAGTCTCTGGAGAAGGACATTATGCTTAGTAAAGTAGAGGATCAGTGAAAAAGAGAAAGAGCCTCAACGAGATGGACTGACACAGTGGCTGCAACAATGGGCTTAACAATAACATGGGTTGTGAAGATGACAGTGTTTTGTTCTGTTGTACATATGGTCACTGAGTCAGAACCAACTCGATGGCACCTAGCAACAAACAATAACATACAGATTGAAAAGTATGATGAAAGAATACAACCCTGATACACAGCTTTCCTGATTTTAAACTACTTAGTATCCCCTTGCTCTGTTTGAATGACTGCCTCTTGGTCTACGTACAGGTTCCTCATGAGCACAATTAAGTAGTCTGGATTTCCCATTCTTCCCAATGTTTGTTAGGATCATAACCATAATTTTTTATGATCCACATAGTCAAATGCCATTTCATAGTTAATAAAACACAGGTAAACATCTTTCTGGAATTCTCTGCTTTCAGCCAGGATCCATCTGACTTCAGCAATGATATCCCTGGTTCCACATTCTCTTCTGAATCTGACCTGAATTTCTGGCAGTTCCCTGTTGATGTACTGCTGCAACCATTTTTGAATTATCTTCAGCAAAAAATTGTATAAATAAAATGTAGAACAAAATTTAAATTCACACACAAAAAGACAACACTTACTGGTCTGACAGAGACTGGGGGGACCCCTGAAACTGTGGCCCTCAGACACCTTGCTAACTCAAAACCGAAGCCACTCCCGAAGTCCACCTTTCAGACACAAATTAGACAAGCTTAGAAGACAAACAATAACACTTGTGAGTAACGTACTTCTTAGTTCAATCAGGTATAGGAGACATAATGGGCAACACCTGCCCGAAAGCAAAAACCAGAAGTCAGGAAGGGACAGGAAACCTGGACAAATGGACCCAGGGAAACCAGGGTGTAAAGGGAAAGGCAGAGAGTGCTGATGCATTGTGGGGATTGCAACTGATGTCACAAAACAATTTGTGTATAAATTTTTGAATTAGAAACTAATTTGTGCTGTCAATTTTCACCTAAAACACAATAAAAAAACTAAACTATATATATTTAGAGAGAGGGAGAGGGATTGATTGATTGATTTACTTCAAGGAATTGGCTCATGAGATTGTGGGAACTGTTAAATCCAAAATCCATGGCTCAGGCAACAGATTGGAGACTCCTACAGGCTTACATACCAACCTTCCTGGGTCTGATAACCAAAGGAATGAGGTGAGGGTTCTATAAAAATACTACTTAGAGTTTGGAGGCAGAACACACTATTGGGAAATTCCCTTTTTGCTCTTAGGGCCTTCAAAAGATGGATTGATTACATTATATTACATTATGGAAAGTAATTTTATCATAGTCCGTTAGATGTAAGGGCATTACATTACATTACATTTCATTTTGGAAATTAATCTACTTTATCTAAGTCCAACTTATTAAACCCCTGTTAACTACTCCATAACTGCAATGTACCTACTCCATAACAGCAACCAGACTAGCATTTGACCAAACAACTGGGGTCCATGGGCCGGCCATGTTGACACATAAAACTAACCATCACAGACACACCTTACTCCAGTATGACCTTATGTAAACATAACTGACACCATCTTCAAAGACCCTGTTTCCAAACAAGGTCACATTCACAAATAGAACTTTAATGTATCTTTTTTTAGGGAGGGGACACAAGTAAATCCTAATAGGTATTTATTTTTAAATTAAACAACACATGAAAATGCATTTGTAACTGGGCTTGGCACACATAAACACTCCATAAATGTGAGCCGTTACTGTTTTAACCACACTAGCAGAAGGGTTTGCAGGTCCATTCTTACTGCAATGCAACAGAGATCAAGAAGACTGAGGGCTCAGGGCCTTGGTGGAGGGTGGGAGGAAAGGGGTATGTGTGGGGAGGTGGCATGGACAACTAAGTAGGTCCAGGTTTCAGAATCCTGGGATTCAGAACTGACTCCTTAAGCCAGATTGAAGAGGGGTGGATATATATGCATACATGCACATATATACATGCAACTTAGTCATTTGAGGGTAAGTTGCGTACATCATGGCTCTTCTCCCTAAATACTTCAGTGAAGCATTTCCTGAAAATCAGAATATTCTCTCACAGAACCACCGGGTCAGATGGTGTTTGAGCAGATTAGAAGAAAGCTCCTATCCCATTGGAAGAGGTGTCCCTCTTCTTCCCTATCTGACCCTTGCTTTGTGAGCTGTGCTCAGCCTCTGTCTTTTTCACCAAGGCCTTCCTCTAGTTCCCTGATCTGTGTCTTTGGCCTCTCCCTATAGGTAGCCTCTCAGTCTGTGATGCTGCAGGGCTGCCCTGTACTGTTGTGCAGTCTATGCACTGCATTATGTTGTGTCATCGAGTCAGTTCCCACTCATAATGACTCTATGTACAACAGAACAAAACACTGCCTGGTCCTGTGCCATCCTCAAAATCATTGTTATGCTCTATCCCATTATTGTAGCCACTGTGTCAATCCATTTTGTTGGGGGGCTTCCTCTTTTTTGCTGACCCTCTACTTTACCAAACGTGATATCCTTCTCCAGGGACTGATCCCTCCTGACAACAAATCCAAAGCATATGAGACGGAGTCTCTCCATCCTTGCTTCTAAGGAGTATTCTGGTTGTACTTCTTCCAAGACAGATTTGTTTGTTCTTTTGGCAACCCATGGTATATTCAATATTCTTCACCAACACCACAGTTCAAAGGAGTCAATTCTTCTTTGGTCTTCCTTATTCATTGTCCAGCTTTCACATGCGTATGAGGTGATTGACAACACCATGGCTTGGGTCAGGCACACCTTAGTCTTCAAGGTGACATCTTTGCATTATGGTTCCAGACAAATGGGGCAGCCCTCGATCTCCTCATGGACTGGACGAGTGCAGAGCTGTACTTGCCAGGAGGGTACGGTTATGGATTGAATTGTGTGCCCCAAAAAGATATGATGAAGTCCTAACCTGTGGTATATGTAAATGTAACCTCATTTGGAAATAGGGCCTTTGAGGATGTTATCATTAACATGAGATCATACCAGAGTAAATTGAGTGTAATCCAATGAGTGATGTCTTCATAAAAGAGAAGAGACACAGAGACGGGGAGATGGAAGAAGGAGGCCATGTGAAGTTGCAGCGGCACGCCAAGGAACGCCTGGAGCTACTAGAAGTTAGGAGAGGTATGGAATAGATTCTCCTTCAGAGCCTCAGAAGGAATCAACCTGGCTGACACCCTGAATCAAACTCCCAGTCTCTATAGCTGTGAGAGAATAAATTTGTCTAGTTTTAAGCCACACTATTTGTGGTACCGTGTTACAGCAGCCCTAGGAAACTAATGTAGGCACCTTTTCCTGGTCCTCACAAAGGCGTCTTGGCTTAGTGATCCATTGTGTTCAAATTTATCAAGTCAAGAACGAGGAAGACTGAGAATTGATCTCTGAGTTTAGGAACAGAGACTCCATTGGTGACCCTGAGATCTTTTTTTGTGGCATGGTGGGGGCAACAGCCTGATTAAAATAGGTTCAACAATGCAAGGAAAGGAATTAGGAATAGCAAAATTATATGGAGGGGAAGGGGGGCAGTGGATATGCGGCAAATAAAATGTAATGGTATCCAGAACGTATGTGAAGGTCAAAGGTGTTGTTTTACATATGGGAGAGGTTTTAAGTGTTGGGAGATGTATTACTTTTGTAGGGCTGACATAACAAAGCACCAGGTATTGGGTAGTTTGTTCCGGAGTTTTGGAGGTGGAGTGTCCAAATTCAATGTGTTGGACATGCTGATTCCTTCTGAGGGCTCTGAGGGAGAATCTATTACATTCCTCTCTCCCAGCTTCTGATAGCTCCAGGTGTTCCTTAGCTTGCCTCTGCAGCATCACAAGATATCCTTCATCTGTCTCTCTGTCTGTATCTCTTCTATATTTTAAGGATACTACTCACGTAGGAAGGAACCTTTGTTGCACAGTGGTTAAGCACTTGACTGCTAACCTAAAGGTCGGTGGTTTGAACCCACTAGCTGCTCCACGGGAGAAAGATGTGGCAGTCTGCTTCAGTAAAGATTTACAGTTTAGAAACCCTATGGGGGCTACTCTGTCTTATGGGGTCGCTATGAGTCAGAATTGATTCGATGGCAATGGGTTTGGTTTTGGGTTTTTTGAGTCACATAGGATTAGCACCCACTCTATTCCAGAATGACCTCATGTTAAATTAATCGATACCATCTTCAAAGGTGCTATTTCCGAACAGGGTCACATTCACAGGTATGACTTCAGCATATCTATTTTTTTTTTTTTTTGGAGGGGGGAGAACAATTCAGTCACTAACAGGTGATTTTTTAAAAAGTTAAACAACACATGAAAAGCACTTGTAACTGTGCTTGGCACGTGTAAACCCTCCATAAATGTGTGCCATTATTAACCACACTAGCAGAAGGGTTCACAGTTTCATTCTTGCTGATGTATAGCTGAGATTTATAGGCACTGTACAGGACTTCTCTCCACTTTTTGTCTCTTGCTCTTGGGAAATGTGTCACGGTGCCATCTTTCGTTTGGCCTCCAGGCTTGGCATGTGGCTTTTACCTTTGAGGAGAGAGATGTTTGTTCATTCAGAACTGGTCTAGGTGTGAAATGGGGGAGGCAGAAGACCTTAGAACAGGATAGAATGGGAACTCTGACCATCTGACAGGCAGGCTGAGATGTATTGTGGGAAAAAATTCTGATCTGGCTGGTTTTAAGAAGGAGACTCCAGGTAAGGCAAAACCCAAGCACATCACTGCAGCTGAAGAGGAGACCAAGGCTCACAAGACATGTGTGCAGATGTAACCTATCCATGGATCAAGACAGTTGTTTGAACAGAACAAGGGGATACTGTGTGGTTCAAAATTGGAAAAGGGTGCAGCAGGGTTGTATCTTTTCACCTTATTTATTCAATCTGTATTCTAAGCAAATAATCCAAGAAGCTGGGCTATATGAAGAAGAACGTGCTGTCACTATTGGAGGAAGACTCATCAACAACCTATGATATGTAAGTGACACATTGCTTGCTGATAATGAAGATGACTTGAAGCACTTACTGAAAGTCAAAGACTACAGCCTTCAGTATGGATTACGCCTGAACACTAAAAAAAAAAAAAAAAAAAAAAGCAAACAAAAATTCTCACAACTGGACCAATAAACAACAACATGATAAATGGAGAAGAAATTGAAGCTGTCAAGGATTTCATTCTGCTTGAATCAACAATCAACATCCACGGAAGTAGAAGTCTAGAAATCAAATGAAATATTGCATTGGGCAAATCTGCTGCAAAAGAACTCTTTAAAATTTTAAAAAGCAAAGATGCCACTTTGATAACTAAGGTATGCCTGACTAAAGCCATGGTCTATGTAATTCCCTCAAATGCATGTGGAAGCTGGACAATGAAAAATGAAAACAGAAGACAAACTGATGTGTTTAAACTGTGGTGTTGGTGAAGAATATTGAATATACCAATGACTGCCAGAAAAATGAACAGATCAGTCTTAGTAGAGTACATCCAGAAAATTACTTAGAATTGAGGATGACGAGACTTCAACTTGCTTACTTTGGACATGTCGTAAGGAAACACCAGTCGCTAGAAAAGGACATCATATTTGGCAAAATGAAGACTCAGCAAAAATGAGGAAAACCCTCAGTGAGATGGATTGACACAGTAGTCACAACAATGGACTCGAACATAACAACAATCAAGAAGATGATGCAGGACTGGGCAATGTTTTGTTCTGTTACACATAAGATCATCATGAGTCAGAACCAATTTGTCAGCAACTAACAACAACAACATGTGGATCATGGCCTTCTTCTATCACTCTGCCTCCCTCGTTACATTTTTTAGCTTGGTATATAGGGTGACCATAAACTCTTAAAACAGATAATATTATTTTACAGTTTTCCAGATTGAAGATGTTCTTGATGGTGTTATGTATATTTAACCTATGTTTCCAGACTTGATGGACACCGTGTATAATGGGATGTGTATGCATGACTAGAGGGAGTAATTTTGTCTCTTTATTCGTTATGAAATATCTTTGCCATTTTAAATGTGCAGGACTAAAAAAATCCCTTTTCATATAAAAATTGTCTCAGCTCAGAAGAGCCATCATTGTTACTCATTGTCACTGAAACCCAGATGGTGTTTTTATTTTTATTCCATGCTCAAATTGGCTTCCTCACGTCGTTCCAGTTCCCATAAGCTCCTTAAAATGTCCATTTATCAGGTCAGCCTCTTCTTTAGTCCACCTGAAAGAGCAGGATATACATTTTTCTTAGTCTCTTCCAAATTGGGATAGATTTTTTAAAAAATGTATATGTATGTGTATGTGTTAGTTTTAAGAAGAGAAGAGAAAAAGAACACTCCTCAAATACTCTTAGTATAGCTCATACTTTACTAAGTAACAACTTGAAGGTGGCTGAGGGAAGCTGCGGGATGCAGACACTGTCTCTGGAGACACTGAGGCCAGGGCTGCTGGTCTTAGCCTTCTCTGTGGGCAGGATGCTTCCATAGAGAACAATGGGTGTGGGACCCCACCCCTGGATTAGAAGGGGACAGTTGCACCCCACAAGCTTGGTTATCATATCAGTTCCTCTCTCACGAGCTCTGTGTTCCCCTTGGCTCCCACCAAACCATCACAGGACTTTGGAGATGGAAAGGAACATGGAGGTCTTTGAGTTCAATTCATCACTTCCCAGGTGAGGTGCCCAGCTCACACAGGCCAGGGACGGTGTTAGAATCAGAACTCAGACCTCCCATTCCAGGGCTCTTTGCTCCAAGGGTCAGAAAGCCCAGGGCGGGCCCTGTGCTTGTCTCCATCTTCTCAGGCAGCCGTCGGGAAGTCCTCTTCTGTCTGGCAAGGAAACGCTGCATTAAGACATTTCAGAAGGTCCTCTCTGTGGGAAGGTGAACTTGGATGGGAAGAGGCCACAGAGCCGGGTCTCCAGGAGGGGCAGGACCTTGTCTTGGGTTGGCTTTTCCTTTGTGGTCTTCCCCCCAGCCCCAGACCTCTCCTCAGACACTGGTTCTGGTGCTAGTAGTCACCACAGTCATGGGAGCATAGAACATTCCCCCTCATTCCTAAAATGTGGATTATATTCTATTCCTTTATTTTCCAATATTTACAATGCATAGAACAGTAGCACGATTCCATGCTGCCACCTTTAATTTCAGGTCTCCAGGTTCTTCAAAAGTGAGACATGTCCTAGTTCTTTAAACTTGGAGGTTCACATACCAGGGTTACTTTGCACAAAGAGTGCAAACAAAATCTGGTCAAACTGCAGCAGACACAAGGCTGTGGCTCACTGAAAGCTACATACCATCCTAAGCAGTACATGGAGCTGCTGTTGGTGAATGCAATGAATAACTATTTCCTTTCAATTCCCTTTAGCTTGCTTTTAATCCATGTTCGAATTCCCGTGTGTTTTCCTGTAAAATGAGTGACCTTGGGAGTCAGTTGGTGCCTGAAAGAATAAGGTAATGAAGCAAGGGTGAGAACTGGTCAAACAAGACCTGAGGTGGTCCAGGGTCCAGGGCTTTCTGCCCATGACTGTCTGTCCTCCCAGCAGGTTCACGTCCAGTGGGCTGAAGATGCTTTGCTGGAGTTTTGGCCCGTCAGCAGTGCTGTTCTCTGTGGTCACAGTGCAGACTCATTGCAGGGAAAAACGTGGAATTTGGACCCATTATGGATGGAAGTGGACACTTGGCCACAAATATGGGCAGCGCAAAGAGCTTAGTGGTTTCTCAATAAGTGTTGTTGATTGATTGAAAGTGTTTGTGGTTGGACCAGCTGACCTGCGTTTCACTGGCTGAGCCCAAAATAGCAACCTGACTAGGCTCAGCAGGGCTGTTTATACTAAAAGATGCTTTCCTTCTTCTCTTTCGTTGTTGTTGCCAGCTGCTGTTGAGTCGGCTCTGACTCATGGTGATTCCATGTACAACAGAATGAAATGTTGCCCAGTCCTTCACGACTGCTGGTATATATGAGTCCATCATTGTGGTCACTGCTGTGTATTTTGCAGTGACTTCCAACCTCAAGGCTCATCTTCCAGCGTCATATCAGACAGTGTTCTGTTGTGATCTATGAGTTTTCATTGGCTGATTTTCGGAAGTAGAGTTCTATTGAAACCTGTCCACCATGGATGACTGCTGGTATTTGAAATACAAGTGGTATAGCTTCCGGCACCACAGATGGGTGGTTGTCCTCCTCTCTCAGTGATTAAAATTCCTACAGATGCTGCAAGGACTTCGAGTCTATGTGAATCTAGCTGTTTCCAGAGGCTGCTCTGGTTTGGCCTACACCCCAGGGATGGGAATTTTAGAGGGTCCTGGGAGGTTAATCCTTGGCCTGAGTCATCCTTCCTTTGGGGACCCCTGGGGGTCCTACACTGGTTGAGACTCAGCAAGGTGGGGCGGACTCCATCTCTGGGTATCCCGGAATTCCCCTCCATATCAACCCATAGCAAATTAGATCCCCAGCCTGCCTGAGCAAGAATCCCCATAAATGCTCAGCCAAAATGTTCTTGGCTCTGGGGTGTCCTGAGGACTGGTGCAACCTGACGGGCAGGAGCTACACCTTCATGGAAGTGACTCAGACTGAATCTGCCCCTTGGCATAAGGGGTGGAGCATCTTACACAGAAGATCATTCTCAGGCCTTGAAACCATGAAATTAGCCCTGCTGGGCTGTGAACTTGCTTTGGTCTAGGACCCTCTTTCATCCTCCATTTTCTCCCTTTCAGAATGGGAAGGCCTATCCTATGCCTCTCCCACCATTGTACTGTGGAGGCAAATCACTTGTTGTCTAGTCTCACAGGTCCACAGATGGAGAGAAATTTTGCCCCAGTGTGGATCATACCCAGAGTTTCACCCAAACTTGATTTAGATGAGTTAGGTGATAAGATTGGGACTTTTGGGCTAATGATATTTATATGAGATTTGGAACTTAGGACTGATACTGGGGATGTTGGGATGGGTTGAATGTTATTTTGCACATAGGATGGAAGTAAATTTTGGGGACCAGAAGGAGGACCATAGTGGGTTAAATAGTGAACTCCAAGAAGATATGTCTAAGCCCTAATCCGCAGAACCTGAGAATTTGACTGTATTTGGAAACTGGGTCTTTGCAGATATTATTAAGTTAAGGATCTTGAGATGAAATCATCCCGGGTTATCTGGTGGCCCCTAAATCCAATGACTGCTGTCCTTATGAGAGACAGAAGACACAGTGAGAAGAGAAGGCTATGTGAAGATGGAGGCAGGAATTAGAGTTACATTGTCACAACCCAAGGAACACGTGGAGCTACCAAAAGGCTGGAAGAGGCAAGGATCCTCCCTTACAGCCTCTCTCTTGTCACAAGTTCTGAAAAATAATTCTTGAATTTAAGGACACTGGTAGCAGCACCATGGAGCTGGTTCAAGGTCAGGCAAAGACACTTCCCTCTCTGTAACCAAACACCGTTCTTTTGTAAGAAAGCAGAACTGAATGATTCACAGGAACTGTGAGGTGGAAACAACCAAAGTGTCCATCAGCAGGCGAATGGATAGACAAACCGTGGTATAGCCACACAATGTGTGTGTGTGTTTGTGTGTATGAGTGAGTGTGTGTGTGAGTGTGAGCCACAAAAAGCAATGATGTTCTTCATACATGCTATGACATAGATAAACCTTGCAAACGTTAGGCTGAGTGAAAGAAGCCAGACACAAAATGCCGCACAATGTATAATCGCACTCAGATGAAATGCCCAGAATAGGCAAAGCCATAGAGACATAAAGTAGATTAGTGAGGATAGGGGAGATGAGGGGGCTGAGGGATGATAGCTAAAGGGTATAGTTTTATGGGAGAGTGATGAAAATGTTCTAAAATTGATTGTGGTGATGGTTGCACAACCTGCGACTATACTAAAAATGGTCTACTTTAAATGGGTGAATTGTATGGTATGTGAATTATATCCCAATAAAGCTATTACCCGAAAGAAAAGAACAAAAGCTGTTACTAAAAAAAAAAAAAAAAAAAAAGAAGAAGAAAGAAAAGTAGACCGGCTCAGGTGGACTGGCCAGCAGGCAGCTGAGGAGGGTCATGGAGTCATCAAAGCCAACTGGGAGTCCTCCCACTCCTCTGGACCTGCTTCCGCAGCTGCTCCCTGCCACTCCGTTCTGTTCTAGAACACACTGGCCTACCAGATAAATCTTGTGCTGCTATTTAGTCTTGAGAGTCAGCCACAATGCCCCATGGCAATGGTTCTTCCTGGTAGAAGTAGAGAAGACTGAGGCTGAAATCATACAGGAGAAGATCAGAGGTCTGTCTGCATTGTCTGGCAGAGTTCCTGCCCAGTAGCTGGGGATTGCATCAATGAATCAGTGAGTGACAAAAGTGTAAACAGATGCAATACAAGTGAATACAATGAAGTGGGTTAGAAACAGGACTCAACGCGCCAACACCTTTCATCTTCTTGATCAGACGTTAAGCTTTATCCATCACTGCAATTCTCTGCATGAATCCTGTTCCTTCCATTCAGAGCCCCACATTCTGGATCTTAGCAAATGGAAACAGGCAGGGTGGCTCTAAATGGTTGATGATTCTCAACGCCTCGTCACACAGGAAACCATTCCTTTTACAATAATGTTAAGAAGATTATGGCCCCAAAGTTGAGATGGCCGTCTAGAATGTGTCACCAAGTTGGAAAACCTAGCTGCTTGCTGGCATAGTCTCTGGGACCACCTCTCAATTCCACACAGCTCCTCATTCTCGATCTCCTTCTTCCCACATGTCCTGGGCTCAGACTCCCAGATGCTCTGCTCTGGCTGTGACCACCTGCCTTCTTCTTGGAATCCCCTCTGCCGCCCACCTCCCAGCCTTGGAGGTGGGTTTAAGCCTCCCACCGCTTTCTGTACTGTGCTGTATTGATCACAAAGACATACACCCTTTTTCATACTTAGGAGCTGTGGTGGACAGAATAATAGACCCCCGAAAATGTCCACATCCTAATGACCTGTGACTACATTTCCTTACATGGCAAAAGGGACTGCACTGATGTGATTAAATGAAGGACCTTGAGATGGGAGATGATGCTGGATTATCTGGGTGGGCCTAATGTTATCACAAGGGTCCTTATAAGGTCAGGAGGGTCAAAAGTAGAGAAGGAGATGTGACAATGGAAGCCGAGGTCAGAGAGCATTTGGAAGATGCTACGCTGCTGGCCTTGAAGATGGAGGAAGGAATGTGGCCACCTCTAGAAGCTGGGAGAGGCAAGGAAACAGCTTCTCTCATGAAGCATCCAAAAGGAATACAGCCCTGCTGACACCTTGGTTTTAGGATTTCTGACCTCCACAATTATGAAATAATAAATTTATGTGGTTTTAAGCCACAAAGTTGGTGGTAATTTATTACAGCAACAATAGGAAACTAATACAAGGGTTTTACTATTGATAAAGGCAGAGAAACAGGTAAGGTTTAACAACAGAAAGGGAGTTGTAAGAAATCCTAAAAGTGGCGAGTTCTAGTGGACACTGGTCTTCCCCCAATGTAAACAAGCCTAGGTCTGTTTAGTCATAGCTGCTTCTCTGACTTGCTGGTTAAAGGTCATCTGAGGAGTTTCCTAATTCTTGCTGAGGAGTCAGTCTTGCTCAACCCTGGCTGGGTGGGAGCTTGGGCCAGGTGGTCTGGATGGACAGCAGTGGTGCCTGGATGCTGCGAGGCCCCCACTCAGTCTGATGAGACCCTCCCACCCCCTGTCCTGGGACCCAGGGCAGCCCCATGCGTCCTTTCTATAGTCCCTCCAGAGCATTGGAGGTCCTTGGCCTGCTAGTAGCCCCCCAGGTGTCAGGTGGCTCCACAATACTTCCTCAAGCTGTCTTCTGGATGCCTTTCAGAGGGTTTGATCGCTCCAGCCCCTTGAAGTCTGCCTGGACCTTGGAATGTTCTGGGCAGTCCTGGGGTCCCCTCTTTTGGTTTCAGGATACTCTGCTGTTACCTGTGGTTCTAGCCTCCCACTGGCCTGGCGTGCTCTGCACACTCTTGGCGTGGTTCAGCTTGCTGGAAAAGGAGGCAGTGAAGGCTCAATGGTGCTGTCTATGTTCTAGGCTGGTATCTTGGCAAAGTCTTTCTCCCTGGCAGGAGCGAAGATCCTGGCTGCCTTACAGTCCCCTCCCACCATCCCCAGAAGACTCCTGTTCCTTCTTGCTTCAAAGCTGACACACCTAAGTTCTTATTTCTGTTTTTACAGATGCTTTGAGTTCTCAGCTCGCTTGAACACCCCAACTTTAATGAGTGTGGACCAAGACTTCCTGGCTCAGAGGATTAGCTGCAGCTCCCTCCTCAAATTCAATTAGCCTCATTCTCAGACCATTCACCAGGCGTTTTGTGGAGAATCTGCTCGGTACTATGGTTCCATTGTGATCAGGGGTATGATAAGAAAGTCCAGGTGTTACAGTGGGATGTCATCTGGTTTTGCGTTGGGGAGAGTGTCTCCAAGTAGGTGATATTTAGGTTAAGAGTTGAGACTTGAGGGGAGTGAAGGGGTGTGTGTGTGTGTGTGTGTTTGCAGCAGCAGCAGGCAGTGGATTCCAAATTCGTCGCTGTCATGGATTGAATTGTGTCCCCCCAAAATATCTGTCAACTTGGCTAGGTCATGATTCCCAGTACTGCATGATTGTCTACCATTTTGTAATCTGATGTGATTTTCTTATGTGTTGTAAATCCTATCCCTATGATGCAATAAGATGGATTAGCTGCAGTTATATTGATGAGATCTACAAGATTAAATAGTATCTTAAGTCAATCTCTTTTGAGATATAAAAGACAGAAGTGAGCAGAGACACATGGGGACCTCATACCACCAAGAAAGCAGTGCTGGGAGCAGAGCACGTCCTTTGGACCTGAGGTTCCTGCACTGAGATGCTCCCAGACCAAGGGAAGACTGATGCATCACAAGGACCTTCCTCCAGAGCAGACAGAGAGAGAAAGCCTTCCCCTGGAGCTGATACCTTGAATTTGGGCTTGTAGCCTACTGGACTGTGAGAGAATAAATTTCTCTTTGTTAAAAGCCATCCTCTTGTGGTATTCCTGTTATAGCAGCACTAGATGACTAAGACAGTCACATTCACTCATTCATTTATTCACTTGGGAGCTCCTCTGTGGCAGGACCTAGGCTGGGCAGGGGCATAGAGGATGCATGGGGCTGCTGTGAGCATTATGGACCATAAAATGCAGCAGTAGGAGTGTAGAGAACCTTAGCAAGGAAGGGGCCTCGGGTCCAGGGTGCAGAGGAAGGCAAGAGCTTGGAGCGGAGTGAAGGCAGGGAGGGGAGAGGCCAAACCCGAAAGGAGGCAGGAGATCGAATTGCTCAGACCTGGAGCTGATAGTGAGGGATGAGAGCTCCTGGAGGGCCATGAGTGACCCCTACTTCTGGCATGGACAACCAGTAGATTGTGGGATTCCTGAAGGAGAGGAGCAGCTGCAGAGGAGTGGGGTGAGGGACTGTGCGTTTCATTGTGGTTTGGACATGTGTCCACCTGCAACAGGTGCTCCCCTTTGCCACTCGCCCCTGGGGGTGTAATGCGGGGAAGAGAGAGGGTACAATGGAGAGAAGGGCATGCCTTTCCCAAGGATCCTGATAGGGCTCTTTGCAGCACCAACATTCTTCAGACCCAGACCCAGATGGAAGCTCCGTAGCACGCTGAGGGTAAGGCCAAGTATTGATTATTGTGAGAGGCTGTCAGTGTCCTGGCCACATCTCTCAGCTCCTGCGCCCCAGATGTGCCTTGCTGCTCTGGCGGAACTTCTGGAACACACCAATGGGGTCTGCCTGTGTTCCTCTGTGGAGGACATTCTCTGGCTTCAGGGTAAGATAGGTCCTGGGAGGGACGCTCAGCCAATGAGGGAGGGTGGTGGTGGTGGGTAAATCCCTCAGCCCCTCAGCCCGCCTTGAGGCAATCTGAGGTGGGCTCCACCCAGTCTCTCCGGGAGCCCTGGAGGGGCTGAACCCCAGTTATCCACGGTGGTGACACTCTCATTAAAGTACTTGTCCTCCCTTCCCTTGCTCTGCTTCCTGCTATCACCCTCAAGTTAGCTATGTGCACCCAAGTCCTTGTCTTAGGGTCTGCTTTGGGGAAGAAGTAAACTAAGAACTTAGAAAGCTATTCTTATATACTGTGGTCAATTATGTCCATTTAAATGAAAAAATTAATAAGGACATTGTTTCTTAAAATGAGAAAATATTACCCAAGGAGTGATCCTCTGTGATGAATTTCATTTAGTCATGAGTCCAAATCATTTATTGTGGTCTTTAGATAATGACAGAATATTTGGAGCTAGGTCTGTCTGACATTTTAAAATTCGGTTTCTGAATTAATTTGCCCTACAAAGTCAATGCGTATCTGCATACCAGCATCGCACCCTAAGTGTGAGGAGGAGGATGGAATAAACCCAGCCATGGTATGTTTCTATGCAGGTCGACCTCCCTAACACTTGTCCATGGCATGTGGGCCACTGCCTGCTGTGCCTGCATCTGAGATTGGCTCTAATCCTCACCTGCCATCAACACAACTCTTCCCTTAAATCACATCCAGCTAGGAGACCCAGGGTGGCACAAATGGTCACACACTCTACTAACAGAAAGGTTGGCAGTTCAAACTCACCAAGAGGTGCATCGGAAGAAAGGCTTGGAGGTCTGCTTCCAGAAGGTCTCAACCTTGAAAACCTTATGGTGCGGTTCTGCTCTGACACACGTGGGGTTGCCATGAGTTGGAACTGAGCCGACACCAACTGGTTTTTAGTCTCTCCTGCAGGGTGGGATCCAAAATGGATAAAAATATGTTGGGAGACAAGGATGGCAGAAGTCATGACGACAAGTGTCTGTACTCTTGACCCTGCCACTGGGAATCCAGACATGAAGACCCTCATATTCTTGTTTAATCAACAGCAGTGGTGAGTGAAGGCAAAGACGCTTTGACATGACCCAGCCAGGTCCAAGGGCCAGCAGAGACTCTCTCATACCTGCTTTCCTTTAGTCACCCTTCCTTCCAATATTCCCAGTGCATGACCCAATTACAGCCAAAAGCAGGATTAAGCACAGAGCTCTCAATGTGATGTCATTGATTATATTTAGCTGCTGCAGTTACTGAGCTACTCTCCCCACCAGCTCCAGTGGAGGCAGGTGAGGCCCCCTGACCCCTTGGCTCTCTGTGCTGCCTGAGGACAAGGTGGAGCTCACCCCACAGGAATCCCAGGTGGGTGCATGGGATGGGGGGAGGGGTGGTAGGGGGACTACAGGTTCTAAGGAGTGACACAATACTTCAGAGCATCTGTGGAACCTTTTGTTATGAACTATGGCCCGGGGGTGGATTATCAAATAGGCAAGGTAAGCATGGTGCGTATCAGATCATCTATAGTGAACAGTTTCACATGGGTTTTACTATATCGAAGAGTGGTGAAACCCATGTGAAATTGTTCACAACAGATCAGTAAGTACAAGTAAGCCCGTGCTTACATTGCTTACTGGGTCATCTGCCCCTGTCAGGGATTGTAAATTTGAAAAGAAGTTTTGATTCTGTAGGAAGGTGCTGTGGAGTTGGGAGAGAGACAGATGGCAGCCATACTGAGAAGCAGAATCTTTGATGTGGTGAAAAAATATGAACTTGTTCAGTACAGATGATCTGGTAAGCAAGGTAAGCACTGTGCTTAAGTGCTTACCTTGCCTATTGGATAATTGCCCTAGCTGATAACCATGTGCTTTGGGAAAACCTGCGATCTCTGCCGGAAGGGTGAGGAGGTGACCTGTGTGAACCGCTGGACTCCATCCATGTTGATGATTCAGAAACATGGAATTCTAACCTCCCAGCGTGATCTCTAATACCATTATCAGTATTTCCAACACCATTAACAGTGATGATAATAGTAACAACAATCAAAAAACACTGTACATTTTATTAGGCATTTTCACAGACAGTATCTAATGGAATCCTCACAATAACTTGTGATCTGGGTATTCTTCTTTATCCTCATTTTACCTCAGAGGAAGCTGGGGATCCAAGATGTGAAGTGGACAGCTGGGGAGAAGGAAGCAGGACCCCACCTGGAATCGCTCTCTTGGCTACGCTGTCAGCTCTGGCTGGGTTCACACAAGGACTCTTCTCTGGACAGTTGTGGAAACTCAGGAAGGTGGCCACCAGGATGCAGCAGCAGCTCCATCCATGATTCTTGGGTGGTTCCTCAGCACCACAGCATCATTTGTGAGCAGGCAGACTCAGGGCTTCCTATAACCTGGGAGCCCACTATATTTTTTAAAGGCTCCCAAACACAAGCCCCAGAATAATGCATTTCTTTTGGCTGGACCACAGCCCACCATTGTACTCTGTTTGTTTCTCCTCATCACCCAGCATGTCTCATTTGGAGGTCTTCTTGGATCCTTGTTCCAGCCTCAGGCACCCCTCTACCCCCCCATACCAGCCACCTGGTGCTTGTGGCTTTGACTCCAGAACAGTTTTCTTAGGGAACTGACAGGCCACTGGCACTGAGGTTTCCACACAGAAGCAGGGGCACCCCAAGCTCAGGTGATGAAGTAGAAATTCCATCATCGCACAAATTCTATGTGTCTGTATCTATCTCTGGAGCCCCGGTGGAGGAGTGGTTTAAGAGCTTGGCTGCTAACCAAAAGGTTGGCAGTTCAAATCCACCAGCTGCTCCTTAGAAACCTATGAGGCTGTTCTACTCTGTCCTGTAGGGTTGCTGTGAGTCAGAATCAACTCAGCACCAAGGGGTTTGATTTTTTTTATATTTATCTCCTACCACTCGTCTGTTTGTCGTGCTGTGGTGGCTTCAGTGTTGCTGTGATACTGGAAGCTTTGCCACTGGTATTTCAAATACCAGCACTGTCACCTTTGGTGGATAGGTTTTAGTGGAACTATCAGACTAAGACAGAGTAGTAAGAGGGACCTGGCAGTCTACTTCTGAAAAAATTGGCCAGTGAAAACGTTACGAATAGTAGCAGGACACTGTTTGATATAGTGCTGGAAGATGAGCCCCTCAGGTCGGAAGTCACTCAAAGTACAACTGGGGAAGAGCTGCCTCCTCAAAGTAGAGTTGACCTTAATGACGTGGATGGAGTCAAGCTCTTGGGACCTTCATCTGCTGATATGGCAGGACTCAAAATGAGAAGAAACAGCTGCAAACATCTGTTAATAGTCAGAAAGTGGAATGTACGAAGGATGGATTTAGGAAATTTGGAAGAGATCAAAAATGAAATGGAAAGCATAAACATCAATATCCTAGGCATTAGTGAGCTGAAATGGACTGGTATTGGCCATTTTGAATCAGACAATCATATGGTCTACTATGCCAGGAATGACAAGTTGAAGAGGAATGGTGTCTTGTTCATCATCAAAAAGAACATTTCAAGATCTATCCTGAAGTACAATGCTGTCAGTGATAGGATAATATCCATATGGCTACAAAGAAGACCAATTAATATGACTGTTACTCAAATTTACACACCAACCACTAATGCCAAATATGAAGAAACTGAAGATTTTTATCAACTTTGCAGTCTGAAATTGATCAAACGTGCAATAAAGAGCATTGATAATTACCGATGATTGGAATGCAAAAGTTGGAAATGAAGAAGAAGGATTGGTAGTTGGAAAATATGGCCTTGGTGATAGAAATGATGCCAGAGATCTTATGATAGAATTTTGCAAAACCGGTGACTTCTTCATTGCAAATACCTTTGTTCAGGAACATAAACAGTGACTATATACATGGACCTCGCTGCATGGAAAACACAGGAATCAAATTGACTACATCTGTGGAAAGAAACAGTGGAAAAGCTCGATATCATCAGTTAGAACAAGGCCAGGGGCCGAATGCAGAACACACCATCAATTGCTCATATGTAAGTTCAAGTTGAAGCTGAAGAAAATTAAAACAAGTCCATGAGAGCCAAAATACCACTTTGAGTATATTCCACCTGAACTGAGAGACCATCTCAAAAATAGATTTGACACATTGAACACTAATGACCGAAGACCAAATGAGTTGTGGAATGACATCATGCATGAAGAAAGCAAGAGGTCATTAAAAAGAAAAGAAAGAAAAGACTAAAATGAATGTTAGAAGAGACTCTGAAAGTTTCTCTTGAATGTAGAGTAGCTAAGGGGAATGGAAGAAATGATGAAGTAAAAGAGCTGAACAGAAGATTTCAAAGGGCAGCTCGAGAAGACAAAGTAAAATATAATGAAATGTACAAAAACCTGGAGTTAGAAAACCAAAGTTAAGAACCTGCTCTGCATTTTTCAATGAAAGAGCTTAAGAAAAAATTCAAGCCTCGAGTTGCAAGGTTGAAGGGATTCTCTGGGCAAAATATTGAATAATGCAGGAAGCAGATGGAAGAAATACACACAGTCACTGTACCAAAAGGAATTGGTTGAAGTTCAACTATTTCAGGAGTTGGCATATGATCAAGAACCGACGGTATTGAAAGAAGAGGTCCGAGTTGCACTGAAGTCATTGGTGAAAAACAAGCCTCCAGGAATTAACAGAATACCAGTTGAGATGTTTCAACAAACAGTTGCATCCCTGGAGGTACTCACTCATCTATATCAAGAAATTTGAAGACAGCTACCTAGCCAACTGACTGGAGGAGATCCATATACATGCCCATTCCAAAGAAAGATGATCCAAGAGAATGTGGAAATTATTGAACAATATCATTAATATCTCACACAAGTAAAATTTTGCTGAAGATCATTCAAAAGTGGTTGCAGCAGTACATCGACAGGGAAATGCCAGAAATTCAAGCTGGATTCAGAAGAGGACGTGGAGCAAGGGATAGCATTGCTGATGTCAGATGGATCTTGGCTGAAAGCAGAGGATACCAGAGGGATGTTTGCCTGTGTTTTACTAACTTTTATTGCAAAGGCATTTGACTGTGTGGATCATAACAAATTATGGATAACATTGGGAAGAATGGGAATTCCAGAACACTTATTTGTGCTCATGTGGAATTAGTATGTAGATGAAGAGGCAGTCATTTGAACAGAGAAAGGGGATGCTGCATGGTTTAAAATCAAGAAATATGTGCATCAGCATTGTATCCTTTCACCATACTTATTCAATCTGTATGCTGAGCAAATTATCTGAGAAGTTGGACTATATGAAGAAGAATGCGGCGTCAGGATTGGAGGAAGACTTATTAACAACCTTTGATATACAGAAAAAACAACCTTGTTTGCTGAAAGTGAAGAGGACTTGAAGAACTTACTGATGAAGATCAAAGACTACAGCCTGCAGTATGGATTACACCTCAACATAAAGAAAACAAAAATC